>OY754333.1:147788634-148371902 GCA_963573305.1 Pyrrhosoma nymphula
AGCAGTATTAGTAGGTATTTTTTTCGGCTTATTTATATTTTGTTTTAAAAATATAGAAATAAATGCTACTTCGAAACTGTTTTGAGCTCCGTTTACAAAAACGGTCAATAATTGGCGCTGATACTACCGTCAATCGTAATGCATTCCTCCTTGACGGGGAAACGTCGGAAAATTGAACGCTACCGGCCGTTTCCGTGACGTCAGTTAACGTCGATCGTAATCCTGCCCTTTACGCACGCATTGCCGTGAGAGCCGCCGCGGAGGTGTATCGCAGTGGGTGTTGGGACACCAGCCATGGAAAAGGAGGTTAGGGAGTGGGAAAAATAAGTAGGGAGACGGACAAGACGAAAGTTAATCGTTTGCTAACGGTGTGATAGTGTCTCAATCTGTTCATTCTGAAGCCAGTAAAGACATTCGGAATTCGCGTGGCTATCGTTAGGGAAATGCATCTTTCTCATTATGATGCTATCGGTTCCATAGATTTAGTGTAGAGTTAAAATTACATCCTGAACTTACACGATCTAAATTCTTCCAGTAGTCTCAGCCTATAGCAGTGTGTGGCTTAGTACTGAGTCTTTATCGTCTCCCATCCTAGTCAGCTGTGCCATATTCTTATCGCTCGTAGTCATTTTGATCGAAGAGTGCTGCTAACCTAGGTGGCGTTGGCTCTGTACCTACCTATGTGTAATGTATTGTCAGCGGGACAAGAGGAAGTCACTAGGTGTGGTGTCAGACGCGGTAACAAGACTATTCACATGTTAGAATACACGAAAAAAAATCACTTTTTTATAGACATTTTGAAGTAGTCCTATTTTATGAATGCCGCTTTTCTGTGAAACGTTTTTAATGATTAACGATAGGAAAAAAGTAGTTTCTCAGGTGTTCATTTGTGAGGCGTCTATCGTTGTTTGAGCATTTTTTTATTCCCTCGGATAGCCGTGCTTTGTCAAATTTATTTTTGGCGTGACTTTGAGGAGCTCCGACATGAAATTGCAAAAATCATCTTCTTGTATCCACTTCCATTTTATTTTCGCGACCGGGATATAATTCTTGCTCATAATTGTAAGGTCATGGTGGTCATAGTAAACGTGATTGTTTAAAATTGAGATGATTAATATTAATACGCAGCTTTAACGTAGGCTCTACGGCTTTTTGTTCTGCTTAACCGTATCTGACGTCACGCGTCTGTTGCATGAACACCCTGTGGGCGTCTCTAGTCTACGTATGCCTGAAGGGTGGTAAATTGGGAGGAGTGGGTGTGTGAGAGGAGGGAGACCCCTTTAGTTCCTGGGAAGGAAGTCAGTCATCGGGTAAGAGGGAAGCTTCGGGTCGCAAGCAGTTGGGATTATATGCTCTCCACTTGCTTCACCACTGGTAATAATCGCTCCTTGCCTGGCTGTAATAAGAGGGCTCCACTCCAGAGGCAAGGGCCTCTTGCCCTAATGAAGACGACGCGACCCACCTCGGCTGGTACTCACTCAGTATCGGTGGAGAGCACTTCGTTGGTTAATCGCTAAACGCGAGCGTAGGGATGAAGATTCCCGTCGGAGGAAATGCCTTGTTTTCGATCAGTTACCTGGAAAGTTTTTAACCATAATTTTTCCTAAGCGTGTGTTTGTGAAGGGCTTGGTGATGATCTTCATTTTTTCCCTCTCTGGAATTATAGCAGGTATTTCTCATAAAAGTTGTAATTTTTCTAATTTTGCTCATCATATACTGAGACAGGAATGTAAAATAGTGTGCGAGTGCCCACAAAAACATTTTCACTCTTTTTATAAACTCGTCTTCTTCTTCGGTGAGAGTTGAAAAATATTCTCCGTGCAAGCTGTTAAGTTCGTGAAATTATTGACGTAATCTTTGTTAATGTTAAATTAAAAGGTTTAGCGGTATGTTACGGAGCCGTTACGTCATGAGCCGCGATATAACTGAACTCTTTTATCATGCGGGCATTGTGCGTGGTTATTGCTGATTTGGTTCCTGAGGACTTGACATTAATCTGTCCTAATGTGGAGCTGGAGGGCCGCCTTCTCGGAAATTTACTGTTATGATAAATGGCATTTTTTTAAATATACTGAAATATGCACCGAAATGATGAATAACTAATGAAACTGTTGGTCGCCAAGGGCATGACATTTTCGAGCATGCAGTAGTACTCTACTTCTTACGTTATTTCGTATTTACTCTCCACTTATTCAACTTTTGACCCCATCCCTGGAATACGCAACGATTCATTCATTTGTTTGATGAACTGCTGAATGAAAAATATATACTACTGGTTTTTTTCGCGTATTGCTGTGTCACAACCCGACTGACAGTGGTAAATGTTTTCAGGAAATGAAGACGCTAAAACTGCCTTCGTCGTCATGATAGGCGAGACGTAAACAGTTATTTTTCTTCCCATACGTCCCCGAAAATATGTGCTTTAGGCAACAATGAATATTTTGGTGATTCATCTCAAGAGGGTCGCGAGGGTGATTCTCACAGTTGCGCACGAGTATTCGGCTTCCGATGCACTTGTTTGTACTCACGATGATCTCCCTCTACCACCCCCTATGCTAACGACTCCATCCGTCATCGTCACGGGCGATCTGTCGAAATCGAAATGAAATATATTCATTAATTGACACCGAAGATCCTGGCACAAAACCTTCATGAATAAATTCCTTCCCGCCAAACCCGTTAGCACTCCCAGAATAATACTCGTGGCGAATGACTTGCTTTTTTTTTGAGAGAGTAAAAAATAAATAAAACAAATGAAGTTCTCTTTCTCCCGTTGCCCTTCCCTCCTCAAAGACCCTCCCCCATTCCACAAATATCCGTTATTTTCGTTTCCCCCAAGTTGTTTGTGCGTGTCGAATTTTCTCCGACATTCATCATCTTCCTCTTCTTTCTTTTCTTCTCACTCCCTCTCTCCAAACCTTATCTCTTATTCCTCATCTCGGCAACTATCTTCGGCAGGTCCGCTTTCGTTTGGTGTCGGAGGAGGTGAAGGGGGGAAGAGGAGGGAAGTGTCACGTCGCTCCCTCCTCCTTTTTGGTCATCCTTCCCTCCCTTGCCGATTTGCACCCGCCTTACCATTTCCGAAAGCACTCTTCCCCCCTTTCCACTTCCCTTCCTTCCCTCCCACTTCCCCCCAAACGACACGCCGACCACTACGCGCGGCGCACGTCAATTCGTCATTAATCACGCTCTTTTTCCGCGCCCGTGAGCTTTCCCCGAGGTGTCATAATCCTCCTCCACGCTCCTTTCCACTTCCTCCCCGCTCCTTTCTTCTTCCTCCTCCTCCTGTTTGTCTCTTCCTCCGGTCTTTTTCTCTCTCATGTCCCATCTGCCGCGTATGGACCATCCCACGTCAACACTCTTCACTCTCTCTCTCTCTATCTCTCTATGCACGTGTGCCTGTGTACTTCACCTGCTCTACCTGTGCGCGGTGTTCTCATGAGTTTTAATAATGTATTCCAACCTCCCACCTGCGCGCATTGGTATTTCGTTTCACATGGAGCATTACAACATGCAGTCACTTTGTTACGAATCGAATAAGGGAAGGAATCGGATCAATAACATAGGATATGGATACATCTACAAAATACCCTGCAAGCCACCTCAAGGATGTGTGGCAGGGAGTGAGAAGTCACCAACATGCATTACTCTATACTCTAAAATTAGTGTAACTACGGCTATTGATGCATTATCAAAAATCGCTAATGCTTGTCACGGGGCGAAGCCTCACAAGCATGCACTACACTATAGATATGTTACCAATGTTTGGGGGACCGTTATTATTTTGTGACTACATAAACGGTCATTTATTCAAGTGTTATGCTGAAAACATGCACGGCGTGCTGTGAGTAATAGGTAGTAGATAAGGATACAAGTATCTCAAGGATAGGTCATGAATTAAATAAGGGAAGAAAACGGTAAAATAACTTAGGATATGAGTAATCGAAATACCAACGGGCGACATGCATTGGCAAATGGGTGGTGAAATATAAGGTATTTACGGAAGATTGAACGAAATATCCTTAAATATTCCATTGAAATGTGTATGCATGAAACATTAGATTGCGCTAAAGGACAACTTATGCGCTTCAACCGAGACTTACTGGCTTTACAGCTTCGTACCTAGCATCATCTTTTCTTTAATTCTATATTTTGCTTTACGAGTACCTGCTAAGAAATTTAAACGTTTTGCAGAGTGAGCAGAGTCATTATGAACTCCTTGTTGAGAAGAAATACGTCACCTGGATATTTACTCGGTGCTATGAGGAGAAAGTTGTTCCAACATCAATTACATTGAAATAGTTATTCCAATGTAATCCTACTGATACTGGGGACCACCACATGGAATTTGAGGCTTCGAGGAATTAATGATGGCATTATTTTCGGAGTGGAAGAAAATAAATGCTACCGGCTGTATAACTCGTTAAATCTCACTTTTTCTTAATGGAGGGGTATTCAGGTCGAAACATTATCTGTAGTGCATTGTCTTGAAAACCTGGAGAGTCGTGATTCCAACTTTTTTTCAAAAATGCTCCTTTATTGTTGTTTCTTGTAGTAGTGTGGATCTAATTTTAGAAAGGATTGAGATAAAAATCATTTGCTATATTACTCTTACGTCGGTTGAATGACACAGTAAGTTAGAATCATTCTTGCACTAATTGCAACGTAATACATACGTGATGGCAAATATTGATGCTTCTCAAACCACTTAATTCCGATGCAAGATCAAACATTTGTTATGTCAATTTCATTCCTGATTTCATCTCAGCAATATGTTTGTACTGAAACTCATAGGTAGTCAGTGTTAACCATTATTTAATGGAGTGCTTGGCATATTTTGTGTTAAGAACAGACTAAACGAGTTGGGATAACTTTCCGGTTACTCATCCTCTTCTGCAAACAGAATTCTAGCTTATTAATTACTGGATATCAGCGTGATACACAATTCCGACGATGGAATCTCCCGGTTTTGAATAACGTCGCTTTCATTTTTCCGTCTCTCGGCCAAGGAGACAGAAAAACTTATTATCTTGATTTAGAGAAGACGTTCTAGCGATGTGCTCTGTAGAGGCATTTTCAGTGATTAATAGTTAGATCTCTATCATAGCACTCGCTTTGAAAAATGAATGGTTAACGCTTCTTTTTGTAATACTTGAAATATATTCTCAATGTTTTAGAAAGTGGAATTGTTTAGGAGTCATCATTTGATACTCTTGGATGAAAAAAAATATACGCGAACTCTTTTAACCTTAAAGATATATCTAATGGGCATTTTTGTCCAAAATATTCAAAAGACATCAAACTATCTCTTCACAGCTGATTCATTTTTCCCTTTTATACCTACTAGACTATTTTATGTCTGGTAATATGTTCTACAATTCTCAAGTAATTTAGTGAAACTTTAATTATCTTGCATAAAATTGTTTGTGATTCTAAAGTGCCGTTCTAAAATGTTGTTGTATCCCATGGTTCTCAAGTAATGTAGACGTTTTAAAAATGTATGCTTTGCACACTATGATGTGTACTCTGGCCTTAGTGAATTTATTTCTCCTTTCTAATCGGACATGTTTCCCTCCTCTCAGCATTTCTCACTCCTCGACTTCTCCCCCCCCCCGCCCCTTCTGCTCCCCTCCCCCTCCTTCAATTCCGATGGCGTAGTTGTCGTCATTTAATACCGTTTGACGCAAACTTTATTGCATGCAATTCACGTCGAATCGATTCCAATATACTCCATACTAGATTTATACCCCTCGCTGTGGGTTCCGTACTTAGTGCTGTCTCATATTTTCAACAATTTTATCCATTAATTAGTTCTGTAATGCCTCAGAATATTTATTTTCTCAATATGCAATGTTAATACTTGAATGAATGATATTTTATGGTTCGTTGGGCAATTGGACTAAAAATTTATGTCACGAATCTAAATATTGATTGCTTTGAGAGGTTACAATATTACCATCCCTTCGAATTCTCGTTTCCTGCTTGTAGTTGGTAATTCATATGGAGATTCCAATGGGAACCTAGTTTCTCTTTTTTAATTTCATCACTGTAGATCGACTAAAACGTGTCTTTCAATGTTTTGCACCCAACGGTTTAAAAATCCATTGATTTGGATTCACTTTCATCATTAAACATTCTAATTCTTCATCATTCAGTTGTTTCATTTAAAGTGGTCTTCCATGTCTTCTGATTCCCTTTCTTTATTATCACCTCGGGAATTCGCGTATCCGGCATGCAACTCTTCCTTGCCTCTTTGAACTGCCCCCTACGGATGTCCATGGGAACTATATACAGCGATGCCCTCTCCTTATCTTGTCGTCGTTCTACTCTTCATACAAGTATTCCACCAGCCGATTGGTAGGTTCTTGGACAGTCCCCATTCTGCATCCCAGCCTCATAGACATTGTCTCGCTTTCCCTCCTAAGGATGGCGCGCTATTAGATCCCTCTTCAATTCTTCATATCTTCTACCTCCTCTTATTTCGTCGCGAATTCCTATCCTCATCCTTCCTCTTCCACGCTTCCCCAGTGTTCTCCCCTCTATCACTCTCTTCAACATGCCCTCTCCTCTCAAAACCTCTTCCATCCATCTCTTCTGCCTTCTACGCACAACTGCCGAAAGCTTTCTCTCCTCTCCGACCATATCCAATACCTCCTCGTTCGTTTTTCTCGCCATCCAGCTCACCTTCTCCATCCTTCTCCACACCCACATCTCAAACGCCTCAAGTCTACGCACATCCTCCCTTCGCAATGACCAAGTTTACGACCCATGGCCGCGTGGGATATTAAGCTTATTGTTCTACTCTTAGGGGGCGTTGAAGAATCCATTCAAATCATGGAATAACTTTTATCAAATCCGTTAGATTTTTCTCTCTTGAGGGAATAGGGCTTTGGGTACTATCATCTGAAAATGGACGTGATTTGGTCACTCAAAAATTGCCTTTCTGCTTATATTTGAAAAATCGTGACAAAATTATCAAGTCTAATTAATAATAGTGATTGTTGAAACGGCGTTTCGAATTTTGATTTTTGAGTGATGCAATATCATGAGGTTTCAAAAAAGTTTGATTTACCAAATGTTGGTTAAATCGGAAGGAGCATGGGAAATGGGGTTGCTGTTGAAAAACTCAATGTTAAACTTTCGTGCATCACGGTGGGGTGATTCCGTGGCCGGTTGGTCGCTCGCTGTGAGCCTGGAGGGAACGCGAACCCTCTCTTGAACCGCATTCTGGTCTGGTTTGTGTCGATGGCTGCCCTGACGTCATCCGGCGATGTTGAGCAGGGTTCCCGCCGCGCCAGGTGGAGGAGGGGACCACCAACAAACAGCGAGATGCGATGAGGAGAGAAAGAAGAGAAGAGAGAGTCCGAAGATTCTGCCGGTATACGGCGGCGGGTGACCGCGGTGCGGTGACGTCGCTTTTAGGTGGTTTGAGCGAGATAGTTCCCTAGTCACTATGGAGACCATATTCAAATTTTATTCTTTGTTTTCAACGTCTGTAAGAAGAGTGAAATAAATATTGTAACATTATTGGCGAAGAGATATAGTTATATAAGACCAAAATTCTCAGTAATTAAATAAATAAAGCTACATAAGTCTCTAACTTGACTCATTTTTTCCCGCCGTACGGCTGAAAACCCTTCAAAACAACAGGTTTTTTTTGCGATTCTGTAAAGATTACTGTGGTGAGTAATAGATTATTTTTTAATAAATATTTGAGATAAAATTAAATCTACATATCATTAGTTTTTTGACGAAATCTAGGTGCCAGAAGTTCCTAATTTTTTCAATATTCTCCCTCTGGAGCGGACAGGCATAATCTTTCCCATGTAAAACAGCTTATATTTACAGGCAAATTGCTCGAAAAGTAGTGTGGCAAGGGATTGATATTTTGACACCATTGGAAAATTGAGAGTTTTTCCTCAAAAATGAGGCCAAATTCATCAAATTCTAGGTGAAGTGATTTTTCGCTCAAAACTACCTTAAAGAGAAGCACCTGGGGGGGGGGCCTCGATGGTCACGTGACGAAAGAGTGTATCGTTCGGATGAGAAAAGCTTGGTGGGGGGGGGGGGTGGATATTAATACGCACGCGGTAGAAATACCCCTTTTTAGAAAAGAATACTTCCCCGTGTAATTAATGGGTGAAATTTCTCGCCTTCTCCGTTCCTGGCAACCACCCACTCACCTCCCTTCACGTATTCTGAAAGGGTCGGGAAGTGAAATATTTACCCGCGTTTGATGTTTGCTTATGTTTTGCAAACATGGATTTAAGCGCCGCCATGTATGGCGTGATTATGCCGCATTAGCCATTTGTCGTGAGCGTGGGCCGCGTGTGCGAATCCCGTGTTGTTTGTTCAAGAATGTTTGTTTCCCTTTCTTTTTACTTTTATATTTGCGCTGAAGCCGCTCAAAGCATAGAGCGATACTTGTTTCCTTATTTAATCAGACGCATTAATCCACTTACAAATATCTTAAAGTTTGTTCAAATTTGAAAATTTATCAATAGTTTTATTTCACAAAACGTTGTTGGCAGTTATCTTTCAGAATTGGCGTTGGCAGAAGATAGCATCTTATTTCCCTTTGGAATTAGGGAAATGTAAGAAAGACTCATTAGTGCTACGTTTGCCTTGTTTTTTCCTCAAACTCTCTTATATTTAGGAATTATATATGGTTTTATGTATAATTTATTTTTTTATCTGCCAACTTTGAGGCACTATATTATTTATTATCATCAAGCGAGCGATTCTTCACCGATTCCTATATTAACAGCGGGTAAAATGTCCTGATAATCCGTAGAAATTTTAATTTTTCAGCATTTCCTCCTTATGGAAAAAGTTCAGAGTATTTCTCTGTCTATTTGTCCTCCACGTCAATAGTGCTTCGTTCGGCTCTCCTTGGATTTCTCAGCGCTGCTGGCTCCCTCTAACTGCCGTTGCTATGCCACCTGCTTGTCAGTGAAAGGATGCGTCTGAAGAAAACAAGATAGGGTGTGGCCATGGAATGGAATTTGGGAGTTCTCATGGGTGTTTTGGGGTCTGCATATTCGAGGACTTTGAGGATTATTGCTCCTACTTATAGCTCCAGGATCTTCCTTCCATCCATGTATTTTGAACTCGAGCATTTTTGCACCAAAAAAATTGTTCTCGTCGTTACCCTCTTGTTTTCATTCCTTCGCACAAATATTTTCCTCGTCGGCTTCAACGCACGTAGGCTGCGCCAACTCCCGGACGTGTGCCGATATAGAAACGCTCCCAAGACAACCGTGGTGCTTCCTCAAGGTGTCGGTTACCCGTTCCTCGGAATTTCATCGGGGTCGTATCGGGGATAGTTTTTGAGGAAAGAGGCTGGTGAATTTCTTTCGTCTCCGCGTAACAATGAGACATTGCTTGCAGTGTATAGGTTTTCGCTCCGTTCGCAGAAATTCCGAGGGCTGGCTAATGTTCGCGTTGGTTTCCGCGGAATTTCGTTGCAAAGCCAGATATCGTTACTCCTCCTCCGCCTTCTTCCTCCTTCTCGAGGCGATAACGGAAATAGCTCCCCCTGGGAGATGAGCGTAAGCGTTTTGTCTTCGCTCCTTTCGGTTAACGTTTGGGAGCTCTTGGACGGCTTTTTTTATTACTTGCTCTTCCTCAAAAACTCTATATCTATGGCAACACATCCATTGCGCGAGCCTTGTTTCAGCTTTAAAAAACTTTACCACAGCTGAATTTGACGGATTAATTTTAGATGAGGTACAGCTGCTGTCTTTTCCATGTTTTAATGCATAGAACGTTTACTGTAATGTGCCCCCGTGTCTCTATAAATAGTATCTGCAACCACAAACATACATTTTTTTGGCTTAAAGAATTCATTATGACCTCCGAATTGACTATATGACTCCTGATTACTGCTGATTTCAGGTGACTCGTAATTTTTAAAATTTTGAAGTTCAGTCAAGTTTAAAATGTATATAACTCAATACGTGGACGTAGATTACTTGCATTGAAGTTGGTATAAATTAATTGAGTCACTACGAGGGAAACATACACTTTGTTCATACGATAAGATTCATATTTCCCCTGCAATGTTATTTCCTGAGTGAATAGCATCTAAACAGTTTTTTTCTGCAGACTTCGATCAGTAAAGTAAAGTAAACAATTTATTAATCACAATGGGTACAGACCCTTAAGAGCAACAGAAATACCAACATTTGCGTACATACAGAAATTTTCGTATATCACAAAATAAGAATAGTCAAACAGTATATGTATAGATAGATTATATTTTAACGGGTCTAGAAAGCAGGAAGAACTGGTACCAAAGATTTTCAAGATCTCTCTGAGGAAATTGAAAACCATTGGAGAGGTGAAGAGACAATGCAAAAAGTATCTGTTGGGTGGAGAGTAGTAAAATAAATAAAATGTAAATGAAAAATATGTATTTTTCAGAATATTTTAGGCACCTGCTGACAAGTCTTTGACTTAGCGGGACCTAGCGATGTGATATTAGATTCATATCGTTCACATTTTAATGTTTCAAGCTCATTTATAATAATGTGTTAACTTAATAGCATTGTTGGGTCTAACATGTCGGTTGTAATTGAATTAATTATCAAATTACATATTTAGAAAAAAAGTCATAAATTTTACATTTAAACTTTCAAATTGATTTAGTACTTTTAACATTTACTGGTAATGCGTTCCATATTTTGGTAGATGTTACAACAAATGATGGTCAGTAGAAGGTAAGTTTGAAAAAATCAAAAGCTTGTTCGTGTCGTGCAGGCCAAGAATGGTGTGGATCAAAATGTCACTTTTTGGAGACTGGGGCATAAAGAAAAATAATTAAGCCCTTAAGTACTTCATACAAGTGAGGAAAAACTGAAGATATAATGGCACCACACATTTGCAAAGCAGGATTACTAAAATTGAATGATGCTTCTCTTCAGCAAATTTGTTTAAAAAGTATAGTCTGTCCTCAATGTTTTATGTGACACATGGTGAACGTATAATATAGCATAGTGATGAAAAATGTTTGAGGACTTTATTTTATGTCAATATTTTTGGTTTTGGACAAATATGAGGCATAGGTGTTTCTTTAGCTTTTCCGAGTTGTTCGGCTTGACAGCCCTCAGTACACTTTTTTTTGGAAATTATTCATCTCAATAACGCATGCAGCTTGTGGAGACTGGATCAGGTAATTAGGGTTACGGTTTCTATCCTACTCGTCTCGAGTTCAATTGAGTGGAGCATGAGCAGACGCTGCAATTTCGTGCTCCAGTCCCATTTTATATCTCTTTCTCTTTGCCGGTCGCACTTCTTTTGTCTCTCCTCCCTCCTTTAACCCTATTTGCCAATTTCCCACGCGCCTCTCCTTGCTCTTCCCCCCAACACTCTATCTACCCACCCCCCTGTTTCAGCCACAGCCCCCCCGCCCCCCTGGCCCTCTCCAACCGCCGCTTACACCCCCCCCCCATACCTCATCTCCTGCAAGCAACGTAGATACTCGCTCACTCTCTCTCTCTCTCTCTCTCTCTCTCTCTCTCTCTCTCTTCTCTCTCTCTCTCTCTCTCTCTCTCTCTCTCTCCGGATTGAAACGGCTTTATAAGGGATTGAGGCATTCCAAACTCGAAGAAGGTGGAGGGGGGGGGGGGAGAGAAAGGGGGAGAAGGAAAGGACGGTGGCAGAATGAAATGAGAGTGTCCCTTCTCACCAAACCGAGACAACCCTTTCACTCCACTCTCTCACTGTCCTCCTCCCAAAGCACACCATCCACCCCCTCTCTTGGGGGAGTGACCCTCCTCCCTTTTCCCTCCCCCTCCACTCTTCCCACCCTTCCCTACCCCGAAATCTCCGCGGAAACCGGACCCTGAGATCGAATCCCTTATTCCTTCCTGCCCCCTTCCCGTCCCACCCCCGGGCTTTTTGTGCCTCCACTCGCGTCCATCCACCCCTCCTCCCTCCCCCTCCTACCCTCCCCTCCCCTCCCCCTCCTCCCCTCTCCTCCCTTGGACTTCCCTGGGTTTCCTCCATCCGTGCTGGTCAAGACCGAACTCTTAATTCTCGTCCTCGACTACTTGAGTGGTGACGGAACCTCCTGCCACGTTTCATTATCTTGTAAATCTTCTTGGATTTAGACACAGAAACGGGCTTAAACAGTGACTTAAGATAGAGTAATGGACTTAGCCACGAGACTATAGAAGGTTCTCGGAATATAAAGATAATGAAGAGATGTTATTTCACTCAAGTTAGGTCCTAAGTGCATGCATTGAGTGATCAAAACTATAAGTGACTGTTCTTGGGGCCACTTGAGACTCGAAGTTTAATACTAAAATGTTTCTATTTTAATGGGAATTCTTTTAATTTGACATTTGCATAAGAGTTTTCCGTAGCCCCACAGTATTTATTAAATACTAGTGAAACGACCAAAGTGTAGGAGAGATGAACTCTGAATCAATTATCGCCAGAAAACATTATCAGACTCGCTAACAGAACGACCAATGCAGTAGAACGCTTTGGGGGGTTTCCTTTAATTCCACTGATTAATAATAATTTCCTCCTTTAATAGTTGGTGAACTCGCTCACGAAGTAAGACGCCCTTGATTTACATTTTGACCCTGTGAGTCACTCCCAGAGTTCAAGGGGTGGTATTCACTGTTCAAGTCTAACAGTGTAAGTGCTACTTAATTACGGAGTCAGGCGATATTTTTTTAGTTTGAAACGTGTTTCTGATTCTTGTTTTTTTTAAACATAATTGCTTATTGCAGATAATCGGATAATGCTTAAGTTGACCGGCGGAGGATTAGTTCTTGGCCTTCATTGTGAGTTGTGAAGCTCAGCACAATTAATAAATTAATATGTTTGATCTCATGGAAAGTAAGTACAAGTTCCAAGCACACCAGCACGCTGCAACGCACTGCCTTAAATAATTTACTTGCACTACGTTAAAAGGAGGTAATTGTTTCCATAAATATGCTGATTCTATAAAGTCCCGATAAAGATTCTATGCTTGTGGATTCTTTATCGGGGCTCGTTGTCTAGTAAAGACCTCTTACAATGACAGTAGAGTTTGTGATGAAGTGGGATACTTGGTCCTGAGTTTCCTGTGTTTATTAGTGTCTGTAGTTTTAATGCTAAGCGTTTGATTTCTAGAACAGCTATTGAATGGTTAGCACGGTGAAATGTTCGTGGAAAGATTGAGCGGGGCATGGTTGCACGCAAGTGTGACTTTCATTATGAACTACCTCACGGCACACATAGGCGTCGTGATCCCTTTTGCTCAGCTTTTGAAATTCTCTTAGACGTCATAGAGGCTCTCCTTATAATAACTTGCATACGAAAGAGACGGTGAAGAGAGAAATGTTTTCATCGTTTTCTATTTCACGTGATTTTTATCACGATGACATTGCCTTTGTGCCATCTAATATTATTGTGTGTGCTTTCGAAGTACATAGTTGTGATTACTGTGTTATTTAAATGACTTAACAAGAATTCACTGTTTTAAATCAATGAAAGCTAATCGTACAACCCAGGAAAAAGGCTTCTTAGTGAGTTCGACCGAGAGAGTAACATCCCTTATCAAGATATGTCCCTCAAGATGAATTGGCTCTTCATTAACTATGCTTAAATGGAAATACATATAGTCATGAGTTGGTGGCGAGAGAATGGGGAAAACTTGCAGCGAAAATGAAATGTAAAACACGTTTTGTGTTATTCGTTTATCACGAAGCGAACGTCGACAGACATGCAAGGAAAAAAGGCAATAAAATTTGCCTGAGGAAACTCGTTTATACATTTCAATCTCGGTTAAAACTGTAAACAATAAAATAAAGAAAGGGTGGAGGGGATGTAATAAAACTTTTCCGATTTCAAGCCATGTAGTACAAAACAAAAATCTGCGTGAGTCATCCTCGATTGATTCCCTGAAAGCTCACACTCTTCAAAAGCGACACTATGCATTTCACGGAGTGGGTGGTGGTGGGGGGGTGGGGAGGGGAGGGGAAGGGGAGAGCTGCTGCTGTACGCGCGGGTGGCCGTGAAAACGACTCGAATGCATAATGAGCACCCACTTTCATCGCGCTCTCAAATGGCTTTGATTTACACCGCGTGGAATGGGTTCTTTGCCCTTGATGCCACTTAAAACACGGACGGTTTTTAAAGCCCTTGTTCCTCGGGGGGGTGAAGTCGCGCGCCGCTCCTCCTCATGCACCGCACCTTTTAATTATCGCTCCAGACTGGTTGGTTTGCTTCGTTCCGCGCCGCGCGTTTTCATACGCGTGTTGCCAAGCCAATACACTCACTATTATACCACTTAAAAAGACCTTTCGTCTCCAAAAATGGAAATCTCCTGCGCATAAATTTATCCTTTGTACGCGTTGCCCGGATATTATCCCGCTGCTGAAGGAGAGATGTTTTGTTTGCTACACTATATTTTTTTCATCTCAACTATTCGGCGACCATGTGAATGTAATGCTTTTCATTTTTGTCTATATATATATAATTTTATAAGCGAACCATTTTTGCTCGCTTCGAGGTTTGGAGGGCCTTTTTCGGCACCGAAAAGAGTTTCTGAAACGCATACACAAACAAGTGATGAATTCACTCATCATTAATAGAATTCACAATGGACTCTCTTTTGTTGTTCTGGTTGTGGATGTGTTTTTGCCATTTGGCGTGCATACCTTTCAGGAATTACTCTCTCCCTGCATGACCTCTTGTCGTCGCGAAGCACTGTGTAACCAGTAAATCGTCATTGAAAAGCTAAAAAATGTTACTGAGAAATATGGAGATGTGAGAATTTTGAAGTATGTGGTACTTTTAAGTACCGTTCTAATTGTTATAATTGGAATTGGATTTATTTGTTTGAGCTGTGGTATACCTCTAGCCAAATTCATTTGAGCCCTTGTGAAGATGCAGCGTGAAGGGTTCGCTTCTATTCAGACATCATTTGGTCGATTCCATGATTTACGCCTCTGAGCACCGGGTAATATCCGTCGGACAAGGAATCTGGGGACACCTAGAACAATGTATAGGCCACAGTTTTCATCGCCACCGTTGTGTCGCTGCGCTCGTTAACCTGCATTACTCTAATGCTATTTGACTCATTTTCACATCTTCTATTGCCTATTTATGCAATGAGAGTATTAAAATGTATTATTCCCATAAAATAATGGTCGAATCTAGTTTTAAATATTGGAATACAATCAATTTTGCAGTCAAAAGCCGTTGTTGATAAATTGCGTCTTTCTATCGAATTTAAACCCATCATACCCATATTTATCACAGAATTAAAAGTAAACAATTGTTCAGTTATATATTGAGGGTCGTAAAATTACAATTAGCAGTTGACGCTCGCTAGAGGTATGTCTAAACCTACCTACTCACCAGTTAGCAGTTAACCACTCTCATAGTTCAATTAGCTCATTTTGGATGTTCTAAGTAACTGCTACTCTATTGATACTTTTAAATGGAGAACAAGAGAAAAGAGACGTGAGTATACTAACCGCTTGCAAAAATGGTGAATAAATATCTTTTTGAGCTTGGCAATCTTCATCGGTTTGCCAAGTATGACATTCAAAGGAAGATATTTTCCTCTAGTGACAAATAGAATTATACGAATGATTTGACTTGGTCATTTTCCTTCCATTCTAAGGGATGAAGCACTCTTTGTGACATAGTGTTATTTATACTGTTAAGTTTCATAGCGTTCCGACTGTGGTACTCACACGATTTTCCATGAGGTTTAGAAGAGCGGCGTGCGGCCCTAACTCGGGGGTGACCCCTGCCATGGGAAACTCGAGTCCGTGCAGCGGTCACCTCATGAAATTCCTGAGCCTCAGTTTTGTTGGCGATCCAAACCAGTCGTAATAATAATCCGTAGCAATTAATGCGATTCCCATCTTACCCCGTCCATTTAAGGGCTCAAATCCTTTCCGCCGCTCTGCTCTGAGTCCTTTTATGGCCTTTATGGATGTCTTCCCCGCGCAAGGACTGACGGGAAGGCTCGACCGGGGGTGGGTCGGTGTGGGGGTGGTGATAAGGGAGCGATGGGGAGGCGGGGGAGGGGAATGTGGAGTGGGGACGGTTCGTGCGGCCTGAGAATACAAATTCGTTCTTCCCCTTTCTTACCCTCGATTCCCACAGAGCATTGTTCTCAACCCCATCTGCCCTGTGCCGCTTCAATCCATTGCCTCGTCTTCGTCAATTGTTGGCAATTCTGGGACAGTTTCATCTTCCCTTCGCCTCCATTTCCCCTCAATCTTCGTTCTCTCCCCGTAGTTTTCCCAGCTGTCATTGCCCATGGTGCGTGCTTGCTTGACTCTGTCCCCACCCCCTCTGACTCTTTCCCACTCTTTTTTGTCAGTGGCTTGCTGTTGAGTTCACTGATGCGTGGAGCTCTTGGTATTGTGGATGAGTAGATAGTTGGTACAGCGGCGATCAGCGAAGAAGAACATTTATCAAGTTCTCATGTACGAAGAGGAGGTAACAAACGCGGAATCTAACCAAAGACAAAGAAAAAATTTAGTATCAACCTTAATATTGAGCGTGGCGTTTTCGCTAGCGATTAGAATCAATCTTAATATTGAGCGTTTTGGTAGCGTAGCACCGATTGAGGAAGTTTAGTATTGTGAGAAGAAGATGAACGTGTTTTAGGGGCTTTTAAAATGTGTGTGAGGGAGAGTAAGCCGACGAGTGGGAAACACAAACGAAGGGTAATGGAGGTTAGGACTAGTAGCGGAGATTCTGAGGAGAGAGAATAACGGACGAAGGGTGTAGGGAGAGGAAGATAATTTTTGGTAAAAACGGGACAGGTCATAGAAGTAAGACAATCTTAAAAACATGACTGGAGGGAAAATGGCGCAAAAGAAACTTTTGATTGGCTTAGTACTTTTGTCAAGAAAATGTTGGTTCCCGTGATGCGGGGAACGTTGAAAGGGGTGTCCAAAAACCTACTAGTCAATAATTATGATCCAAAAAAACCGATCACTGTGGTATAGTCTCTTGGCATCTTCCCTTCCCATTACTTGCAATAAAAGATTCCTTCACCTTCTGTGTGCGAGTTATCTTTCACCTCTCCGCTTTGGCCTTCATATTTCAATCGATGACGATAAACTTGCGAGTTTCCTTACTTATGGGTCTTCTTCGATGCACTAGTCTTCGTTAGCGGTACAAAAGACTTAGCTTGCATTAGGCATGAACTATTTTCAGTAATTAGAAGAACTAGTGCGTGTAAGATTTAATTATAACCGCGCAAATGCATAACCACAAAGTTATTATTTAAGGAGCATCTCAAAGCCTCAACGGAAGAGATTTGTTCTCTCTCATGACGAGCGGTTTTTCTCCTTCAATCCTGTCATTTTTCCTCGTGTCAGCCACCTGTCTTCTTCTTCCTTCTTCTTCCTTCACCTTTCAAAAGCTCCCGAAATTTTTTCGCATCATTCAATTACAGCCCAGTATCATTTTCCTCTTCGTATCGATTACCTGAGAATCCCTAGCGGGGCCGCCAACATTTTGCGATCTTTTCACGGAGAAAAAAGGTAGCCGAGGAAGAGGATATCTCTTCCGTAATATCTTGTCTATATGCGATGGGTTATTAAGCTTCTTTTCCATTTTCAGACTCCGGGTCGATCTAGATGATGCTCTTGTCCGCCGCCACTACCTTTATCTTCGGCCATTTAAAGGGGAGATGACCGGCCGTGCGCGCTTACTGACGCTCAGTCTAACCTTGGCACTCTCTACATTCCAAGCCTCCGTGAAGTTGTTTCGGCGGAAAATTGTGGGAAACAATTAGTTTTTCTTACGTAGTGAGTGCTTAAATATCGCGGTTTTTTTCTTTTTCATAGAGCGAGAGAAAGGAACCAATGGAAAATGTTTAAACAATTGGAAAACACCTCGTATCCTTCACCCACTTCTTAAAGTGAGTATGTGAAGGAGATGAGGAGGATGTTCATTGTACAGCAGCGGGCAGGGGATGATGAAGGTAGGCATTATCCTGAGATGAAGTGAGAAACCGAGTAGAGAAGCATTTGAATGATATAAATTAAAAGGAGAAACGGTCTAGCAAAAGCATATTTTAACTAAAATAGTGCAAGTGTTTATAATAATTTATAATGCAAGATTATTTTCAATAATGTGGTAAATTAGTTTTGAGTATTCTTATAAGAGATATTTTACTGATAATGCTTTTGCGAGGCGAAAACATTTTAAATGGTATAAAATTCTGTCGAATGCAATGTTTTTAATTGACTGATTCTTTTTACTGACTAATTTTCTTTCTAATTTTTTTCACTCTCTAGCAGTAAAATAATGTGATGTGTGTTAGAATTGTGTCACGGTGAGGTCTTTGGCTGTCATTAAATTGCAATCCATTGTGTACAACGAGGCGTTTATTAAAGATAACACGTGGAACCAGCAAAGAATGTTGACTTGTAATACGTCCAAAATGTAATGTGCGGGAGATTCTTCAATTTTATCACTTTGTTTGTGTTACTCTTTTTGACTCGAGGATTGGCACATTATCCCTGATAGTAATAGCACTTCTTCAGGTTCCTTTTACAGTGGGTGGGTACGATTTGTTCTCGTGGAGGAGCTTGCTCTTCGGCTCCCGTGGGAATCCAGTGGTATTTTGAGAGCCATCTTGGCGGAGGCGCAGTTTTACTCGCATCTAATTATGTTAATGGCGCTTGTGAATCCGTCGAAGCGGGGCTGCCCAGAACATGAGTGCGTGGCTCGAATTATGAATATTCACCCTTTATCGACCCACGTTTCCCGAGGCCCGTCTTATTTCCCGAAGCGAGGGCTTCTCAAAATTGGAGCAGGGCACAAGAAACGGTGGCCACGAATCTCTAGCCCTCTGTTTATTTTCTATCCGGAACCCTTATTGCACGCGCGTCCCGAGAGTAGATAGACTACTACCCTTTTTCATTTTCCCGTCCGAAGAACGTGATACTTGCCCTGCCGCACGCTTTCTTCCTTCTTTCCCTCAGAATCCGCCCACGTCTTCCCCCTTGAAGTCACCCCGAACTCTCCTCCTCTAATTTTGTTTTCTCATCAACCCTAGGCCTCGCAACATCTCCTCTTACCTCCTCCGCCTTATCGGATTTTTATCAAGCTGACATTCGCAAGGCCTTCTTCCCCTCCCTCCAACCCTTTAACCCTCCAACCCCCTCATCCCTCAGGCGTACTGCCGACGCGCTCTTCCTTATTGGGCAATCAAACATGTCCCGTCTACTATTACACCCGAGACACGATGTTGCCGAATGATTAAAGGGCTGCTCGTTGTAAACAAAGCGTCTCCGACCACTTGGTGGATTGTGTTTCCTCGCTTGCTGGAAATTTGGGCGCGAGGGGTTGGTTGGCTGTCTTGCGCTTGCCAAGGCGCGCGGGGGTGGAGGCTGGGGGCCGAGACTGAGCACACTGGGGGCGTGCACCCGATGCGAATGAACACCCGTCTCCACTTGTCTTCCCTATTCCTCCTTTCATCCCCTCCCCCGCACTTGAGAAATCCTTCTATCGCGTCTGCTCATTGGCACTTTATTTTCGCTTTTATCTGCTCTCTTAAACATTTCTAGTTCTTTTTCTCTACTTTTCTGTAACCATTTTATCCTCCGGGCATGCGCAATGAGACTCAGATCCTGCCGAAATCCTGACGTTTGAAAACTTTTTTGAAATCCCATTTCTACTTTTCAAAAGTCGCTGCTGTTCTGAAAAATCGATGGGAAATAATGTATGGAACTCAAAATCACCTTCACATATCACCTATGCCAAAGACCTAACTGGTATTGTTGCTTGCACATCTTAATTTTACACAGAGTAATTTTACACTCCCTCGCGTTAAGTGTATTAATTTTCCTAAGCCATGCATTTTGTTACTCATGAACATCATAGGCCTATATTTTTACTAGCTTCTCTTCCTTGCTTACATCTCTAAGTTATCTCATTGTATATCATCGAAAGCTCCCCAAATCATTATGTCATGTTGATTTTCGATTTGCCATTCTTATCTCTCTTACTAAAAATTGGTATTCCCCGGTAAATTCGTCAATATACAATAGGACGTAATAATGGTACTGATAAGATCTCCTTTTGACATTATAATCGGTCACCATTCACACAATTTAAAGGCGACCTCGCAAGCAATGCGATGTGTGATTACTGTTAGCAGTCATTGAAGGGCAATAGTTGTTTCGCCGGCGTTGAAAACTTTAGTTTGATATGAAGGCCTTCGATTGCTTTGTTAAGTGGAGTTTCATTGTTGGCAGGTGTTTCAGTAATTAGAATACATTGTCATTGGTGCCCTTATCCTCGTAAACTACAAGTATTACTACGATAATCGCGTGTAAACGTTTATAGAGGGGGTTGAAGGCCTAGCTGCAAATGTTCGCTGATCTAATAAATGGACGGGAGTCTAGAAATAAGTAATGGGGTGGTGTTTTCTTCTATGAAACATCCTTCTTTCTCTATCATTCATCCCTCATGTTCCCCTTCGCAGCGTAAGCCGACCGGCGAGGCTTTGTGGAATCACTTCGCAGCCGCATCATGGCGGATGCCGTGTTTTAGTCCTCTCTCCGCGCGGAATAATTTATCTCAAGGGCACGCGCTCTGATTTATCCCCCCCCTCCCAGTCCCTTCCCCACCCACAGTCCCCACCCACAGTCCCCACCCACAGGATTCCCCCTGATGATCCCCTCCAATAACCCCCCCATCCCTAATCCTCCTCTCCTTTCCACTTTCCCCGCACCCTGTCGCAAATCTGAACCCGACATTAAATCTGCGTTGCGATACCTATTTCAGCATCACATTAGTATTTGCTGCGTGGAAAAAACCTGCTGCAAGGCATCGCTCACATTATGATATCGCGTGATATGAGAAACACGCGATATCTCAGGTGCATCTCATGTAGCAACGTGTTCGCCCGGTGGAGTGTACTTAGAGTTACGTGAATGTGCAACTTCTCGTTCCAAGAACTATTTTAGCGAGTCAGGATGTATCTACACTCATGGACGCCCTTAAGATTTTAAGGACCTGGATACAAACATAGAGTAGGTCATCGGGAAATAAAAACTTTATTAAATTAATCAAATCTTTAAAATAATATTTATTTTAAAAAGAGGACATAATATAATTAGTTCTTATCTAAACAGTAACACTTAGTCAAAAGGTATTAGTATGAAATTTAGCTGTGTCCGGTGCGAGGCAGCTACTGGCACAGAGACTTTCGTATACGCCCGGAAGTTCTACCAAAAGAGTGCTTGTTTCCAAGTGAAGTTCTCCAGAAGAGGAGAAAGCGACAGAATAATAGAGGTCCTTTGCCAGAAATGCTTGGGAATTCGTCCTTCTTGCTCACTCTTTCAGTGCTTATTACTCCACAAAAGAAGAGAAAAACTCTAACACAACAGAGAACACTTATCCATTCGTCCCCTAGCATTCCCGATTCCTGTGCAATAGTTCCTTCTGATAAACTTCCTGCCACACGTCCTAACTGCGCATAGTAAAGCAACGTATTCATGAAGATATTAAGGAGAGTCCGTATCGTGTGAATTTTAATGTGAAAATATTTTAAGTTTCCCACATAAAAGGTCTTTTTTCTTGAACTCAACTTTAACCCTCCTGAACAATAAAATTCGACTGGGAAAAGCCATTTTACATAGAATCGCATTAAACCTGAGACTGGATGAAGAGAGGTTTTTTCAACGATCGCTTGCTGGAAATAATCTGTCAAATTACAATATATATTTATCAATTTTTTCCGGTGAATGACTTAATGAAATCTTTTTTTTTTCCCCTCTGATGTCGTCGCGGCCTACGATGCGGCCGAACGCGTCGCCAGTTTCGTCTCTCATCGTTATCGTACGTTTTTTGTTTTTTTTTAATTTTCCCTTCCTTCTCTTTTGAGTGCCAGTTGGCGATCAAAGCGCAAGCACTTCAAAAACTAACGGGCGCGGATTATTGTCACTCGAGCGACACGAGCGAATACAAAAAACAAACATCGAGCGGTGTATCGCAATATTTTGGCTGCGCGCGTCGAAATCCGAGAAGTTAACTAACTAAAGAAGAATTTTCATGGAATGGGAGTTGGTTATAGGCGGGAAGGAAAAAGGAAGAGCTTTTTTCCAATATTGATCCTCAATTTGCCAAGTAATCCGACAAATTGTCTCCTTTCCGTGCAAAGCTCACATGAGCTAATGTTTGGTGGCTTAATTAAAGGAAGCTGTAGATAGAAATATTTTAACCTCTCGTGCAAAGAATAGAAGTAAAAGGCAAAATGCTATATCACATTTTGTTAAGTCAATCTCAACGTTTATTTGTGGAAAATCAGGAGGAAAGTTGTGAGTTTTCTGGTACTTAGAATTCGATCGTTCAGTGAAGTGTAACGGCCGATTTATTTTCATTTTTTTTGCTTTACTAGTTGTTGAAGAAGAAGATAACTCCAACCTATGGTTTTAAATGCGTAGATATTAAACCAAGATTTATTTATTATAGAGTTATGAAACTAATCTAAAAATTAAACCTATAATCAATAATAAATATTGTTTTCTAGAATTCAGCATATAAAGTTCTTCTTTTGTACCCAATTTCTTAATAATAAATTCAAAATTTTGCGTTGAGGAGGTCTGGACTAGGGATGTGCGGTATATATCTATATACCGGTATATCCGGTATATTTTTGCCGATATACCGATATATACCGGTGTATTTTTAAAGTCGATATACCGGTATATTCGGTGTTATTTTCTAAGTACTGGTACCCGATATATTGCTCGAAATAAACATTTTCATACCCAAGTTCAGTATTTAAATTAGGAAACTATTTTAGAGAGTGGCGTTGTTGAAAATTCCCAATAGCAAAGGAAATTGGGAAGTAAAATTGCATGTTTTTTACCGTTTTACTACGATGTTTAAAAAGTATGATGATCTCTTTTTACCTTGGTTTTTAATTCTCTTAATGAAGTGTTTCTCCTATTCGGTGCTGCTACTACGTATTCTGGATAGCGCTGTGCCTTAAAAATAGGCCATGAGACGTTCTTGCTTGGAACCGGTTGTATATTTTCTTCACAGAATTCAATCTATATTTGGTGGAACAAAATTAATGTCCCAAAATTTAATAATTTTAAAAAAAGTTTAACATTCATGGAAAAAATGTTACGCGCTGTTTTTCCCTTCGTACACCGATTATATCTAGGATGATGACCTCCGTTTTATATCATCCATTAAAACGATCCGCGGCATTCCGCACGCAACGCATTTTCAATGAAAACAGATACCCTAACTTATATTTCCTCCAAAATTAATTTCTGGAACACACTTATGAAACGTATGAAACCTATGGAATATTTGAAGAGACTGCAGCCATGGAGGTTGTTGCTATGGCTATCCTTTCAAACTCCCACCATTGGCACCACGTGTCTAATCGAAAGTGATACGGTTTTTTGTATTGTGGCAATCCAGCAATAACTTTAAATGTGATTAATGTGATTACATGCGAGTATAAACTATTCTTCCTCTCCAATTTTAATATATTATGTAGACTGATATGATATCGTCGTTTTTTATAGTCATTGCTCTTGCTCAGATAAATTAATCACTGTTCACTAAAAAAAGATCGCCTTTCGCTTCAATCTCGAAATGTTGATTAGCCGCGAACTAATTGCTGCAAAAACTACGCTTGGGGTGTTAATAGCCCACGTGTTAACGCAATCAATGAACACAATTAAAACTTTTATGTTGCGATTCTGCGACGCGGCGCGGTATTATTCATCTTGCTTCTGTGGGGGAGCCTTAACGAGCGGTCCTGTGTACGACTCTTTATCTCACACAGATTTATACTTGGTTATTAATCATATATCATATACTGGAATCATATTTCCTTAACATTCATTCGAGGCAAATGTATTCACAGAATAGTAATATATTATGTCCATTTTTCCATTCCTTCATTTGTATCTAACGTCTTAGCTTACATAAGTGTAGAAGCAAACGTTGACTTTCATCACCTTGGTCGAGTCTCATCACCCCTACAGGGTCTTCATGAAAACCCAGTTACAAGTGATGACAAAGCCTCTACGTCCATTTCGGCGAATCATTATGAAATAGCTCAGGTAATAGGACAAGAAAGCGAAAATAGCACGTCACATTCGTTACCGAATAAGCTGTAATTATATCTCAGCCAGCCGTTATCACTCAGAGCAATGAACCCTCTGAAAATTTGGCAGAACAGTAGAACGGCTTTCCCTGCTTTAGCCGGAGTGGCCTTAAAATTCATGGTTGTTCTGGGATCCTTAGTACCATCTTAGCGCACCGTCTCATTGGTCAACTATATTGCATCTGGTGATCGGAGCAAATTGAATGGTGATCAGATTAACTAACTGGTGTTTTTCGGATCAATTAGAAAAAATATTGGTTTCCATGATTGCCATTTGAGATCACTCGCATTTGCCTTGTCACTGCATCATCAGCCAAGCTAGGAATGTGTTAAGCCTCCTGAAAATATTGCATCAATGCATGGCTTATTTTAATTCTGAATACTTTGTTGAGACCTGTGCACTGCATGTCTTTACCGTGATAACATCTAATATATTTATAATTTGTCATAATACGATGATGAATTTCTTTGAGGCTTATTCCTTACCTATTTTTGTGTTTTTTTATAGAAGCTATCGCGCATGGAAAACTATACCCTAACTTAGAATGATGAAAATAGTATTTGCTAATTATCAGAAAGTATGCTTTCTGCATAAAAAGTACCTTTAAAAAAATTGTACTTACCTGATAAAAGTATGTTAAGAATATACCAGTTGTGCATTTATTCCGCATATTCTTGGACTGGAAACCACAATGAATGGAACAAAAATATTAAAAAATGTTTCCTCGGAAATATTCTCCAATACAAATTTATTTTAATAAAAAAATTAAATTACCTATTTATTGCTCGTTTCCTCAATATCCTTTATAGTTTACACGATTCTACTTCGCTTTATAGTATTCTGAGAACTAAATAAGTTTAGCAAAAGATAGTAGGTAAGTAGGTACAATTAGATTGCAAATACCAGCAAAAATAGTAGCATAATTATATCTTATAGAAATGGCACCGATATACCGGTACACCGGTATATTTTTAACGGTATACCTATTGGCTAATAGGTATATTTTAAGAATATCGGAATCCGGTTTAGCGGTATATTTTTATATACCGCATATCCCTAGTCTGGACCAAAATGACGCCTTTCTCTGGCTACGTCGCAGTCTGATATCATGCCATGCCTCAGGTGAAAGAAAGGAATTCTTATGTACTTACATTTAATGTTCTCGTGTGGCCTCTCCCTATGCGACGTCATAAAGTCTAAATCTGGATTTTGAGTCCGTACATTGAATATGAGCAAAGGCGACGGAGATGGTGAAAAGCCTATCGCCTCCAGCGGTGGAAGATTTGAGTTGAACGGAGTAAGGGTCGTGCAGAGGAACTTGCGTCATACTGTAGCATGAAAAATAGTGAATCATCGATCTGGTTGCTTGGCCTAACCACATTGTAATTTATTCAAGCTATAAAATTTTATGTTCTTTCTTTTTTTCTCTAAAGAGCCAACAGATGGTCCCTTTATTTGGAGCCTCCCAAATAATTCGTGAATACATTTATGCTTCAGAGCAGCTCGAAGACCCCGCGGTCTAAAAAATATTTATTTCTAGTTTTCCTTCCTCGGATTCAGGTGGATATAAATCCGGGAGATTTTCTCTTGGTCGACCAAACAAGTGACTTGAGCAAAACTACTCATGCAAAATTTCAGGAAATTTTGTTGTCCGGAAAAAAAATCTGTTTTTTCACGAAAAATTTGAAATTTTGGGAAAAATACCCTGACCTTTTTCAAAAGAAATATAATCGTTCATAATTCTGGGATTTTTATTGCGGTGACATTCGATGAGAATATTAATAGTTTGGTCATCAGTGCCTATGTCTATTAGTGGCAGCAGCCACTGATGTGCAAATTAAAATTGAATATTCCTCTCTATTATAAGTGAAAGATGTTATTCTTCGACCTGTTGCTCAAAACTTCCCTCGCAGTCGTACGAGGCCGGGAGAGATGCGACTAGCCGGACTAAATATCGGACGAATCCCGGGTATTTAACCAGCCGCTCGTCCTTTGTCCCGTCCGCCCTGATGCTATTGCACCTGGAGTTCCGACGGACGAATTGATTGACTGGATTTGTTTGGGTGACGAGAAATCCCTCGCGGCAATCGGGAGACCACGCGAGAAATATTGGTGGCTGTGGCGAGCCCTTTTTGAAGGCGATTGGCAGCGGGTCCCGGCGATCAGTCGTCGCCCATTGTCAGTTGCTATCCATTTTATGACGCATTATTAATCGAGGAGAGACTGCCGCTGCCTGCTCTTGTCGAACTTTTTTCTATCTCCCGGGAGTGAGTTCTCCGTCGATTCATCCCAAAGAAAGATATTTTCATAAGAAGCGAGCTGTTATTAGCATTATCTAAGCAACTCTTAAACATTTTTACGTTGTCATCTGTCTTTAGGTTTTGTCAGTCCTTTTTCAGATAAAAATCCCTCATAACATTTTAGATAATTCATTCGCCCCAATGCAATCTTCGATGCCTCGCGTTTTTATAAAGTCTTATACTATTTCAAGGATTTAAGGTTTTTTTAACTTACAGCTTAATATGTTCGGTTATTCACTTATTGAGTTTGCTTATGTCAAGGCACCGGTACTCACGATGACAATTAATACTCATTTCCGTTTGCAATTTGTAATTCCGCAAGATGTTATGGATGTAATAAGGATATACATATATGTATATATTCTCATTCACCGAAGCATGTATAGCATTGACTTAAATTATTGCCCCTGAGGAGGATATGGAATTGCTGGTTTTGGTTAGGGCTATGTTTTGAAACTTTTCCATTGTCATTACCCAGGGAATCACGCCTTCCTCACTGCCACATTTAAAATACGAGGGCAGATCGGAAAGTAACGCACAGTAATTTTTTTTCCAAAAAGTTTAATATATACCAAAACCAAACAAATCACAAATTAATTTGCATCTTTGACCTACTTGTCTACAAGGTCACCAATTTTCTCAACACATTTCTACTATCGTGGTACCAGTTTCAATATGCCCTGTTCATAGAAGTCCGTTTGTTGGAGTATAGCAATCTGCGGACTGCTGATTTCACTTCCGGATCTGTTGCAAAGTGTTGTCCGGCCAGGAATTTCTTCATGGGACCAAACAGATGAAAGTCAGATGGCATGTAGTGGTACGCCCACGACTCATCACCAGTGACGATTCCTTTCAGAAAGTCATGCCCTTCTGCGGCGTAACGCGTTAAGTGATCCAAGCTTGTCGTCATTCGCTGGCCCTTGTGGTTGTCTGTCAGGTTCTTAGGCACCCAGTGAGCACTAACTTTACGGAATTTCAGCGTGTCATTAACAATGTCGTACACTGCACCATAGGAAATGTTGAACGTCTGCGATAAGGTTCGCAGGTGCACACGCCGGTCCTTCAAGATTGCTGCCTCAATGGCGCGGACATTCTGCGGAGTTGAAACTGTTACCGGCCGCCCTGAGCGTGGCGAATCACTAAGGTTCACGCGGCCCTCTTGGAAGAATGCACACCACCTGGAGACATTGCTACGGTCCAGACAGTCGTCCCCATACACGCCACGCATGTCCCTGTGAATTTCACTCGGTGAATGCCCTTTGGCCCACAACTATCGAATTACACTTCGTTGCTCTTCACACGTGGACGACAGTAACATGCGCGCCATGTTTGTTTCATAGTTCAGGCTTCTCTCGCTAGAGCTCCACATGAAAACAAAATACCCTCTATAGCGCAAACTTCAAACTATATGGTCGTGAAATTTCAACATTCCAGCTGCAATACCAGGGGAGAAAAAAATTGTTGTGCGTTACTTTCCGATCTGCCCTCGTACATGTAGCATTGATAATTTGAATTACCGTATTCCTTGCTATTCTCTTAGATGACTCGTTCAAGGAATCTCGTTCCACCCAAGCGAGGAAAAGGACGTTGTTACCCGAGCAATATGTGTGACTGACGAAGTTGCAGTCAAGAATAATGCTTAATTTTGTCAACGTTCCCTCTAGTCGCAGCTCCACCAAATTTGGCCATGTTTAGAATTCCTATTACATTATACTGAATGACAATCGAATAGATAAATCAAAATTTCCTTGTGGAATTTTAATAATGAGAAAAAAGTGAAAGTCTCATGCAAGCCAGTGAAAATTCATTTATGTCAATGCTTTTTTCATGACAAAGGCCCAAACCCTTAATTGTTTATTCTGTAAATTTTTTATTCCGAGTCTAAAACTGGACCCTGTACCAAAAGGAAAGGACTTCAAAAATTCGGGTGTGAACAGAGGAAAATAATCAATGGACATTTATAAAATAGCATGGCACGAACAAACCCTTTGAATTTGACGTAGGCAACGAATGATGTCCTTGAAGCGATTGGTACTAGAGTTTAGCAATATCCTCCAGATAGGTACGACCATCTTCTTGTCTCCATGCAGTCCCAATAGTTGGTGGTCAATCATTACAGCGAAGATCCATATAAATGTCAGTAGAAATAGTGTATCGATAACCTGATGGGAAAGAAAAACGTACCAGTAGAAAGAAATGGCGATGCCTTTACTTGGATATGTGTATGAAATACCCATTAAGTTATGAAATACTCAGGAAATATCATATTCTGAAAATAAATTCAGTCGTCATCATGTTATTCCCCGTTCACTTTCACAATGCTGCTTCGCTCTTGCTTTACTCGGTAATCAGAATGGGAGAGTCGTTAATTTGTTTACTTTCGTTGCATCCGCTCCTGTTTTTCTCGGGTAAATCCTTTTAGTCCGTTTCTTATCTCCTCGGGCGCAGACAATAGGCCATCCATATTCGGCCGCGAAGCGCCGCGCTCGAATGAAATGTGAAGAAACAGTCCCGCATTTGGGTGCAAGCCCTCAATACGCGGTGGGTGGACGTTGGGTGCATACATATTCATGAGGGAATTCGTGCGTCACAAGGTATAGGGATTGCTCGGGCGGTTGAATTTTGCGTGGGCTTGGGAGACGTGTCGGGTGAACTGGCCGCGATCTGTGGGAAGGAATATCTACTATACCTATGCGTCGTCTCTCTCTCTCTCTGTTGTAGCGTATTCAGGGCGGACGCGGGGGCGTCCCTGGCTTATTTTTCATTTTTTTACGTGGGAACAAGGGGGCGTGGGCGAGGATCTGGCCACAGTCGGCGGCGAAGGCAAAGGGAAGAGAAGGAGGGGGGGGGGGGGAATTGCAGAAAAAGAAATTGCTCGATGGGAAGGGTTGGCTGTTTGGGTGCGTCGACTCTCGTTTGGGGAACCAATGGGTGGTGCTTTGGCGGTGGATGAGGAATGGTGCGGATCGTCGTAAACACGTCGATATCCAAGACGGGAGCACGAATCTGAAAACAAAAACATCACTTTGCGTTAAACTTTTATGCCTATCCAAGATTACCTTCGATAGTCACAATTCCCACGATGAGTAATAAAGTTATTGACAACCAACTTGAGTGAAGTCGTAATAATCACTTCCAAAAAGTTTCAACATCTGCATAATTCATTCCGGTCTGCCGTGACGGGGCGCATGGTATGGGGTGTTGAGGCAAAAACAAATGAAATAGTGAGGCGATGCTGGAAAGGAGTCAGTAGGAGGAAGGGACAACCTGTGATATGTGCTGGGATGCCTCACTCATTTTCAGTTTCCCTGGAAGTAATCAATCGTGCGTAAGGGGAAGAAATTGTCATCTGTCATCTGTCCGGCGGTATATCTCTATTATGTAGGTGCTTCTAATTGTTTGACAGTTGTAGCGTTGTGCTCAAATACCATCTCCATCAGAAGTTTCCTCTCCTCGCCCTCCATGCGGAGCACATCCTCGTTCGTCTTCCTTTTCGCTCATCGCATGCCGGCCCCGGTGGCGGCGGGGTTAACCCTCCTTGTCTCTCAACCCAAAGGTCGCGGGTTCGAATCCCGTCTGGGTACGATTTTCTACTCCCGAGGCTTGGCAGTGTGTGTTCGTCTGTTAAAATGAGTGAAATGTAAGAGAGGACTAGATATTCCTAATTTCGCTTCTTAGAAAGACACCATTATTGTTATTATTTTCGCACTTTCTTCATTCTCCTCCACACCCACATTTCAAACGCCTGCAGCTTACTATAGTAGTCTAGTAATCCTCTCATCTCGAGAATCCACGTTTCTTCACCACACAACGCTAAACTCCTTATGGTGATAGGGTGTGTTTGATTGAAAGAAATCTTGCTTGGTGGCGCCAAGATGAAGTTAGATTAGGAGGAGGGGGGGATCCGCGGTGTAGGATGAGGCTCGGAATGTATTTGGTGTGTTTTATAGGACATCCTCTGGTTGTCAGCGAACCCCAGGATGTGAGATGCACGCGTTTCATTTCGAGGCAGGGCCGCAGATTGGAGGTCCCAGGGGGATGGTGCAATCGCGCATAAAACATCCACAGGGGTGGCGAGGGGAATCTCATGTGGACCCCGGGGGTAGTTCTTGTGATTCTGGGAATGGATGCGATCATGAGAGATGGCAGGGGGTGCTTGCGCGACGCACCAGCTCGTCCCCCTTTCCATTTTTCATGTCTCGCTCGCTCGCCTGGAGCCGGGATTATTTTATCCGTCCCGTCACTCTCCCCCGTTTACTTTTATTAAATGAATATTTCGCGCAATATTCCCGCACGCCGCTGTTTTTTGACGCGCGGGATGCCCTCCCTGTCGCGTCCGGATGGATTTTTCCGCAAGATGTCCTCCCTATCGCGCCCATCCGGGTCTCGACTTCTACTGCGCTGCCGTATTTTCTGACTGGGCGGCGGTGGGGCCAAATCTCGAAAAGGAAAAGGTCAAAATTCCAAAATGTGAACTTTCTAATTTACAAACAATTCACAAGCCACCGAAAAAACTGCGTGGCGATTTGGTGCGAGTCAAGGGAAAATTGGGACTCAAGACATCGGTAGTTTACCGTATACCATGTCAGTGCGGCAAAATATACATCGGGGAGACAGGAAGCACGATAGATACCAGAATTAAGCGACACCGGAGGTGCATTACTACAGGAGGTGTATGAGTAGGCTCTTCCACCATAACCTATAAGAAACCCGTATCATCTCCTTTGATGCTGCCCAACTTGTCTCCAAAGCCAAGGGGTATTGGGAGCTTCGCATAAAAGAAGCCATTGAAATCAGGCTGGAAAATAATACCTTAAATCGAGACTCTTGGTACAACCTAAGCTGGGTGTGGATACCGTTAATTCGAAAAATAACGGAAAAAAGGAGACAATAATGTGCCTCCCAAATTAGACGGATGTATAAGCGTTGACACAATGTCCTGCAAATCATTGCTCTGAAGACGATAGAGGATTATTCCGTGGAAATGTTGGCAGCAGCTAAAATCCTTACTCGGATGGAAAACCGAGAACAATTTATATATTTCCTTCTAATTTAGGTTTTTATTCTGCTGGAATGGGTATACCGATATTTGGACCTTCTATAATTGCATCAAATAGGCAGGTAAACGATGACATTCATGTAGAAATAATTATTAAGAATTAGAAAGTATGCAGCTCACCAGTTGCTACGATTACCGAGAATGGCAGGGATATCTGATAAACCTGAAAGTCATGGGTAAGGACTGGAAGAGACGGTGGGAAATATGGTGTGGCTAATGTGGCAAACTTTCATATTAGCATTTATTATTATAACATTAATGGTGTCATGGGTTAATTCTCCGCTTACTCTAGCACCTGCAAATTGCTGTTAGTATTTCCCATAACCCTTTGCCTCCTATGACGCCATTGGCCTGTCCGTCGCTTTCGTGGCCATTTTGAGATCAAAAACTTAATGAAATTGGAAGGTGCCCAGCTGAAGCGTATAGCAAGTGCTTATAACCTCAAAAAATTCTATTTTTTGAAATTGACCGATAGATTCATAGAAATATATGTTCCATAGTAAAACTCTGAGGAGATTAGTGATTGGGATGAAATTTGCTGGCACTTATAAATATACAGAGATGGATATTTCCGGATGAGATGAAATCAATTCTCCATGCCATTCCATCACTGGTGTTCTTGTTCTCGCAAATCAATGCATCGCTTGCGAATTGAGAACTCAGATTATCGGCGAAGGGATGTCATGGGATCAAACGATACGACAATGGAATAGACGCTCAATGCGATGGGAAATACTAGTCACTTCAATAGCGAATGCGTTGGAGTGATCGCAACAGAGAAAGTGGGTCGAACACGGTATGACGATGGGGTTTAAATTTGCAACACTAATGTCTCTCCAGGTCGGTGGGAATTGACTCAAGTTATCCTTTGTCTACTTCCTGAGGTGATGAATGATGCTCAACTACTTTCTCTTCCGTCGACTCTCGTTTTCATGATCATTACTCTTGTTTTTGAAATAACATTCATCGCCTGCAATGGTACTTCGATTACTCTCGTTATGGTTCTTACCTCCCCAAACCCAAATTGTTATAGGATTTCTGGTTTATTTTGTGGTGCTTAATTAGTTCATAGTGGAAAAACGACTGATCAGTAAATCTGTCTCTTTGTGCATTGGGATATATTTTTCTTCATGCTTTTCTGTTTTATAAATTTCATATTGTGTGTTGCGTGTAATTGTTGTAATACCTTTTCTTATTCTTACTTAATGAGCATTATTGTTATACAATTGTTTTTATGTTATACTAGCTTTGCCCGGCATATGTTGCAATGGCTCTTCTTCTTTCTAAGTAGATAACTTTGTTATATTTTTGTAATATATATAAAAATTTGACTAATTAACGTAAGTTATTATATATATTATATATATAAAGTAAATACATAGGTATCATCTTTTTTGTGCGATTCCTAACCTCATTTGGACTGAAAGTTGAATTTTCCTCAGCTTGATTTTGGATTAAAGTGTATGTAACTATTCAATGCGCTATATTTCCACTATGCCTCATTCCGCAAATTACATAATTTCTTATTTTTATGGGTACTTTCGTAAATATGCGTTTTTGACTCTTTCCTGTTACCTCCCAGACTTGTGTGATGCTTCATGTTTAACCATGCTGTACAAAATATTTTCGTCGTGGCTAAAGTATGAACAGAGGCTGGAGAGCTGATTTTGGAGACCCATGCGAAATGTAATCCGTAGTAAGGCGGTGCTCAGTGTTGACCCCGCTAACGGATGACATGGCTGCCGATGATGGTTGTCAATAGAAATGGCGAGTGCCTCTCAATCAGCCCGAAAGCCATCAGCTTTCGTGGAAAATGCATTCTCTTCCTGGGAAGAAACTTTTGGGGTTGACTGTCTCAAGAACCGGAGGCGATGGATGGTGAATGCTTCGAAAGAGAAGATTGAGATAGGGTATAGTGCTGGAGGGGTGAAGAAAAGGAAAGTTTGAGGAAGAAGCCGACTCTGGCAAAGAAATAAAACTGTTCTTTCTCCCCTCCTGAGGAAAATCAACTGCTAACTCGTATCTCACGCTGTCGTTACAATTCTCATTCCACCACGAATACTGCTGGCCCCTCCCTTCTTACACTGCCCCCCCTGATTCTCCCCAATCTTCCCCTGACTAACTCGAACCCCCATCCGCCCCTCTTGTCCCCCCCCCTGGAATGCTCTCTTTACTCAATGTTAGAATGCCCTTCTTTGCGCTCAGTCCCCCAGTATCCTCATTCCGATTCGTGGACTCATCGTTGTCTTCCTCTTAGGGTGTCACTTTGGTCCCCAATCGCAAGCATAACTTGTAACGTAGCTGAAATGAATGTCTTCTTTGAAGGAATATTTATTCATTTTACGCGAGTTGGTGATTCATGGCTCGTGTTGCAATAGTCATATGGATCAAATTTTATGTCACATGTAATTAAGAGATACACCATAGGCTCTCCTCGAGTATTTCTTATTTCTTGCTAAGAATATGTTGCGCGAGTTTTGGGTTCCGATGTTGAATGTATCGATTAGAGGAAGTAGCGAACAACATAAATAGGCAGAATAAAGAGTATTCAATGCCCTTGCTTTCATACTTCAGTCAGCTGTGCTGTAATATTAGATATGCACTCACTCTTTGTTCAATGACTAGGAGGCAATGTGTCCATGGAAAAAATTATTAACTCCAATTGAGTCACTAACAGATATTTTTCGCATTAATATGTTGATGAAGAAGTCAGTTGAATTTTTAAGGCAACTTATTGTTAGTCATAATTTCCTCTTTTGATCTTACCCATTGCTTTTGAGAAGTGCACACTTTCCTTTCCAATGAGAAGTTTTATTTTAATGGAATTTCTAAACTGTAGTTTTCCAAACATATCCTACTTTTAAGAAGAGTCTAGAGACATGGATAAGAAAACGATGAAAGGGTAAATTATTAGGAATTCCGTTGACGTTCCAAACGAAGGATGGCTATCGTTATGACCTTGCGAAAGCAGACATAATAATGTCGCGAAGACTTCATGAAGTGTGCTTTACCTATCCATTGAATCTCATACTCCGATAAGGACCATAAATTTGACAGTTAAATTTTTAATCGCTCACGAATTTTTAATAACCGATCTAGAACGGCATTTCCCAACTGGTGGCATACTGAAGAGGATCGCGGAAAAAGTTAAGGGATGGCTGGAGTATTGGAAGCATATCGATTACCGTGCAGATTTGAACTATTTGGGGTTTAATATAAGGAGTGACTCGCATTGCATAAATAACGTGAATCTCTGGTCTTGGGAGACGGGAAAAAATGTATGATTCGAAATTCACCGGATGCTATTGCTTTGGTGGTCGCATAGCATCGGGAGAAACGTATGGCCGTCGCTCAGGTCGTCTCCCTCGGAGACAGACAGACAGACACCCCCGTTTCCTCCTCTCCGTTCTCTCGCTCCATGTCACTCTGGTCCACGGAGAGAGACTCCACCGTCCTTAATCCACGTCAGTCAAACTCTCCGAACCTTCCGGTCGGACCCTCTGGTGGCGGGGATGGGAAATATAAGGGACAAATGCCGTCCGAAACGATCGCCTTCCCCACTCCGTCTTCCTCGCCCACGTCTCTCTTTCCTTTTATTTCCCCCGGACTCGCCTGGCAGTCTTCATTTGTTTTCCGCTCCGACGGACTCCCGCCGACGACTGCGCCCCCTCCCCCCTTCGCCAAAAAGGAAGCAAACAACGAAGCCGACTCTTTCGATATCCTCTCTCCCGGCTCTCCTCTGCTCTCCTCAGAGGAGAGTCATTACGCGAGAGACCCATTGTTCCTCCAAGGTCCACCACGCCACGGCGAATAGAGAAGGCCTCCCCACCTCCGCTCTCCAATTCAAATCGTACGTCTTCTTCTACCTTCTCTCTCTCTCTCCCTCGCTCGGAGTGCAAGTCTTTCCTTCGCCCCCCTTCGCCCTTCATGACGAATACGTGAACCTCCCCCCCCCCCAATCCCCTCCTACCGCGTGTCGCAAGGCTGTCTGGGAAGGGAGAGATACGCGGGAGAAATACGACTGCAACAGGGGTGGAATGACCAGCTGTTTCCTATATATACACACCAGTCCGGCCGAAGACATTGTTTTTATATTGGCGCTGAAATTGGCGGCGGCGAGGGTGGAAAATTTGTCGCCCATGTCCGTCGATGCCGTCGCTCGTTGCCCTCGTCAAACGCGGCATTTCTAGGTTGGCAATGCTGTTTGGCATGGTTTAGGCCACACCTGTTTCGGTCTCTTAGCAAATGCCATTTAGGGAGAGGGATTATTGTGCTCGCGTTTTGCACTCTTGAATTCTCTCCCTGCGCGGGCATCAAAATGTTTGAGTAGCTGTTGCCTTTCCACTCCGTTAGCCGGGGTCCGATTCCTGGCGGTGCCTGAGCGAACGTTCCGAACCAATATTTTGGTGTATAATTGATTCGCTCCTCCCATTCTCCGTGGGCATTACAGGGAGTTGACCGACGAAATGGCACATTTCGTGTTGCTTTATTTGATTCCAAAGTAACTATCATAGAATATAGTTACAAGTTTCTTCTCGTTCAATTGATTGTTTTTTTCCCACCGCTAGTGAATCTCTTTTGCCAATGCTTGTTTAAACACATTCGTGGATTTTGTGGTGAGAAAATTCAGTTATTGCTATTACATAGTGCTGCAATTCTTCTTGGGTTGCGCATTATTAATTTAATTGATGAACTTTCTATTCTGTATTTTAGCATGAACCTTTCGAGCCTATTTAAAACAATTTTTATAATCCTGGCATGTATTTCCAATTATATTACTTGGTCTTTTTGGTTTTTCATATTGATTGGGAGAATCCTAAAAAAACAGGCATGTTCAGTGCAAATAGTCGAATATCGGTGTTTTCGACTCGGAAAAAATTAAACTACCAACCAATGAATACGGACGTAGACATTTCAAATAAAAGAATATGTGCTCGCTCTGCATGTTACATATTGGCATAAATCTCCTTTCTTTTGGATTCTCCAAATTTTATTTAATTGGCATTCAGATTTTAGCAGTTCAGTTCTGGCGAAGTATATGCTTACGCTGTTATTTCATTTAAATACTACTCCATAACTTGTATGTATAAAAAAGTGTATTTTATCTCCAAGTGTTAATTGTGATTTTGATGTATTTTCAGGTGAGTCAACTATCATGGTGGTTGATTGGGAGAGACGATTCCTGGCAGTTGTTGGTACGTGATGTAAATATAAAACGACGTAGAGCTCTCTTTTCCCAATGCGTCTGTTTCAAATGAAAATAGCATATCCCACTACATGAGTATTTTAATATATTTTGGCGATTAAAAAAGTCCACTTAAAAAGTTTTAGCGCAGCTGATGGGAATATTGCTTTGATAAAGGTTATCTGATCCCAGTATGTATTAATTTGTAATGGTAATAGTCCTGGCGAATCCTTATCGTTCAAGTGAGGAATTGGAAGATGAATTTATTGGCGCATCGCTATTTCTTGTTTTTGGTGAATGAGTGAAATCGGAGGGTGCGGGATGAATTGTGCCGCAGTCGAAACAATGCTAACTTTTCTTTTAATGTGAGACCATGCGATTCAATATTCTGAAAAATATCATTCATTTACTTCCCTCGTCCTCTTGCATTCCTTTACTAAAATAATGGCCCAAGTCCAATGTGAACTCCCTCACCAGGAAGGAGAAGAAAGCTTCTTGAAGGAAATCTTTCGTGAATTGCATCCATTACTTTACAGCAGATGCAGACCGTTAGCTCCAGAGAACCCCATCCGTCCTGGCTGCATGTTAAATCTCTACTCCATGCATCTTTCGTGCCATTTTTATGCCTTTTGGTAAAAAAAAAAACTTTCTTGCCCTTCCCGGTAGGAATCAAGTTGCGTGTAGATAATCTCAGATGCCTGGAGGTACAGTGACGTGGAATAAATTTTCATGAAAGTTTGAGATTTATATTTTATTTTAAACACATTTTTTTAGGAATTTTTAAAGTGGGTTTCGATGATTCCTATTGGCAGAGTCTCGCTAGACCATAAGAAAATAAACTGTAAGTGGCGTCTTGCCGTAAACGGACATTCGTTATCGTTGTTGCTCCGAAACCGGATAATTGGCATGAAATTATTATAATTTAGGGTTATGGACCTTTGTATTTCGTGTATACCTACTAATAAATTACATTTGCATGTTTCCTCACGATTGACCCCCTGAGCATATGACATGATTTTATGGGGAAACAGCTGGCAAGGGAAATAATTTTTTGATAGAGATATTTGAAAGGCATTATTATATTATATACAATTATTGAAAGTACTTTGGAGAGCAAAAGACAATTTTGTGCCAGTCAAAGTCTTTTACTCTGAGAATGTTTACGAAAAAATGTCAGACAAAAATCTTTCTTACCAACATAGTTGCGTTGTAATCGTTGTTTTATAGAATGCATCCTCTTATTGATAAAACATGTTCTACAATCAATGGATTATTTTTTTCAAATTCATAAAATGTATGTATTTCTAGGCACGAGGTGGTTTCGCGAGATTTCTCGGTTAACGTATTAGAACCACCTCGAAAAGCTTGCAGTAATGGTAACTATTATTTCGATTTTACATGAATTAAAGCCTAAGTTTGTCATCACAGGTAAGCAATACAATATCCATTTTTTTAGATTCATCATGGAATTGAGAGAAGATTCCACAAAGCATGAACTCATGCCCATGTCGTGTAAAACACCTTTGCAGTACGATTTTTTATTTTCATTCTGCGATCAATAAAGGTGGCAGGCTTGAACCTAACGGTAGATATTTGTTGGTAAATTTTAAACTGTAATTGCCGAATCCAAATTAGTTTTATGAGAGTAATTCGACTAATTGCACAAATGGGAATGCCTCAGGAAAGTGAAAACAAATCCGAATTTCCCCTCATACAACCGGTTACAATTTTCCTGCCACTCTCTGTATATTTTTTGTGGGCACAGGTCTTCCGTGCTGCAGTTTATAGTAAATGTATTGCACTTATTAGTAGATATTTTAAATGAAGATGTGAGGACTTGGCGTTCTTAGGAGTACCACTCGGTAAATATTTCGGGGTATTTTTCTTTACTTTTAAAAATGTAATATATAACATGTAGTAATCAATTCATGTGCATCAGCCTGTCCTCTGTTGCATTGTTTTTAAATGAGAAAGTCGATTGCGAGCGTTTGATTCAGCCCGCCTTTTCTACCTTTCTTTCTTCTATTTAAGACTACAATCCCGTTTCTTCTATTGCTCTCCTTCCCGCCTCACTATCTCAAACCCTTTCCACATGGTGGAGAAAATGTTTTTTTTCTGTCTTTATCGCCTGCACTCTTCCAACTCACCATTACTGATGCCCCTTAAAGGCCCGTCTTCGACCATTCGATGGCGGCTACAGTCGATAATTGATCGATTTCTCTTGATCCGCGATGAGGCCTAGGAGCAGATTAATTCCCTCATCCTCCGCTCTTCTCTTGCGGATCCCGTGTTTCTTTTGTTTCTCCCTTTCCTCTTCTCTTTCCGCGAGTCCGATAATGTCCTCCGGAAAACGGATGGCGCTTCCGGGTAATTGGAACTCCAATAAGAGTGCTTCGGAAAGAATTTTTATTCCACTTAGCAAGTCCTCTCTCAACGCCTTGCATCAGACGGACGCGTGGAATTCCCAGTAAAGCCGAAAATTCGTTCGGGGAAGGTACCCATTATGGAAGGAGAAAAATAGTGGGTGGAAATAAGTTGCTCGTTATATTGACCGAAATACGATAGGCTTCTAAAGTGAGATTAATTAAGGACGTGGACAATGTTAACGAAAGTTGATATCAGAGTGATTATATGTTGCCAAAATGGGTTTTCTGTTCGAAGAAAGTTGTTTGTCGTAGAAATAATTTCTCGGTGAGGTTTCTTTGCTATGGTAACCACTAGACTGGAAAACAATGCTGTCCGTCCCTCATCAAGTACGTATCATATCTGATACTTTAATAAAAATATCCCTGTGGTACCTTAGGCCGTGAAATCCATCAAGAGCCGAATTTCATCGAATCGAATTTACGGCATCGTCACCTGACGATGCCGTAAAGCGGAGTAACGAGTCGTACATTAAAAATATATTAGAAAAGTACTAAGTTGTCTTTAATCATGAGTACTGATATTAGTTAATTCTACTAAGTGAAGCCTGCCTTGGTCAAGTTTAATCTGAGGCATTGTTAAAGGTTGAGTCAAGATTATAAGGACTCCAAAATGAAACTACTTTCAGGGGAAACTGTGACGGCAGAAAAAAGTAAGGTTTTTTGAACTTGATGAGAAACAAAATGAATGAGAGGATTCCACGTCCACCTGCTTTTGAATATTCATTTGTTGTATGTTCATAGAATGTCAATGGAAAATGAAGGAAGTTATTGTGGGAGTTGAACTTTTCCTCCAGACGAGTTGATAAGTACATCATTACAAACGAATGATAATTCAATGGAAATGTGACCTTTTCTATTTTTCTGGTGCATCGTGAAAGGATTCAAGAGCCTGAAAAATATGTTCCTTTCAGACTTGTCCTTCCTCTTCACATTATATGTATTCATAAATAAGTCATGTATGGCATGTATGTTGGTAATTCAGGAAATTACTTTGTGTGAATTATAATATACAGGGTGATAACAAAAGAATGCGACGGTTTAAAAGTCTGCACTTTTCAAACGGTACGAGCTACAGAGCTGCGCGACCTCTTAAAATGACCTCTAGTTCTTTTGGTTACCGCTTGGAAGCGCTAGTTGCCAAGATAAGAGCTATTATCACTTAGTTACTGTTTTCGTAAGATTCACAATGGCAACAGCTCAACAAAAGTCGTTTCGTCTGTTGCAGTAGGCGAAAAGTGAGTCTATTACAACGGTGCAACGTGCTTTTTGGCATGAATAAGACAGTGATCCACCTTACAAATCGAACACCTTACGATGGTACCTACTGCCTACTAACAGCGAGAAATTGAAAGCACGCATAACTTTGGCTGTGTAGACAGTAACTGCTGATATGCTTCACAGAGGGTGGGAGGAATTTGAATATCGACTTGACAAGGTTACTCAAGGAGGAAATATAGAAAATTTGTGATATTTTTTTCCCTAAAAAACTAAAGAATGTACCGTTCATTTTAAGACTTAGCCCAGCTCTGTAGCTAGTACCATTTGAAAAATACAGATCTATGAAACCGACGCATCCTTCTGTAATCACCCTACTATAAACTTGAAAATATTCACTGGGAGCGTATTCATGTGCCATTCCTGTGCATCAGTGGAATCAAATGGTGTATTAATTGGTTATTAATTGCTAAAGTGTCTATGTCTCTCTGGCAAAGAAATAATTTCTGTCAGGGGAAGCACCGTTGTTGGTGATTATAGATTTTTCTATGTCTTCGCTAATGTTTACTATCACAATCAGTCCGAAAAAGTCACTCTATTTCTTCCCCAGGTGGCCTGGTCAAATGCTTACGTTCGACAGATTGTGCGTAAAACGTGCACCGCAAAGTCAAAATTGAATTTGCTTTTGTCCCATTGGCTGGGACTTAAAAAGACGGAAAAGTCTTCCCTCGTAGAGGTCATTTCATTAATTTTGAGTTCGCGATAAATCCTCCGTGGGGCATCCATCTAGTCCGAGGGCTTAAGATGTCGGGGTTTTGCCGATTAAGAAAGCATTCAAGCGGGAGACCGTGGGGGGAGGGGGGACCGTATCAGCGCCTTCCGAGTCTCTTCGACGGCTGCCCCCTCCCCCCCCCTGTCCGCCTCCCACCCACCCGGCCCCCGTTTACCCACAATTCCACGCTTTCCTCATCCGCTCGTCACTGTCGCCGACTCTCTCGTTCAGTGTCCATTAAGGATTTGGAAGAAGCGAATCCCACCCCTCTACAAACTTCCTCCTCTACTCGCAACTCAATAGAATATCAGCTGCCCTCCCCCTCCCCCTGTTCCCCTCCCCCCTGCCCCCCCCCCAATCTACGGCATCTCTTTCCGGGATTGCCGTCATGTGCCCCATCATCCAACGAGACCCCGATTAATGTCTTCGTTTTATTTTGTTTCCCATGTCTCGCAATACTTCACCCCACTCTACCACTTAACTCCAATATAACTGCATTTTGTAGTAGGACTAAATATATAGGGTGCATCGACGACAAAGGCAATGTTGCACTTAACGCCATCCAAAGTCATATTTTCAATACTTAAATAAAACTACATTAATTGTACCGTCCACTTAAATTTTAATGTAAATAATACACAACACGTGTTTCAACGTTCCTTAGGGCGTCATCATCAGGTCTGCCAACAGATGATGATGATGCAGACCTGATAATGACGCCCTAAGGAGCGTTGAAACGCGTGCAGTGTATTATTTACATTAAAATTTAAGTGGACGGTACAATTAATGTAGTTTTATTTAAGTACTAAAATGCTGTTCCACCAAATATCGCCAGAGACTGTCGAATTTATTCAACTTTTCAAGTTTATTTCTTCTAAGAAATTGCAAAAAGATACGTTTAAAGAACACTATATTAGCACGATAAAAACGTAAAAACTTCGTTAAGTATTCATGTTCTCCAAGTCTTGCTCAATAATTTGTACAGGATCTTTTGGATTTTTCAAACTCTCACGTACCAACTGCCCAATTCACATAAGATTCCATGATGTACGTTTCGCGCTTGGGGAAGAGCTGTAATCGCTACAAGGGGAGATGACGTCTTCAATACCAGACGACTGTATTTACCTCTTCAAATCTTACTCTTTCAAATGGCATGTGAGTCTTTTGAATATCCCCTTTACTTTCCGAGTTATAAAGAAATGTTTGATGTATATAGTTTTGTTGCAAAGCCGCCAGCATTAAGTAACCATCGTTCAAACCAATTTACAAGACATTTCACGGCAAAAATAAATAAAATAAATTCAAAATTAAATAATCAGTTTAAGTATTGTCAGGAAAAAATGGTATGTCCATCACCGTAACTGCACATGAAAAGCTTCCTAAATATATTAATTACGTTTCAATAAAATCAATTTGCGACAATGAATACCACCCAAATTCAAATTATCCATTCTTCAGTGAACATTAAAGCAATGTCACGTTCCAAGAGAGTCTACGCCCCGAAGAACGAAGTTGTAACGTTTTTTTTATCGAGGGTCAAAAGAATTTTAGATTGTGCATCGTACGCCTTAGTGTGGAGTCAAAACTTAAGTAGGTGTTCGCTTCGTGTCCCATTTGCGGAGAAAATACGTTTTCTTTCTCGGAAATAATATTGCACTTCGCCAGGTTGCCGTATCATTTCCCGTTTCATGCATTTTTCCGTCCCCCAATTTCGGTTGAATTTCGCGGCTATGAGACGTCCGTACACCAAATAACAGTATTGCTATAGGATCAACTGCTCCATCCTTTTTTATGCTCGCTATCCGCGATTGGCTTCTTCGTCGGGACTTCCATCTTATTTCTCCGAATGGGAAGCAAAAGGTTACGTGGAGAAAATTTGGAAACGTAAGTACCTTGAGTCAGCTTTACTTTTGGAAATAAATGATATCGGGTCTTAGATTCTCGAATTCACAAAACTTTCGTGTTCCTTGTCTCATGAAAAGAGCTTGTTTAACCATGGGGTTCTTTATCGCCCTCGTCCCAAAATTGAACCCCTTTCAATTCTTATCGACCGCTCCTCTCATTATTGTCCCTTATCTGCAGTCGTGTATCCCAATGACGGTCTTCGGGTTATCGTAAAATCTGGATCCGAAATTCAAATGACGTTCACAGATGAGATATCGAAGGACTCGTTTGGGAATCGAACCATTGGAATTTTGCTTCTCAGACAACATTCCTTCAGAATACGCAATGTTCAAACCATTTCACCATTGCTGAGCATGTGATGGACTCGTTTCATTGGCGATTTAGATAGAGCAACTCATCAAGCGTCATTTCCTTGCGGGTCCTTCAAAACCATAACAAATGTTTCGCTCTTCTATCTTGAGCCAATTAACTCTCAATCGCGTCGCATCCTATTTTCAAGGAGTGGATAATACACCATTTCTCGTGCGCAGTACTATTATTGGAATGGCTAATGAAATTTACCGTTGAAACACTACGGGAGATATGCTATATTCCTGGCATGGCTTGCGAAATCGAAATTCTGGGTTGTGATAGAATAAACTTTAATATAAAGCTTATTATGAAAAAAAAACGAGAGTTAAGAGAGATGGAAAAATCAAAGGGGGGTATCCAATATCCGTAAACAATTGGCACCTCTCGTCAGAGATCACTAACCTTGATGTGTTGGTTTGTCGGGATGGGACTTCCACAACAGAGACCAACCCCAGCCTCTTTACCAGAATACCCTCCTGTGATAGTTTACGGTAAGAATGCTTCCACGCCAGTGACCAACACAGCCGCAATCACACAACCCAGATAGGAACCTTCGCTAGGCTAATGGGACCCCGCTAAGGATAATTAGGGTTATAACCTGGGATCCTTCGTAAGGCTAATGAGACCCAACTAAAGGTGCCTGATTATTAACACAACCACACACGCACGCACACTCACAAGCACTCACAATCACTCAATCACTCACACAAATTGGTCCAACTTCTGGGTGAAACTGCTCCAAAAGAGCGCGGTAAAAATCTTACAAGCAATAACGGACGAGGGTGAGGGTCGAATACGCGTATTTCGGCTACCAAGTAACCTTCTTCAGCGATCCGAAGGAAAAGCGTCACAACAACGCAAGGTTGAAGTGAGAGTTAAGAGTTAAGAGAGAGTTTAGAGTGAGTTTAGAGAGAAGTTGAAGATTAAGAGGTAGTTGTTGACGAAATAGTGAATCCATCAAATTCTTAAAATTGTCAGCATTTGAATCTCTCGAGTCTTTTAGGAAATCTGCGAATTAATATGTGCTATGTCGTCGGACTTCATTTGAGTGCATCGAACGTGATTTTACGAAATGTTTTCCGCCGTGATTCGCTGTGTTGCCTCGGCGTGCCTCTAACTCAGACAGCCTCGGGCAATTGAGTTGCGTAGCACTCAGCCCAAGGAGAGCCCATCCGACGAATTAAATATTCAATTTCGTCGAAACTGGTCCCGAATGTTGGCGCTTCCGTGACTACCCACCCATATTTCTCATTGGGAGGAAACATTTCACCGGGTGCCCATTTTACGGCTTCCGTGTAGCCACCGTGGAACTCTATACTTAACCTATGCGGGAATTCCAACGCGAGAGTTGGGCGCAGCGGAATATAAGCGCATGAATGTAATTTCACGGAAATTCCCTCCGTCGTCTAAATTTCCACTTTTATCAAGGCGCCCACTTATTTCCGATAGAGGCGCTGTAAGTTCATCGTGGTCCGTGGCCAGTTAGTGGCTTATTGTCGGCTGGATAATATAAAGATCATGATGCAAGGAATAAAAAGGGGATGCCATTTTGTGGGTCCCCGCGTCATGATGGACAGCATTTCCGGGGTTCACCATGGAGATTTTTGGTTTCTGAGCTACTGTCCGACGGGTTCAGGGTATAAAAGTGTGTGTAGGTATTTCTTTAAGTTTAATTTTTTAATCCCTCGACTATTTACCGTACCTACGGAGCATAAGTTGAAGCCCTTCTGAGATTTTTCACCTTTGATTGATAATAGGGCAATGCTTTGAAATTTAATCATTTCTTTAAGGCTGAGATTCATAGTCACAATAATCACTGATTATATTCAATCATTGATTATATCTCTGATTAATTATAGTTTTCAATTCATAGTCGTTCGAAAATCTCCAGTTGGCCAATCTCTGTTTCATGAATCATACATTCATCAATCGTTGATTTTTAAGTATTCATAGTCGTCAAAAAATCATTGATTATTTTGTATGTATTCATAGTCAAATAATCATTGATTATTTGGGTGAATAATCAACGATCCATGAACTACGGTCTGGAGCGTAATTAATTAAAGTTTCGATGACGCATTCTTCATGCAGTCTCCGAAACTCCTCGTATCTTTTCCTGTTGTTTTATGATTAATTAGTTATTTGATGTTTAAAAAACAATTCTGGACACATTGGTGCTATGATGCTTTAATTTGAGTAAGGAATTTGTAGGCTGTTCGAGTCATATTATGGAAGAAATTGACGATAAAATAATTCTGTCGATGAAAGGGCTCTCGCTTCCCACTATCTAAATAACTTTCAACAGGGTTTATTTTAGCTTACGTTAATGATTTTTGCATTTCAATAAATCATTAATACCGTGCTTGATACTTATCAAACGTCAATTGGTCGCTTAATAAGAATTAATGGAATTATTTCCCTCAATATTTTCTAATTGCGAAGAGGACACTTTCTTATTTATCATAATTGACGATATCTGTACTATTTCTCACCCAAACCATGAAACCTGAACGGAGATATTTAAATGGTGATAGTTTTCGCCTGTAAATAAGACACTCAGGAACCATATAAAGCCTGCAAAAATAATTTATCCGAAGCAATGCTTCACAGGCAAATTTGATGGCATGTATAAAAAGCATATTGTCACCATTGTTAACTAGACGTGAGTTGGACGAGTGGGTAAGGTACCCACCTTCTGAAAAGGAAGTATACGTATGCTAGTTCGATCCCATCAGGTCCCAAATTGTTTTTGACAAAACTTCATTTTTACGCTCATGGTTTGAAATATTTTTTAGAATAATGTCGGAGAGTTTTACCACGTTTTTTATTTCAGCAAAATAAAGATAATTAACGACTTCTTGAACAGTAAAACTTGTCTCTGAGGCGAATTATTCGGAATCCCTCGTCTGGGAGATATCATTACATCACGATAACAGATATTTGGCATTAATTACTGATAATTACCTATATTGCCGCATAGTAGGTATGAATATAAATGCAATATTACTGAGAATAAACAAGATTTTTTTCCTATTCACTCATGCTTCTTTACGTTTCAATCAAGACATAACTAACTTGCGGAAATGATGAAAGGAGAAAATTGATGAATGTACCAATAAACACATAGAAATAAGATAGTGTGTAACGGAAATTAACTGTGCAAAGTTCTCACTGAAGTGTTTACTGGCTGAACTAAAGTCTCTCCGATTCATTTATAAGCTTTCCATTTTACAAAATTTCGGGTGAAGGATGAACCACGGGGTTAACATACCGGGTAGATGCTTTTTAAACTTCGTTGGCAATTAATAATGGAGCTTGGTTATATATAGAACAAATATAGGTGAATATGTTTTAAAAAATCACTTTTGCATTTGAAGTGCATTGGAAGTAGCTATACCTACTGAAAATCAGTTGTACATCTCATTCTGTAAATCAGTTAGAATGCAGCCCATTGTAAATGAGTTGAAAAAGGCCTGGAGTGCAGTTGTAAAGGAGTTGTATTGAAGAACAGCTGTAAATCAAGATATGTAAATGAGTTTCACATCAATCGGGGAAAGCATTCAAACTGTAAATAAGTTGTAATGGAGATTTTCTTTCTTGAGTTACTTGGGAACCAACTTGCGTTTCGTTTACCTCTTTAAATACTCAGGAGTGATGGATTTTGCTTGCAATGGAACATTACATCACCTATAGTAATGCAATGCAGTGAAGTTAAACAGGCTTGTAAATCCCTAAGAAATGGAAGAGCTGCTGGCCCTGGAGAAATACCGGGAGAACTGTTAAAATATGGATCAGAGTTACTGTACAATAAATTAACAGAACTCTTTATTAAATGTCTAAATGGAGAAGAGGTACCAGAAGATTGGAGAATTTCCTATATCTCACCGTTATACAAAAAAGGCAATAAGAACGAGTGCGATAACTATCGCGGAATATCTGTGACTAGTACAATTAGCAGATTATATGGCAAAATAGTAAAAAATAGAATTGAGAAAGAGTATGCAGACAAGGAATCCGAAGAACAAGCGGGGTTTAGAGAAGGAAGATCACTACTGATAGAGAAAACCAGAAGATACTGTAGACCATCTGTTTTGTTTAACACAACTGATAGAGAAAACCTGGGCATACAACAAGGAACTTCACCTCTTATATGTTGACCTTAAAAAAGCATATGATACGGTGCCGCAAATGAAACTGTGGGAAGCCTTGAAAAGAGCTAACATAAGCTCATACTTAATAATAGCCATAAAAAATTTGTAAAAAAATAGTGCAGCCAAGATCAAAATGGGAAACGACTTCTCTCAGGGATTCACAATAAATAAAGGTCTAAGACAGGGCTGCTGTATTTCCCCCACACTTTTTAAAATATATTTAGACCAAGTGCTTAAGGGTTGGAAAAGGAAATGCAACTCCATGGGAATACCTTTGAAAGAAAGTACCATATACACCTTAAGCTATGCAGACGACCAAGTTATTCTATCACAAGATTATGAAGATTTAGAATATATGACCAGAAAAATAATAGAAGAATACGAAAATTGGGGTCTTGATATCAGTATCGACAAAACAAAATATATGTGTATGGGAGGAATGCAACAGAATCTTATTTTAGAAAGTGGGCAACAAATAGGACACTGTAAAGAGTATAAATATCTAGGGATGCAAATTGCAGAAAGTAAAACAATGGAGGTAGCCATTAGGGATAGATGCAATAAAGGCAAAAAAGCAATAACACTATTAAATAGCTTATTGTGGGACAATACAATATCCATTGAAAACAAAAAGAGAATTTATAATACCATAGTAAAGAGCATAGTAACCTACAGCTGTGAAATATGGCCACTAACGGAGAAATCAGAAAAACTGTTACTGACGACTGAAATGGACTTCTGGCGAAGAGCAGCCGGTAAATCAAAAAGAGAAAGAGTAAGGAATGAAAGAATTAGAGAAATAATGAATGTCAATGATACCATAATAGATGATATAATAACGCAGCAGTTGAGGTGGTGTGGACACGTAAAACGAATGGGAAATGAAAGACTCCCGAAACAAATGCTGCTGTGGAACCCGGAAGGAAGACGGAGGAGAGGCAGACCGAGGAAAAGTTGGATACAAGGGATAGAGAAAGAAATGAGAGAAAGAGGATTAGATGAAGAACTCTGGAATGATCGGGAGGCATGGAAATTGGGAATCGGAAGACGTAGAACGTCGTAAACCGATATATATATATATATGGAACATTTCATCTTCCAAAGAGATAAATAAGAGATGCTATTATTTCCTTCGAGCATTATTCAGAAGAATAATTCTAGAGGAGATTTAGGTCTAAAAAAAACTGTGATGGAACTGGAGCCATCCGTTTTTTTGTTCACCAAAATGTTCACGAAATCATTTAAAATAATTTTAAAGATCTCAAGATCCTTAGCAGTGAAGTGTCTTCCAGTAACTTTCTTTTCCGCTTCCAATCTAAGCGATTAATATGTTTGAGTAAGAAACTTCGCATCGCATACCTACGGTTTCAAAATACCGCCGATAGACCGCAGATGGACCATATTACGATGGTGATTTGTTAAAAAATCACAACTACGAACTAATCATTGTGTGCCAGAGAGTAAAAATTGCGATTTGAAATTAATATCGAATTATTTTCAAAGGAACTCTTTATTGAGGTATTTTTAGGATAATTTAAAACTTATAAACAAGCTAAAATGTATAAAAAACTTAAAAATCAATCTGTTTAAGATCAAAAAATCATAGGTACCTTGAATTTCTCATAGCACGTACAAATAATCATAGATTCAATCGTTAGTTGACGAATCATAGATCCAGGCCAATAATCAGAGATTCACCAATCTCTGATTCTAGAATCAATGATTTTTTTCCGTTTATGAATACTTGGCCGAAATAATCAGAGATTGGAGAATAATCATAGATTCGTGAATTGTTGATTTTTGGCCAAATAATTTGCGACTATGAATACCACCCTAAGTTCCATGCTTTTGTATCATAACGATTAAGTTCAGGAATTTACTGTGCCCCGACATTTTACATTTCTTCCCTCACAGTTTAGAATCTTATTTCAGTATTTATTTATTAGAGTTTACTACATAGTGTTTCATGTTTATATTGTCCGAATTTCATTATGTCTCTGCGTTTTCTATTATAATTTAGTTTTCTTTCTTTTTTGTGTTTTTTTTAATGTTAAAGTTAATTTGGCTTCAAAATCCTCTTAAGTACTCCAGCACCCTAAACTCAGTGGATTAATATTTTTGCTGAGAAATAAATATCTACCATGTGATATTCCTAGCAATCTTCGAGATCTGGCACATTCTTCGACGTGTGTGTCGAGTTCGCATCGGCAGAGGAATCATTTCTCGGGATTGAACACGGAGAAAATAATTACCGGAAACGTTTCTTGAATGCAAGTACACATCTATTTGCTATTGAATCGTCCCGTGGGACGTGGGTCAGAAATGGAAAGAAGGCATACTGAATAAACCATGTAAACCCATGGGTGCCATTTGTCATTTACCAGAGGGAATCAATTTCGAAGGCTGTTCGCTTGGGCGTTTCAATTACGTCTGTATTCGTGGGAATGGGGGTCGTACTTCGGAGCGGATATTCATGGTTCCTGCAGCGGAGGGTTGATGTCTCAACTTTTTCCGTTGCTTAAGTCTTCTAGTTATTATCGTATTCCACCCTTAAGTATTTCTGTCGGCTGAATTTTAAGTGTAGTTTCCTTTCGGAGTTATATATTAGTCAGTTCAATCACCCACCCTGGGAATAAATGCGATCTTATGCTAAATCTTTCAATTTAACTTTGTAAAAAGTTTTTATTAGTGTCATTCATTCGTTGCCCTTGGCTATAACACCCGGTGATCGGTGATACGCTGCATTAAATATTGAGTTGTTCTGAGCATGAGCATGTTTTTTATTGCCCCTTTGTGATTTAAGTTTTAGTACATCATCTGAGTAAATATAAAACTTGAATCTAAATGAACGAATTTGATTTATTTCAAGTAAGGAGCGACTAAATATGCTACTGAATCTAAATGAAGTCATCACTCACGTCATATGCTAGGAAAACATCTTATCCTTTAACGAGTAAACATTAATTAATATGTTTTATAGATGATTAATGTGTCGATATAACTCTTTGTTTGTCATCGATACGAATTCACGAATGGGTCTGCATTGGAAGCAATGATTCGATTTTAGTGCCATTGTTTCTTAATGCGTCGACATTTTTGAATCAAGATAGGATAGCTTAACATACACAATCGTGTTATTTTTCATGTAAAGTTCACGCTCTGATACCTTTCACGAAAGAGTGCTTCATTGACTTTTCCGTGAGTAGGTGTCATTTGTACTCAATGCAATCCGCATCATGTTTTCATGGTCGAGGACAGGTTGATGTATATAGCTATATTAGGAGAGCATCGTGAAAGTTCCATAAAAATCGCTCTTAATTCTTTTATCGACCTCTTGATGAAACCTCGTTGTACTGGGAAGGTAAACGACTTCGAGGAACCTTATATCGAAGTCGAGGGAGAGAGCGGCAATTTCATGGATTGTATTTTTCGTTCGTGTCTGACAATCAAATGCATGTTACAGCGCCATAACGTTCGCGCGCCCGCGTGATAAACCCGCGGAGGAAAACATGAGAGCCCCTTATTTGAGTCCTAATCATTGCATTAGGTTCAAATGTCAGCGAATTAAATTCTAGAAATTGGTCGCTAGGTCCCGAAGCAAATGACTGGTGGCTCGCCCTACGGAAAGAAGGGGAAACCACTGGAGGGAGGAAAAACGCAGATATGAGAGCAAAACAGGAGAAAAAGAAAAGAGGGAGTGGAAAACTTGAGTGAACAGAGCTCGATATCATAAGTGAACCGCATGAGATTCGTTCCTTTACGATTTTTTTATATTAATAACACAAGTCTTCCCTCCTCCAGGGCGATGAATTCTTATAGAAAAAAAGTTGTTGAAAATAAAAGACGACAGCCGTGCGTACCTTGGCTTACGAGGTTCGGGAAGTTAATAAAAAAAACAGAGCGGGAGATGTTATCTGTTAATGCCTTTATCTCGGAGAGTGAGGGCATGGAAGAAAAAACAAGTGGTCCCCGGTTGTAGGATGGTTTGGAGCGATTTCCGAGATTCTGTGGAGGAGATAATCGATTGGAGCGGTCGCCGAGATGGGCGGACGGCGAAATAAAGGAACGGGAGCGAAAATTGAAGGAAAAAAAGATACACAAAATATTCCGGGACAACTTCAAATATTATTTTAAGATCGAGTGGAGAGGGGGAGGGGATTTTAGCGATCGCTTCAGGGCCTTATAGTCGGGCGTCCTTGAGACTTATAACGCCTTCCCGGCAGAAGCAGTCGGGATTAGGTGGGGTGGGGTTCTCAAGGGGGTTGGGGTGATTTCCACCCCTCCTCCTCTTTCCTCCTCGCGCCTCTCTTTAAGGAAGGATCTCCATCCATCTCCACTCGTTCAATCCCTCGTTTGCAATCTCTCCTGACTCCGCACCCTCCCACCTCTCATTCCCTTTGATGCTCCACATTGAGTATCGACCACTCGCCACAGATGAACTCCTTCACTGCGGTTCCTTCATTGAGTAAATGTGGCTTCGAATTTCCTCCAGCACCTCCCTTTCTGCGCACCTTCCTGGAATATCCAGTCGGTTGCATTCTCCACATCAATTTTCAAGGAATACCAGCTCATATTTCCTTTTTTTCATCTTAATATACTCAATTAAGGTCAATCCTGAATCCACACACACCCCATAACGAAATAGACTTTTTTCAAAAATTTCCATGGACATATGACGTTCACAGTGTTTTCAAAATAATACTGTCGATTTTCTTCCAATAACTCCCTATGACGCTGTTCCATATAGTTGTATTTCAGTGCCCTTGTGCAAGCTTAAGTCAAGCAATGTGTTAGTGTTTTCACTCTTTTTCTTGCTTCACACGACCGGGTGCTTCCGTCTGCACACACCACGATGCTTCGCGTGACCTCCGTGCGGATGCAAAAAACAATAATTTCCCAAACTTTAAACTTTTGAGCCATTTTTGTGCGATAATTTTTTTATCATTTTGTGAAAAATATTGCATGCTAAATATATTTAAATGAATAAAAAAATATTTTCAAGTCGTATGTCGTAATTGTATTCGATCTTATATCATCATCATCATCATCTGTCAACAATCCTAGGATTGGTTTTGACGCAGCCCTTCACTCGATTCTTCTATCTGCCAACCTCTTCATATTGACGTAACTCCTCTCATTTACATCCTTCACAACTTCAACTCCATATATATCTCATGCGAGGCCTGCCTTTTCCATTCTTCCCGTTCACTTTTCCCTCGACGATTGTCTTCATCAGGCCGTCGTGTCTTATGATGTGGCCTCCTAAGTTGTCCCGTCTCCTTTTTAAGATTTTCATTAGACATCTCTTTTCTCCCACTCTTCTTAAGACTTCTTCATTTGTCACTCGGTCGATCCATTTTATCTTCATCATTCTTCGGTAGCACCACATTTCAAATGCTTCCATCCTGTGGAATTCTCTGCTGCTGTTATTGTCCATGCTTCGCTGCCATATAGTAGAAGGCTCCAGATGTATGTTCTAATGAAATGTTTCCTCACTTCCACGCTTGTATTTGCAGTTGTAAGCAGAATCTCCTTCTGGTAAAATGCCCTTTTCGCTCGGGCAATTCCTCTTTTACTTCGTCCATCGCTGGTTACTCGGCTTCCCAGGTAACAAAACTCTTCCACCTCCTCGATTTTTTGTTTTCCTAGTTAAGTTTAACGTTGGTCCTGGCTTCCTTTCTCCTACATATACCCTAACCAATCTCTATTCGACGCTTACTCTTCCGAAGGCGTCTAGGTTATTGCGTTGCCGGAAAATACTGGACGGGATCGAGTTATCTTCCATCCGAAGTTTAAAGGTTAATTCTTTGAAATTAATCGGAGGATAAGTATTTCTCTATAAGTTCAATCGCTGAAACGGTATGAACAGTAACTATATTATTTAATTCGTATCATCGCGACATTTTGCGTGTGTAAACATCTGTCATGTTTCGTGCGTCTAATTTCATATATCCAGATCGATTCAATGATTGTATTGATATTTTGCCAGATAATTCGCCCAGTGTGGTGGAAGGCGAAACATGTGGAAACAATATTCTCCATTTTTGAATTAAAAACCATTATGGTAGCATCATTGCCATTGACACTGCCGATCTCATTGTTAAGTGCAAGCACATATTTTTATCCATTAATTATACTCATCCATGTCTTATTTTCGGTTATTCCATTACATTAATTCATGAATGAACAATATTACATTTTCTCAAGCTAAGTCTTAGCATACATAGTTTTAGTTTCACAATTTCTCGTTTCACCTCGCGAGAATTACGGAAGTTTGTTAACCGACCGATCTATGTGAACTAATGAATGTATTTTTTGCTTTTAGTTTGTTTTTCCTTCTGTTTCCATGAAACGCGTGCCTCTTTTGACTTCCCATTCTTCCTCTAATGATTCCTTGATATAAGACAATGCTATTCAGTACGAGTGGTCGAGGTTATTTTCTGCGGAAGTAATGATAGTAAATCATGTGAAATGCGTAGAGTGAGTGATACAGAGCTGTCCATTCTCTCTAGTGCACTAATCACTTCGTCCCACACAACAACAGTGCACTTGCCTTCCAATCGTGATTCAGACCCTTCGCACTAGGTAGCGCACTTCAAAACGGATCAGGAGCAAAGTTGATTTGCGATAAACAACAAAAGAACGTCGATTATGGAATGATCCATGATCCATCCATGATTTTTGTCAAGTTTGTTGATTTTCAGTAAAGGGAGTCGAGTATGGATATTATAAAGATTTTAATTTCTCCTTTGTAAAAATCTTACGTTTCTGAATAATTGTTTTGAACGAATTCGATAACTATACACTATCCACTCGGCCGTGACTGTGATAAAAGTACGTACAAAATGCTACCTAACGACAGGTTATCTAACGTTTCGCCAATGCTCATCGTTCCATTCAATGTCGTTCATGTGCTCTGAAGTGCGCCGATCTGCGCCAACTTCCAACACCTTGAATGGAAAACTCCCAGTTTCCACGAATACTTCCCCCTGCCTCCTCCTCCGCCCATCTCCCCCCTCCCTCCCCTCTCGCTCCAAGTTCCACATCCCGTAAGTGCAGTCTCACAGTTTCCAGGAGGTGGTGTTGTGTGTTTTTCTCCCTATTCGCATCGCATGCCACGTGAATTCCGGGAAATTCAGAAATCTTTTCCGACGATAAAACAAATCCCGCCCCTTTCCCGAGCTGCGTAACCACGAATTTCGGTGCAATTCGCTCTCTCGTTGATTTGCTTCCATTTACCCAAAACTCCTGACATCTCCTTCCCTCCCCCTCCGCGCTAAACTCCCCCGCCCTTTTCCCTTACTGCTCGCGTGATTTGAGGCCTTTAAAACTTATTCAACCTGCCCCTAGGGGGTGGCGCATTCGCATTCGACCGAACCAACCCCCGTGCCCCAATTTTCACGGTTGCCCCCAAACTCTCCTCCACCGAGTGGCTGAGTTATGGATTTACGTAATTACAATTTATTCTCCACGCACTCCTCTTCCCCCTCGCTTAAATCGCTTGCGTATATCGCGTTGATGGGTTCCGCAGACCTGGTCATATTTCTTTGCTCTTTTTTTCAACCCATAGTTCCCGACCGTGTTTGCGCATCCCCGATGGTCATATTTTTTTTCCTCCCGCCCCACAGTAAGTTACCGCTCATTGGCGTCGAAGAGCGATGTATTTCGAGAAATCGTTATTAATTTTCACCACCGGCCAATCTACTGCCTCGTTCCGACCCCCAGAGTGCTTCCCGCGCTTTGTTGATTCATGCTTATAGAAAACCGATTTTTCGATCTCCAACCATGCCCGACCCCCGCCCCTCTCTTCACCCCCTCATCCTACGCCTTTTAACCCCCTCCCCCTTCCCTACCCTCCTATGTGGCTTAAAGTCAAAGAGCGACGGCAATTGTCTCCTGATTTCCACTTTCAAAATAATCACTACTGGATATCCACAATACTTATTCGAACTTTTCACCCTAAAAACAGAAGTGCACAACCGCTGCATTCGATCTCATTCATCTGATCTCCAAATCCCCCAACATCGCACCACAGCATCAAATAAATCGTTCATCGTCACCGCCTCACGTTGCTGGAATATGCTCCCAAAGGAAATAAAAAATGTAAAATCAATGGAATCATTTAAAAAGAAACTCTATTTGTATCTACTAAAGGAAAAAGTTATCGACTAAATTATATGCAATGATTTTCATCTCTTGAAATAGGTATCGTGGGAAAAATTGTAAAATATTACTTGCAAATGTTTTATTTATGTGTGCTGTTACACCAAATCGTATAATACTACAGTCTTTTTTGTATTTGACTTGTTTATTTTTCTTTCTTATTTTTTCTTTTTCTGTTTTATATATTATCTGTATGAAGTGTATGTATTATCTCATGGACCTTGGAGGTCTACGATAATAAAAACTTTTATCTATCTATCTATCTACCCTCCCCTCCCCTATCCTTTCCTCTCTCTCTCTCCTCGAGTCGAGGCATTCATTGGATTCGAGTGCATTTGCATCCTCTTTCGCCCAAATCGATTTTTAATCTCCTCTCTCCCATCTGACTCTTCTCGTTTCAACTCTTTCTCTTCTACGCTCTTCTCCCACGGTAAAAGCTTCCATAATGAGAACATGCATATGAGGTTTCCGGATTACTAAAAAAAATAAGTTTGAAATTGTCATCTCCTCTTTATTGAACCGCTGATCTTCGTCCCCAAAAAAATTTGGCGTTCTCAAAAGTTTCCGTTGCAACAACAACCGAGGTTAGTGAACAAATAGCTAATATCCTTAATGAGAGAGGTCTAAATTTTTACGATGAAGTAGATCAAGAAATGGACCACAAAACCATTGTTCGATCCGTTGATCGGAATTTTTCTTTGACTTCGCACCTCATTGCTAATCTAGGTACATAGTGTATTATTGGATGCCTGCAAACCTAAGGTGTTAGTATTTGATCGGTGATTGCATAGCACTCCAAAGCACAAATTCCAACGATGAGACGCATGATAACCAGTCATCATCGTTGGACGGTTCAGATCGTTCTCTTGTTTCGCCTCTGCGCAGACCCAGTAATATCTGCCACTCCTTCTTAAAAGACCACACAACAGAGGTTAAGGAGGTTCCGCCGCGACTGAGTGAGTCAAAACAAATACTAAATTCCACATTTTTTATATTTCGTCCAAAAAATCCTGCTTTCACTGATGAAATGCGTTATCTACAGACAACCAGAAGTGAGGTAAAAAATTTGCAGATTATTCCACGAATGTATTTTAAATGAGCACTTTTTTCCAGCCATAGGAGCCGACTGCAGCACCATTTCCTACGAATTACCACATTTTGACTTCAATTACGGTAGTAATTTCCTAACAACTATGATACTAAGGTGGTAAGATGCATATATTTTATTTTTATTCCATTTCTCTGGATAATTTCCTTCTTATGAACAGTTTTCCGCGAAAATGGCATTTATATTTTATGGAAAAATACTATTTTCCCCGTGTTTCTCTCATTCCCCCATTGAAAACCATGTAATTTCAAGTTCAATTATAGAATAAAATAGCGTGGAAAGGTATTATTTTATTGTTCATATCAGATAGAGGGCAACTTTTTCTACAAGTAGACAGAATATGAATAAAATGACATTTAAGTCATTTTACGGTGGAACCACCTTAAGCTGGCTGGTCCAAATAGGCCTCGCCCAGATTTGAAAGCTCTGCCCGTACAGTAACCCTTTGCTCCAAGCGCTGGACTGTCTTGCCAGAAATATGAAAATTTTCCCGACTTCTCTGTAATCATTGAAGCGTAAACTGCATATTTTTCTGCCTATAGCTGCGGAAAGTTTGAAATCAGTTTTTATTGTATTGATCCCGACCTGGGGCACGCAAACTCTTAGGGTTATGCGCCACTTTATCTCAGGGTACGCGAAAAAATGAGGGACGTGAGAAGTGTGGGAAGAAAACATTCGTTTCAGGTCCAACTGATTGAGATGTAATCAATGGAAATACTCTCTTAAGGGGAAGGTGAATCGGAAAATGCTGTGCGCTGCTGGTGAAGAGAATTATTGTTAAATAACTAGTTATTGCCGAGCGTTGGAGTTGTCGTGCTTGCAGCGAACTAGTGGCTCTGCATAGCCCATTTGTATGATTGCCGTGAAACCTTTTTTTAAACAAAACAAAAAAGAAACTACCGAGAATTCGGCCGAGCCGGTTCTTGACTTACCTCGAATCCTTGATGACTAGAGCCCCCGAGCAGTCTACATCTTGATTCCTCTATAAGCAATTCGCACTCTTTTGTGTTCCTAATAGAGGAAAAACACGCAATGCATAAGAAATATATTCTTGACTTGATCCCCAATAGGGAAAGGTGGATACATTACCTTGTGAGGAGACAGAAATCTTTTTAATGCACCCAGTCACATTGTTTAAATCCTGCGAAACTCGAAGTTTTTACTTTGAAAAAGAGCACAAGAAATATATTTTTCTTGTCTTGCGTTATGACAAATGGCGTCCCACGAACAATGAGTTTATACTTCGTGAAAAATCATGCCCTAAGTGCATGCTTCATGCTTAAGGCCATGCAGAGAGTCCTAGGACCAACTTGAAATATCATATGATACTCTGTTATCCTTTGCATAACCAGCCACTGTCTTCCCCTCGCTCATGAAACTTCAATTCACGTAATCAATTCAATAAGAGTGGCGCATTAGGGCACTCGGCTTATCCCGTGGTTTAATAACAGAAGGTAATTTAATTGGTGATAAAATAATTTAAAACAACTTGTATGACAGAGATCATTTTGAATGTTACTTTTATTATTTTTTAAATTTCTTATGAGCCGTAAAATATAATTTTGCTGACTCAAAACGAAAGTATTGTTCACCATTTATTTTTTTAAATTGGTTTTCTGAATTAAAGTAAAATAAATATTCTGCGATTTTGCGTATTTCGTATAAGCCTTAGAATATTTGTAGAAACATATCAAGTAATCACAAAATAATGAATACTTACAATTAGCGACGCCATGATTGACAATCTCCTGCCCCTCAATCCTCGTTCCATTTGAGCTAGAATGGAATCAACCTACTACGTCCGGGAGATAAAATAACCTCAAGAAACTTTATCCCAACAGATATTAGCCTGGAAATACATTGTGAAGAACTCTTAAGATTCCAACTAAGCAAAGGTAGCCAACTCCTTACCTCTCTCAGTTATTGCTAATCAAATGGTTTATGTGAACGTTACAAATCATCGGCTTCTTAGCCCTGAGGAAAAGTGAAGATTTCATTTTTAGCTTTGGGTATTCACGGTGTATTTTTATTATTGGAATCACCACTTTTGTATACAATTCTGAACCTTATACCGCCCACCATTCTGGAGTATAATGCTGGGTGGTTCTAAGGCTAAAGTATCCTCTCGATTAACTTTGTGGCAATCATATTCGTCACTCAATAATAAATCAAGTACTTATTTTTTTCTACACTCTTTTGCACCCTGCCATGGTTTCACCATTAACCTTGCGTCTATCAAGGTCACAGGACCACGTAACCACGGACCGGAATTAAAGTGCGTGGAAAATACAAAGTGCGTAGGTACTCGTTCATCGAGTTAGCGATCAGTTGGTCATCCGGGGAAGTGAAGGGCAACTCATGGTCATTTACGTCGATAAGGACGGGTGGTAGGGGTTGGATTACCTAAGGAATGGAATAAACCAAAGTTGGAATCAAAATTCTCCTTGACGTGAAATGGTATGGGCATCAAAGTTTTTACGTGCCATCCACCGGACGGAGTGCTACACTCGATGTGCTGAGAATTCATTTTAAATTGAGTTACCTGCGAATGAGATAAAATCTATAGATGTCGTTAGAGTTTAAAGTCTGTACTTGAGGTATTAGGGTTAAGTTACTCCTGATAGCTCGACGCTGCTATTGGGAAACCTCATGTGCGTGTGTTTTTAGCATTGCGATTAACGAAGGCCGTATCTTTGCTGAGCCAGCTCCTCGCGAGTCTTGGACGAAATGGGTTTGCGCGCACCGCGGTGGGGGGTAGGTACTGCGGGTAATTGCTGGAGCAGAGAGGGCATTTTGGGTTTTTATCCGCCGCACCCAAATGATAGTCCCGCGCTCCGTTCGATTTTTCCCTGCGCAGGCAAAGAGCGGTTTTTTGCGCTATCTCGCGGCCGATAAGCGTAAATACTCCGCGTGCTCCTTGCGCGGCACTGATGATGGGGCATTTATTTGCTTATCGAGAGACGGCGCTCGCCTCCGCCCGCCGCTCTTTTGTTTTATTTCTCCTCACTTTCCACCGTTTCCTTCTTTTCCTCCAAAGCTGCGACATTATCCCTATCTTAATATATTTTACCCTCATTTCTCCGAATGCTCGAAACCTCCTCTCCTCCATAACTCTCGTTATTTATTTGTTTGTCATTACCATGACATCTAGTGTTAATTTTTCTAACTCGCACCACGGTTCCTCTATGTCACTTGTCACTTGAATTTGCTTCGGAGTATGTTCTCCGAAATTAAATTTGAACGACGTCATGCATAATTTTTTAAATAATCTTTTTACGGGCACTGGGCCATTGAGAAGTTCGTTTTTTTAAATAAGTTTCCATCTTCGCATTCTTTGCTCCATTATTGTCGATTAAATATTTACTTGCGTTATTTGGATTAGAATGGAGTGCAAATTATTTGGCGTGGTAATATTTTCCTTAATTTTATGCAGGAAAGCATACCATGCTCACGTAATGGGAATAAATGTTGAATCAAGTGAGCGAAGTCGAAGATTATTCAGAACTTAGAGCAATGGAACATTTTTAAAATTAATTTTGAAACAAATACGCAGGTATAGGATATCAACCTAACGAAAGAGGTTTGGTTCGGCAATTTCCACTTTTCCACAAATTACACATTAACTTTAAGGTAACGGTTTTTGTAAAAATGATGTAACATTATGTAAAAATTCAACGAATGTGTTAGAAGAGATTTTTTTGTTCATTAGTTTTAAATTTTGTTAATTTTGGCAGCACATTGTTCTTAAATAAGATGGTAGCCTAAACACAGGTACTTCCTTTAAGGCTACCTAAAATGTTATATTAATATTTTTTGTGGGTGAATTTTGTTATTTACAATGAAGGAAGTAATGAAAATTATTTTATCTGAAATATTCTCCTTTGGTGCAATTGAGTATACGTAATTGTATTTGTAAAGTTTCCTTGGAATGATGGAAGCATCTGGAAACCCCAATTTCACATTGTAGATGGGCTGTCAATTAAGAAGATTGTAACTCTAGCCCTTAAACTGTTGAATATTTTATTATAACCACTAACCGAGGTTTGTGTATGTTCAGACGAGATGCTGTGTGAATATAATCCCTTCCAATGCTGTGTAGCAATATGGCAGAACGTTGGGGTCCTTCACTAATTCAAGATGACTCTCCAGGCGATGAGGGGTGACGAAAGTTAAAGACTTCCTTGGTACATAGGCTGAAAGTTCACCCGCCAGCGTCCGGCACGGCGCCGTATTGATGCAGCGAAGGCCACGTCATCCTTAACTTCATTCTCCTGTTTAAGTCCTATGAAATATGGAACAGAGCGGCGTAATTAACGCTTGCGCTAAGGTTAACTACCCCCAGAGCAACGCCACGAATGGCCGTGACTCCTTGAGGTCGATTTTAATTTCAGCGCTTAATGCAGCAGATGTGTTCACTTATGTTTACAATGGTAATACTCTCCATCATGCCTCAATTTTCGGCAAAGAAGATATTTTATGATGTTATAATAGCTTTAAAGTCTCTTTTTTTTTAGTTTTTCGATTGTATTGAAAGTTGATAATCATAATTTTATAAGGCATACATATAATAATATGGTAAAAGGCAATATTTACAATTCAGTTCTAAACAATAGAGGGATACTTATGAATTTATAAGCCCGTAAACTCACGTGCAAGTTTGTAATTAATAGATATATAGCTACGTAGAAATATATTTTCTCTTCGTTTAGTTATCTGTCGGCTCAGTGGCAGTGGTTTAATGTTAGTTGAATAACCAAAATTCAGTTCACTTCATATTAAACAGTTGATAATTAAGAAGCCGATGTAACCGTTCCAATGCATTGGCCGTGCCTCTCCAACAATCGGGTGGCGAACTTTCGAATAAATATGGTTTGAAAGAAAGAAAAAAAGTATAATTAAGCCTTTGGCCAGATATTTGGCCAATAAATTCGTCAAAAACTCACGTGCCACAGCAGAGATCTACAGACGAGAAAAAGTCCAATGATTTCTTAATGAAATAGCTAAATAAAGAGAGAGGAGACTTGAACATGTCTGAGATCTGCGAAATAAATTAAATTTTTAAAATAAATGGATTCTTGTGGAAATCTACCTCTTAAGTGCTGTTTGCCCTACGATGTAAACATGAGATTAAATGTTTTTGCAGATGGAGTTTACTAATTATACATACTGTGTCGAGAATAAAAAGTTACTCTTTGGACTATGACCGTATCCTGCTTTGTGGCATGTCGTTTCAGTGCAAGGTATGATTTTCGTACAGAATTTAAGAGTTAATTGATAGTACGTGCTTTACTTCCAACACTGAAAACATTTTACGAAAGTAATGTTTATGTGACATAGTTTTGTTTTCGGTGCGCGAAGACTGTAACGTGCAATTAAAATTGCTGGAGGAATTAACAATTGTTTCCATTCCTTTCGTAAATGTCATGTCGTCTCTGCACCACTGCGAATGTTTGTCGGGAAAGGGTTGAAATAGAGTTTGGAAAACAGGGTCATGACACAATTCGAGGCACTTGTCACCGGAACGGATAGGTCTCTCTTCACACCCTGCCCTCTCCCGGCGTTCCCCCAACTCGACGTCACTTGTTTGGTCCGAACTGGTTGACCCGGAAAGCGCTCCTCAAACGCTGCACTCGTGCCTCGATCGATAGAAGGGAGAGATAAAAGCAACCTGCCCCCAACCCCTCCCTCTACTTACCTCCCCCGATCCCCCCCACCTCCCTGGCCAATTCCTTGTAACGACCCTCATTCCTTAATATCTCTCGTCTCTCTGTTTTTGGACCAATCGGAAATGGATAATGGGCGTTGGCGAGAAAAACAGTCGATGTGAGTGCCCGTGTGATCAGCCGTGCCTGTTTGGCGAAAGGCGATACGAATAACGTCCCATTTTTCTTCTCATACACTCCCAACAAACTCACCACTATCGTTATCTCACGATAACCCTGATTATGTTTTCTATTCTCTCCACCTGGAGCTCGAATACCTGAGCACGCCTCAGACCCTTAACTCTGGGGTACAATACAAGGATATGAGGGACTATTTTACGGGGGTTTAAGAAAGTCAACTTTATGTGAAATGTGTGGTAATTGGATCTTTACATTTTTTATTCAATTTCTTCTGCCTGGGTAAACGCGTAAATCCAATTCTACCGAAGTTGGCACATACCTATATTGGTCTCCAGATTTTCCCGTTTCCTTGTGCGAGAAGTTCGTACTAATCCTTTTATCGGTCTAGCTTTCTTGGTAATCACCTGATTAGGCTGAACTGGTATTTGGGAAACTTAAAGCATTGGGATATTAAAGCAGAAGAGCACACGGAGAAGTTGATAGCGTAGGTGAGAGTGGTTGGGAATCATGTTTGGTTCTTTGCGAAGGAAGAATTTCACTGGTTGATGTGCGAAATGTGGATAACTAAGAAGAATATATGTTGAATATAGGGCGGAACTGCAGGCCGCATTGTATGTGAAACAATACTTGATGATATACTAAACATTACCTCATATCACCTCCCCAGCCACTGGAGGTCCAGCCAATCAGGCTTCTCAGTGGTGTTAACGCGATTGGCCATATTTATTTATCGCAAGTTCCCGCCGATGAACTTGTAGTTTATCACATTCCCTCAATCATCGAGTATCGCCCTTCTTTAGTGGAATGTGAGAGCCTTTTTAAAATAGTGCAGCAGGAAGCAATCCATGAGACTGCAGTCACATGACGAAAAACCAACGGTTCGATCAATGAATCCATTGGGATGACACTACAGGTTTAAATTTTCGCCATGTTGTTGCCATCTTGATATGACCAATCTCCATGGCTATGTAACTTGCTCGTGATGTGGAATTTTAACATCCTTGTAAACGCCTCCTCAAATCCCCAACGCTGTCGCCAACAATAAGCACCGAAGCGCTGGGAGGTAATCTTCATGTGTTGGTTCTTCTTGAACCGAGAGGCGAAGAGGATCCTGTTCCCACAGCCTCGTCCTGGTTAAAGCCTTCGCATCAAGCCATCTTGCGGTCCACATAGCCGTGACTCGGTTTCAGAATTCGCAGCTGATTGCATTCTACGAGCCCTTCGTTGATGGGCCATTAATTGCCGTGAACGAGGGACCTTTACTATTCGAATCCATATGGACTTGCTGCATTTGCCTTCAGGAGACGTTTTTATCAGTAATATACAATTAGTGCTTGAGTCATAAATTATTCAGGTTTAGTTAGATGCAAGGTTTGTGACATTGCCTTACACGTGAATAATTTCCTGTTGTTTGTAAAGGGTATGAATGGTCACAACAGCATATACATCTACTTCTTTTTTCTTCACTGAGTAATATTCCTGCATGTTTGCCAATATAAATACGCTATTATCTCCATATAAGACAGATGTTTGTGAGAAAATCTTCGGTTTTATAATCACGTGATACATCAGAAAATGTAATGTTACTTACCTCTAATTCTGCAACTTACTCATCTATTTAAACTTTGATTGAAAGACTCTCACAAAACAAGATTTTTACATTGTATTTAATACATGATTAAGAGTTTACTTGTGCTCATGATTTTATTTAAGTATATTTTCTCAAATTTTTCGACAAAAGACCGTAGGGCAATTTCCGAAAAGAGATTCCTCATGACAAATAACGTTGTACAAAATGTAATTCTAGATTATGTAACAAAAATGAATCTAATGCTACAAAATAGATGATTAAGAATGTTGTATAGTTTTACTAAACGCTTGCTCTTTCAATCCTGGACAACGTGCCGACTTGATCTGGGACTTTTAACAGATCTGGATGGGGTGAAAGCCTAATGGACTGCATATTCTCTTCTTGGCCCGCACAATACTCTTTTTCTTTGGAAGTGCAGCGGGTTGGCGGTACGTGACTAGCGTGTCTCGACCCCTTGAGATTTTAAAGGGCTGCAGCCGTGAAATTGGCGCCGCGTGCACCACTCCACGCACAACAGCACCCCCTGCCATCTCCCATTGATAAGCGCTCATTCACATGCGGGTGCACGATACAAAAGGCGCTCGCCTCGAAAACTGATTCCTCTCTTTCTCTCGGGCGAAATGGAATATCTCCTCCCCCTGCTCATCTCTTAGCATCCAATCTTCGAATGCACACCCCCTCCCCATCGCATCGTCGCTAGCCACTATCGGAATGATGAGACCCCTGCCCCCCCTGGCCTCCTCCCACCCGCCATCAAGAGGAGAGACATCGCTTCGGGTGGTGCCGGCCCTTGTGCTCTTGCGCGCGCCCCCCCTTGGCAGTCTTGGTGTCTTCGACCAGTGACACGAATCCTTGAGTGTGCCGAGACCGAGCAAAACGATCTCCTCAGCACGCGAGGGTGAAATGCACATCCCATTGGCAAAAACCTTGCAAGAATTGTACCAACTCAGTTTGTTGCATTGCATTGTCCCCTTCCAATTGATCTCAGACAAGGAATTTTTGCCAAACTATACTTGTGCATGTAGATCCGTGAACTAAATAGCCCTCTATATGCACGATGTAAACGCGTGATTTCGCACGAATACGTGAAAGCGTGTTGTGTATAAAATACCCCAATCTAATTCTGTGAAGAAATTTTTTCATAAATGTTTGCGCAGATACCTGCTTAGGTTATTTGTATCACTATATTTAAAACGTTTTTAAGGCAAACGCAGTGTCTCATGTAATTCATTTTACCGAAAACAGTTAAATCGATAAAATAACAGGCATATGAATGGATATTCAGGTATTAATTTTTTATCGTTATCTTGCCTATATCCTCTATTATATTACAAAATGTTGGTCACTGCAATGTAGAACAATTGAAACTATACTATTAAACTAAACTACCATACCCAATCTCTCTTTTATTTTATAGGTACTTATCGTCCGCTCGTTCTTATACCCGTTGTTCATGAGGGATTACGGACGACATTCAAAGACATAGAATGCTTCACTAGTGAGTTTTGTTTTTGTGCTCAACATTTACTAATGTAATTCGCTGAAAAAATACGGGATTCTCGTGGAATTGCACCACCGTAATTCCACTCCATGGTTCTGCTCGTATTTAACAAAAACTGTTCCGTCAAATGACATCCTCGGCAATTCTCATAAATATTGACGATCACCGTAATATTCTTGAAGGTAACAGATTTGGAAATCTTGAAAGCTATCCGAATGGAATAGAAAGACCATAAAGTATCCGTGATTTTCGTCGCTGCTGATGGGTTTGTATTTTCTTACGTTTAAGCGACGATGTATATTAGATCTCTAATTTAATGCTATGTGGAGAGCTTGAAATTCATTGGACCCCCTTGCGCCTTCCGTTAAGAGCAGATTGACGCTCTTTTTTCATATCTCGATAAATCTTCGTTTTCAATACCTAATGCCCACCTAGGTTAAACAGCTAAAAGCCAGCTGTCGGCCGATTGCCCAAACATTTGTACCGCGAAATTTGGGATAATAGAACTAAATGCTCAAAATATTGGCTCCAAGACTAGGTCGGTCCTAAGGAGAAAATCCTTGCACGTAATCAAATTGACGTGCATATACCTCAAGTTTCAAATTTACTTTCTGCCGTCGCATGTCGCGTCCAGGGGGTTATTTTGTAATCTCACCTTTTTATTGACTCTTTGCGGGAAGGAGGGAGATCCGTTACGCTCTCTTAATGATCGGCTCACGATCGGCCATGGTCTGATGGCAGCTCCATTTTACGTTCCTAACGACAGGTGAGATGGAACTAATGAAATGCGGAGCCAAATGAAACGGATCGAGAGTCGAAAGAGCGGATGAATCAAACAAATAGACCGGCAGTTCACTACCCGAGAGCCAAAGATGGCCACGCCGCCGCCTGGGTGGCAGAGTTGAACTACGAAAAATGACGTAATTTTCCACATTTTATGACGTATTCTCACTTAGGTGAGATTGAAAAATAACCCCTCAGAATTCCCCGAAATTATTAGCGCTCGTATTACTTACAGGAAGTTATTTTAAAGCATATAATTTTTAATTTTATTTCGTGCAGACTCGAGGTTTAATTTCATGGCTCATTCGTGAAACGTGTGTTACTGTCTTCACCTTTGCAGCCAGGAAGACCAACTCGTGCGTAGCCAAGAAGGGGAAAATAAATTTATGCCTATCCATTGGTTATCTTCACTTGAGTATGTTTTGTATTTCTTTTGTTCTATTTTCATGTTTTATTCACAAACAGTATTATAACTGGGTGTATTAGGATTAGGAAATAAAGAAATTAGTAAAACTTGTATACGTTATTTCCAAGCGTGTTATTTGCAAATGCACTTTATAAATGTTCTGGAGTTTGTTTGGTTCGAAATTTTTACTTACGTTACTAATAATTATTTTGTCTTAACTTATGCAGCTGGAAACTTTCCTTGTTTGGGAATGTCCATATCTAAAATATATTCTGGAATAGAATGTTATTTTGTTCCTGTTGTTTATATTTAAATATAGAAGACCTACTGTGGTGAAGCGAATGGCTTCACGGATTGTGAGCTGGCGTGAATCACATAACGGGAGTCTCGCCTCAACGTAAAAAAAGATGTTTTAATTCACCTCGAGCGACGTTCACTGAATGTTACGTGTTCGTAACGTCATTTGCTGATGAGCTAAATTGTTTGAAATGCTTGGGAGAGCCGTAAATTCAATTTAATAGTTCGCTTGGTAGGGCAGGAGGAATCTTGTCCGGGTCGTGTTTGTACTGGCATGGACTCTTTTTGTGAGCAGCTTGGCACTTTTGAGAGATCAACATGGCCCACCGGACGTAGACGAATGGCCCTTTTGGAGGCCGAGAAGCGGTTGGGGGAGGTCAGAGGTCGCATAACGTGGTCAACTTTTTCGGAGTGAAAGGGATGAATGGGAAGAGACATCTCGCTTAAGCGTCCGTGCTCCTCGCTGTTCCCTTTTCTCCTTCATTCTTCCTTTCCATTCCTCCCTCTCCTCGTTATGCCCTTCCTCTGGAAAGAGACGAGGTGTTCCGTACAGGTGTTCGAGACTCACTGGACGGGCGTGAGGTCACCTCTCCAGTCTGGGACAGTCACCCTCCCCACCTCACGGCCACAAATCAAATTGCGGCGCGGTAGAAAAAAATTACGGATACATCGGAAGAGGGTTACTCTTCCCTTTTTGATAATTCGTTTGACAAATGGTCTTGTCAGGGAAGAGAAAGCCAGTATTTTGACGGCGGCGTGCGAGTGTGCGGAAAGTACCCACCGAGTTGACTAACATGGACATCTGGGACATTCGTAACGTTGAGGTTATTAAAAAAAACAGCCGTAGTGAAACTAAGGCCAACTCGTCCACCGCTACCGCCCGCCGCATTGAAAAAACCTTTCGTCTCCATTTTTGGCGAGAATTACGAGATCTGCCGCTTGGGAATGGAACTGTCGGGACACCTGACTTCGTATTTGGAAAATGCGCGATCAATTATGTATCAGGGAGACGGACAGGATAGAAATTAAATTTCATTATCCAGCGATATGTTTTACTTTAGTCCACCAGTTCAAGTTTCACACATACCTGCAAGCCGTACTCTGGTAAATTTGATAAATGTTTCTTCTGAGACAACTTGTTCAAATAATATTCCCCGTAGTTCTATTCAGCGGTAACTTTGGTATACGTTGAGATAGAATATTTTACTTTTTTCATTTTTAGACAAACATAGAATTATTCATCTATTCAAAATGGTGAACACCATTTCACTTCGAGTGCATACAACTCATTAAATTGTGAAATGTTGTATATTTATTACTCATTAATTCTATTTCTTAACGCGTGCAAAAGTATTTTACATATTTTAGCGTAAACGGCTGGCAATGCTTCTCGAGTACCGAGTCGCGTGCTAAGTACTCTTAGATTGAACATACTGTGGCTCAAATCCTGCAAAGGTTTTGGTAGGTAGGTTTTATGTAAAGGGTTATTCCCTTGGCTGTAATGCAGCCCAAATACCTTAGTACGCAACGTACTGTTTATTGGACAACTGTAGTTTCAAGTTATTTTTCCTAACGACGATCACTTCCTAGATTTAACTTCCGAATAAGTTAATTTTGTAACATGCCCTGTATTTGAGCTTACTGTGTCAAAATGATTACATTGCCATTATTTCGCGTATGATAGCCGTATCAAAGTATTCATCCAAATCTGAATAAGAGTTTTCATTAGTCCGGCACGTCCGATCGGGAATACGTAAGGCAGATGCTATTGAGTAAAACATTGAGTCTTTCGGTTAGTTGGAAACTATTTCAGGATTTATTCGTGGTTATCCAAATTTCTCCCTAGAGTTTTTGGTATTTATTGCAAATTGGTGCTTAAATACCTAGAATTATTTATAACTCGTAGTTTCAGGCGTAACTTGGTGGAACTTATTCATTATGAAAATGAAAATTTTTTAACTATGTGGTAACCTGATGATGACGTTGTAGTATGTCGAAACCCGGGTCGTGCTAATGAAAAGATCATTGTGGAAACGCAGAGTTAAAAGATTTTCATTTTCATAGACGTATTTATATGGCGCGAGTTTCAGTCAGGCATTGATAGTATTATTCTTCTTTCATACTATATCCGCATGCTAGATAAAAGTGAAAATATAAAAGATATAATATAGAATTCATAAGTTGGAGAATTATTTTCGATCACGATTCAGGACCGCAGGGACGCGCTATAAGTGAAGCGCTAGCTCAAAATAAACGCTGTGCCGTCTTAATTTCCATATTTAATGTTTCTCTTATTCCTTTGTTCTTTTCTGTTACCTTTTCATGACCTTCCATCCCCTTCACATCCCCCTTTCGGTGGCTCACGTGCTTGTACTAATGTGTAAGTTCGCCTACCCCCTTCGATGTGACCAATGCTGTTAGAAGGCCGGGCGGGAAGATTAAGGCCGGAGGAAGGAGGGCGGGAGTAGTCCGCGTGTTCTTTGGTGTCGAAGCTTCTCGGCCAGTCGTGGGAACGGGGACGCTTTTAGCCCGAATGTAGTGAAAATTCGAACGCCCGTGGCGAGATGGACGCAAGGCAAATAGGCGACACTCATTCGTATTCAGTAGGTTCATCATGCAGCTATATGTATTTAGATTAGAGAAAGGCCGCAGAGATGAATACTTGATCCGATGATGTAGTGAAAATGAATATTTCTTCGTTGAAAATGTGTCTCCATCAATACTAAATTTATTAATCATGTTCTACCCTATTCAGCTCCACGGGATATTCATAATGCGTGTGGCAAAATTATTGTGAAGCAATTCCTCTTGTGTAGCACAATGTTCCACAACATCAGTTCATGAGGACAAGGATAAATCTTTGTTGTAAAATTATTCCTGGACGAATGGTTATCCAAGTTGAGAGCCTATCCCAAGTTGAGAAACGTTCGAGCCCGGTGAAGATGAAGGTTGGGTACATACATATATGAGTTTTCTTATGCAATGCGTCTGTGGCTATGAACATTTCAACTTTTCTATTTTTTCAAGAAAGTTCACTGGTAACATATTAGTTGTTCAGAACTATCCGAAGATTAATTATAATGTAATTTTAATAAAAACATTTATCCGTTATTCTTCAATAAAATTAATTTTTATCGATATATTTCAAAGCGAGGGCGGATAATATCCCGCACTATTGTGTTTTCGGAACGAAACAGGAAAATACTCTAAAAGTAAACTAATCCTTCCTTCCGTCTTCCCTTATGGAAATTAAATTAATGCAATCCATTGTAAGAAGCTGTGATCGAGTGACCGTTATTATTTCAGAGAATGATGAAACCAAGATCGGAAATACATAGCACGGTTTCAAAATGTCTTTTTTACGTTAACCACAAGATGATATATCCTCTTAGTCTTTATTACTGTTGTTGAATAATCTCAATCGTATGTAGTTCCTCTTTACCCACAGTTCACCCCTTTTTGTCTCTTCTACCTTATATGATTGTCAGTGAGAATGACTTCAAAACGAGGTGACTTATTGATGCGCGGGACAGTAGTGAAGGAATTGTGAAGGCCATTCATGGCCAAACGAGTAATTAACGTGTAGCCGCTTAAATACAAAATATATTTGTTCTATCAATACCGTAGAATATTCATGAAGAATAAAATATTTGAAATAAGGAAGTGACGTTTAATATTGAGGTTTTTACCTTGCATCCTCTTCTATTTCTGCCTATTATAATACACACGGCAGGAAGAAAAAATGCAAGATGCGCGATCATAATTTTGTATTTTGAATGCAAATCCTCACATTGATCCATTTTTGTGATAATATTTTGAATGAAATTTCTTTATAACTTCCGATGTACGTATCGGATGAGCGTCAAGATCTGGGGTACTTAACATGCTTGCTTGGTCCCTTGTGAAAAAGGGCTCTTCGTTGGCAAAAGCCACCTCGAATACAGGCTACAATTAACTCCGTGATAAAACGGCTGAAATGTCGTTTAATTCCTATTCTGGCTTCTCACAGAAAAGTGCCCTATGTTTCATGGGAATAACAAAATTCTATGTTCCACACTATTTTCAAACTTAAAGTCACATTATGTTAATGCATTAATTTGTGAATCATCGGGGAAAATCCTATCTAATATACATGCAATTTTTGCGAGAAACTGTTCATTAGAAATACATATTACCAGGAAGTTAAATGCTAATTAAATGTTTGCTTCTGCCATCGTAGTTTTTGAGTTATTGGCGAGTAACTGTAACATTGGAAATCAAAATGCGTTAACTTTGTGGAAATGGCGTTGTAATCGGCTCCTATCGCAAATAAAACCTTCCACAGATTATATTCATAATATTATCAGCATATTTTGCACTTTAAGGTAGTTTTTACTCTTGTGATAATAGACGCAGTAATAGAATTTTATTATTAAAATATTTCAGTAGTAAGAAGCATGAAGTGAATACTGTAATGTTCATGACGCTTGAATTTTGTTTCGGAAGGCTGAAATTATCAGTCACTCACAAAATATAAATAATAGAGCCTTTAATTAGCTTGATTCATTTTTTTACGCCATACGCTGAAAATGCTCTCCCTACTGAAGTTATTTTTCGCAATTTTTCATAACGTATTACTGTGAGTAGTTATTTTATTTTTTTAAATCATCGATAAAGTTTTTTAGTACACACTGTTAAATTACTGCCACGATATATCGTCAGAACTTATTTATTTTTCACATCAAGTCTTTCTAGAGTGCAATATTCTTACGATATCCCATGGAAGCGGTTTATGTTTTTCGGCTGTTTCGTAAGGTAATACGGTTAGGGGCTGATATTTCGGTATCATTTGGAAATATGAGATCTTTTTCATCATGATGAGTCATAATTAATCGAGCGAAGTGTGACATTCGCTCAAGCTACCTTGGTTTTGTTTTTCAGTGGCTAACGCATGTCTTCGGGGAAAGCAGTATGTTTTGAACAACGCGAACGGAAGAGTACAATTCAGTATTTTTTTGAACTCCCTCAGAGTCGGTGAATCCTCCTCAAGTCGCTGTTCTCCGCCCTTCGCAGTGACAATGTGGAGAAGGAAAGAACTTTGGCGAAAAAAAATCAGTTGACCACTCTTCGGTTTGGTTTGGGGGAAGAGGAGACGGTACGTGGGTCTCTTTCATTCTCCCTTGGCTCCTCCGGTTATGTCTTGGACGGAAACGACCCCATCAGTCCCTCCTCACGTCTATAGATATCGACGGAAGTCACGAATTTCGGTCCGCAGTTTTTCGACTACTGCTCGAAAAATATTTCCCCTCTCCTGTAGTAATATAGTCAGGGTTAAGGAGTCTTCGAAACAGCTTGAAGTTATGAGACATAGTAATTTACCTTTTTGAAAGCATGAAATAATCATTATCTCTTCGGTCAGGGTTTTCTTATTACTCTCTGTACACTCCTTGTGAGATGGGGCTCTATTAAAACCCTCAGTTTCGCGTTTTAGACATAAATGGACCAGTAATGGGTAGAAAATTTTGCATTTTTGCACCTGAGAGGCGGTCATAGCATTTTTATTTGCTTTTATGGGTAATATCATTCAAAAAATTCACTTTAATACTTTTCTGTAAACTGGTATATTTAATTGTTTGGACATTTATGTTCACCTTTAATGTTTACTACATGGCGCACTATTTAGATGGCTTTCTAACCTGGTGGAAGCCGGTTTTCGATTGATTTCAAACAACCGTCGAGTTTTTGTTGTTCCCAGCAACGTGTGATTTGTTATTTTTCCATCCTTGAATAATTCGATGAAATGTTAATGGTTTCTTTTTTATTTTATTTCAATCAATATTTTCCTTTCCTGAAATAATATTTTGGCCATTTTATCCGTATCAATGTGACTTTTTTGGCTGAGTCAAACCCTTTAAAGAAACAGCCCGATTTCTTTTCTGTATTATTTTCGTTCTCAATTTTTTGAATTTATTACGTGTAGAGAATTTCGTAATTAATAATTTTTTTTTGTAATTAAGAGCACTTTCTTGCCACTGCAAGATGGATGTATCGCAATAACTTCTACTTTTGAGAAACTTTAAAGTAACTTCAAAAAATGGGAATGGATATTTTAAAAATCTTAGTTCCCTTGCCGCAACCGATAAATGTGCACCTAAAATTATATGACGCCACATAAATGCACACACAAAAACTAAATATCTTTAGCAGAAAGAAAATGGTACGAAATTGGCCAAGAAGTTTGAATTACAAGCTGTTTATCTTTATGCGGCTCCGGTGAAAAATTGGATTCCTGTTTTCCATGTGTAGCGCTATCGGGAGAAGGAGCAGATTTTCTCGCCGATAACACTCTTGAAAACACAAACTCTTTCCAAGCTCGGGTGAGAAAAATGAGGAAAACGAACGAAACACAAGTATTATCAATCATAAACTTAACTTATCAATATATTTTACAAATCACAAAATAGAACCAAACCAATTACAATAATTTACCCATAGGTCGAGTGCCAGGCGACCGTAATCAAAGTTACCAGTCGGAAAATAGTTTAAGTTTAACAAGTACGAGAGGTTGAACTTCTCTCTTAAGTACAAAAGTGACTTAGTCAGCAGGTTCACACAACGGTGTTACCCGGTCGGCGTCTCGGAAGCAATAGAGGGCGAGCTTAGACACGAGTCCGCTGAGGAGGGGGTCTGTCGACAAGGACGAAGGTGGAATGGGTAAGGTCAGGAGGTTGGCGATTGGTAGCCTTGGAGGGGAGGAAATAATGGGATGGGTGATAGATAGGGTGGCAGTTTTTAATTGGAGCGCCAGGAACTGTTTTCTGGCGTCGGCCGCAGAATACAGGATCACAGCCTTTTTGCCTTGGTCAGGATGACTGCATTTTTGGTATCCTTCCTCACTTTACTGGCTATAAAAGCGGGGCAGGGCCTGGTGAGGGAAAGGTGCGGCGAAAGGTGCGGCGAAAGGTGTGGCAGAAGTCGTGGCAGAAGTCGCTGGCAGTAGTCGCTGCATTTTGTAGTCGTAGGCATTTTGGCCGTCGTTGGCGCACATGTCGTTAGCGCGCATGTCGTTCGGGCAAGTCCTTCGGCTAAGTCCGGAGGATAAACAGTCCGCAGAGGAGAAACTGTCCAAAGAGGAGAATTGCCCAAAAAACGGGGGGGAAAATGCCACATCCACTGGGGGAAATCAGGCACAGAATTGACTCCCGGATGAGGAATGATGATTGAACAATGACACCTTTTTTCTTGCTAGAGGGACACTTTCACAGAATTCACAATGCCAGTTTATGGCTTAAGAGGCAATTAACTGAACAATATTGCCAAGAAACTGAGCACACACACCCACAGAAAAGAACCTCCTCTCCTTTCTGGACCACAAAGGTGGAACAGCTGATCATTCAGTGTAGAAGGATAATCACTAATAAACATGTTGAAGTTAATAACCCAGTGTAGTAACATTTCAGATTCATACAAGCTTTCAGTATGACACTGGTTCACACAGCCATAGCCAACCATAGAGGGAGAGACACTCCTCGAAAGTTGCCAAGTGCAGGAAACATGAGAGCAGTATACCACAGCTGTGATTCCAGGCGACAGGTGAAGATTGCAGATAAACACATTAAACAATAGATTTTAAGTATTCAACAGCCTTCAAACAAATGATGAAAGTATATTCTGACTGTCACAAACATGGACCAGTAGAATGATATGATAGCATCTTTGATATCAATTATCATAAATAATTTGGATGCCCAGCTGGCAACATCCGACATATGAGAAATAAATCTAAGTAACAAAAAACCAACACCCAGTAGACGAAACATCTGACTCGTCAGGTGTAATGAATTAATAAGAATGAGAATATTGCACAAAACAAAGCAAATATTCTAGAAGGCAGGATTATACAATTGTTCAATGAAAGTAGACTTGTATTCATTGAAAGTAATAGTATGCAATTGTGTGACATCAGTTAAATATACTTTAGAAAATTATAATAATCATACATATATACCAATATTATTTTATATTCAAAGCTCACCCTAGTAATAATAATATTATAGATAATTAAAGTATAACAATATCATTGTGTATTTCAAGTTCACCCTAGTATTAACAATATTAATGATAATTCAAGTATAACAATAATTCTGTATTCCAAGTTCACCCTAGTATTAACAATATTAATGATAATTCAAGTATAACAATAATTCTGTATTCCAAGTTCACCCTAGTATTAATAATATTAATGATTAATTCAAAATTTGTGAGTGGATCCCCCATATTCATGAACCTTAAAAACTAATTACATGGTTTTATGCAACCACTTGGGTTGCACTGTTAAGCATAAACACAGTCATTGAAGAAGTTGGGTTGATAGAACTACTCAGAATGAGAGGACAATCAATTTCATGGACCTTAAAACTAATTAAATGTTTTCGCACAACCAATTGGGTTGTACTGTTAAGCATTGATAACTCAATGAAGGAATTTGGGTTGATAGAAATGACTCAGGATAAGATTTGAGTCATTTTAATGACAAATTAGATTGATATCTCTTTAATGTCACTACCCATATGTAAGAAATTGTTTTCCATGAAAAAACAGCAAAAAATGGAAAATTAATTTGGGTAAGATGAGAGATTCAATCAGTTCTCGGGCCAGGTTAAGTCAAACGTGTTAGAAAAAGCTAATAAATAGAAAAATAATTTAGTGGCCACCGTCATGGATTATTCAATTCAAAATTTGTTGGGGGTTGGAACCCCAGACCAGCTAAGCATGATACAAGAGCTGGGTGCTGTTTGCGACAATCATTATAATTGCCGGGCGATGGGATCGCACCCCCTACGCCAGATACATGACCTAACAACCCAATATTCAACATACATAACCTGACTACAGAAATTAGATAGCCAGGTAGAGACAGAAAATGATAATGTTTGCAATTACACAGTTAATCACCATAAAGAAAGCACTAATCACCCTGGGAGGACAATGGATATAATCACTGTCGATGTCACACACATGAATCTTAACAGCCATTGACCCTCCGCAACTTATCTGGAAGCGAGTCACCTCGGGAATGTTCCTGGCTGTTCTCCCCACATCCCATTCCAATCAGACCATTCGTCCTCCAACAGATTTCACAATTTGCACACTTTGAGAGGAAGACAAAATTAAGTATGGTGATCACTGTGTTCACATTATTAAGTATTAGTATAATAATATATTAATAGAATAGTACATATTGATCAACTAAAAGGCAACAAATAACAGTGTGTTTAAATAGAATCATAGTATTTCATTGAGTTAATTTGAAAAATGCAATAGTCACACCATATTGAGCTAATGAGAATTCACAGAGTCACGATGATAAATTTTTAACTGAGAGACATGGCATATTTTTTCTTTATCATGTGATAGCTCAAGAACAACTGTTACAGGAGAGACAAATTTTTTAATAATGAAAGGACCTTCCCAAAGAGGCATTAGCTTGGCTGTTCTCTTGTCTGCCTTTGAGCTAATAGGATGATTTTTACAAAGAACTAAATCTCCAGGGGCAAAATTTACTGGAGAGTGGAGTTTGTTAAAAGCCTCCCCATGTTTTGCCCTTGCCTTTTTGAGATTGACGACCACTTGTTGCAAGTAGGCTTTCCTCTGATCATCCTTAATTTTATCCTCGAACAGCTCAATAGGAATTGACCACTGATTTGTAAGAGGATGTGGCAGTTGTCTACCAAACATTATTTTGGCAGGAGATTGGCCAGTGCTACCATGTACAGCAGTATTGAAAGCAAAGTTTAGATCATAGAGGAAAAGGTCCCATGTAGAGTGAACATTGTTACATAAAATTGTCAAGGCAGATTTTAAATTTCGATGAAGTCTTTCGACTTGGTTAGCACAAGGGTAATATGGAGATGTGAAAACTTGTTTTATACCAAGTTGTAAACACATCTCCCTAAGCAGGTGTGACTTAAAAACTGAAGCATTATCAGAGACCAGATATTTTGGAAAACCAAACTTGGAGAAAACTCTTTGAGTGAGGACAGACACAACAGCACCAGCTGTAGCCTTTCGTACAGGCTCCATTATACAAAATTTAGAGAACCCATCAATCAGTGTTAAAATATACTGATTACTACCCTTTGTGGATGGAAATGGGCCGACAAAATCGATATAAATTCTTTCCCAGACATCAGAAGGGATGTTAGAAGATAACATGCCAGGCGAAGAACAATTTCTAGGTTTACATGTCTGACATAAGTGGCAATTTCTGACCATGTCATAAATTTCCCTTTTCATATCCTTCCACCAATATTCCCTGCTAATTTTCTCATAAGTTTTGGACATTCCCAGGTGAGCGCCAAAACTAGAGCAATGAAAATATTGGAATATCATTGGTCGAAGCACGACAGGTAAAACAACCTTCCCTTTCAGAGTTTGTGAATTGCCAAAACATAGCAGCTGGTTCTTAACAAAATAATTTGCACAAGACAAAGGATCTTTTAGCACTTTCTGGAGGATATTCCTCAAAGTAAGATCTGACCTTTGATGGTCTCTAATATTAACAAATGATAAAGGAACATTATTCAATACACAAGCCATTGGTGGAAATAGATCATCACCAACTTTAGATAAATCAATATCACTAGCAACGTTATCACTAGACACAGGAACGACACGAGAAAGGCAATCAGCTACATTATTGGCAGTTCCCCGTACATGATGGATGGTGAACTTATAAGAAGAGAGTTTAAGAACCATTCTACCCAACTTTCCCAGCTGTTTGGGATGTGAAAATAACCAAGACAATGCTCCATTATCAGTATACAAATGAAAAGGTTTTACTTGAAGGTACACATTGAATTTCTCGACACCCCAGCATATAGCCATACATTCCAACTCGTAAGTCGAAAACTTTCTTTCATGGTCCAATAATGCTTTACTAGCGAATGCCACAGGTATGAAATCACCGTTTACTTTATGGTTTAACACTGCAGCTAATGCGAGGCTACTAGCATCAACAAATAAGTGAAATTCATCCTCGAAACGAGGGAAAGACAGCACCGGGGGCTTAATCAAAGCTTGCTTTAACTGAATAAAAGCTTCATTCTCTGCCGTTGACCAGTGAAAGGGAACATTCTTACGTTTAAGGCGATTTAAAGGAATAGAAATTTCAGAATACCTTGGAATGAACTTGGAATAGAAACCACATAACCCCAGAAATCTCGCTACTTCCTTCAAACTCTTTGGAGCAGGGAAATTTTCGATTGGCTTAACTCTATCAGGATCAACTTGAAGTTTTCCATGGGATATCAAGTGGCCCAGGAAGGTGAGAGACGTAGTGCCAAGTTTAACCTTCTCCTCACATACAGTAAGTCCAGCCAAACGAAGTCTCTTAAGGACAGCATCGACGTGATTAATATGATCCCTGGAATTTTTTGAATAGATACACAAATCATCGATATAAGGATACACACAAGAATACTTTAGATCTCCCAGTACCTCGTTAATTAAGCGAGTGAATACTTGGGGAGAATTGGCAAACCCGAATGGCAAACGAGTATATTGATATATCCCGAACGGTGTGACAAAAGCAGTATATTTCTTCGAATTTTCAGACAAAGGAATTTGGTGAAAAGCAGAATTAAGATCAAGTATGGTAAAGTATTTTGCGTCAGCTAAATATTGAAATGCATGTTCGACCGACGGAGTGGGATAACCGTCTATTTGAACCTGCTTATTAAGCTTACGATAATCCACAACTAACCTCTCCGTACCATCCTTCTTGGGAATTAAAAAGGCTGGAGAAGACCAATTTGAGTTAGAATTCTCAATAATTCCCTTGTCGAGCAGCGACTGCACATGTTTTTTCATGATCTGTGCCTTAACGGGAGATAAAGAGAACGGATGACTCCGAATCGGGTTACAGTCAGCTAATTCTATTTCGTAAGTCATAAGCGATGTGGTCCCCAAATCGTGGGTCATGACATCGGGATATTGCGACAACAAATATTTTAACTCACTTATCAAATTATCCGAAGAATTAGATCCATTTTCAAGGAGAAAAGGATTGCTGCAAGACTCTGTCGACCGACTGCTGCTTGGCACTTCGGGATACGCACTCGATGCGCAATTGTCAACTGAATAAGCGATAAAATTTAACTTAGTAGCGGGAGACGTTTCAAAAGAGACAGCTTTCGGATGAACAATCATATTGGATTTCCGAATAAAATCAAGGCCTAGAAGAATTGGAAATGGAATATTGGCTACATAAAATGTATGCTGCCAGGAAAGTTTGTCGATTTGCACCTTAAGTTGGATCGACATCCTTAATTGAAACGGTTGACCAGAAACTGTCAATAGCTCGATAGAGTCGGAAGACTTTTGAGTTTTGCCACCGCGAATTTTAAGAGTTTTGAAGAACTTTTCGTCGCAAATAGAAACGGAACAACCAGTATCAATGAGGGCATTGCAAGAAACAGACTGAAGTTTTATCGGAAGAAGGGGCAAATTACTGTTACAATTTTGACGTACGCTCATGAAACTCACGGCTGGTTGGCGTGTTTCACGGGCTTTCTTCCGACATTCCCTTGCATGATGCCCAATTTTACGACAATACGAACAAATTATTTGCCTTGCGGCAACTGGGGAGACATTAGGAGAAATACTATGAAATGTATTGGCGTACTCGGCACAATCCATCAATTGCTTTGACGCCTGGGTTATGACAGAGTCTAGCTCCTCAAGGGTCGTGGGCTGGCGAGCAAACATTATAGCGGATTTCGTGAGAGGATTTAACCCTTGAATAATTAACCGAACGGTTTGACACTCGGTGAACTCTAACGCCAACACTTGAATCGCGTTACGAACAGAACATACGAAATCATTAGGAGTTTCACGGGGGAACTGAAATCTCTTTACTTTAGTGGTAACAAGACGGTCAAACTCTCGATCACTTACAATTCTTCCCCAAACTCGTTTGGTAATTTCGGCCCACGAAAGATTCTGATTTAACATAGAGAGCCAAAACTGATGAGAACTAGCTGGCAGCTTGGTAATGACTAAATACAACAACGTAGACAAAGGAACTAGCGAAAGAGAGACAATTTCTTTCAGTTTCAACATGAAATTATACCAATTTTCTGTATTGGAAACCTCGAATGGTGGGAAATCAGCGATCAGCTGCTTCACTATGACCAGACCTTCAGACAGCGGCAGAACAGGTTGCATTGGGACTGGCGGTGCGACATGGGTTGGATTCTGCTCGTTCACCTGGCCTCGGGGAACCACGTTGGGTGTGGATTCCGCCGGAACACCAGAAGTTTCAAGTGTAAGCACAGATCCCCCATTAGATCTAGCACGCCTGTCCTCGGCCGTGGTCAAGTAAGCCCTTGCGTACTGATCGACTGAATCACCAGGCATACTGACGAAACTCCACTCAAATTGCCGGAAGATAAGACGAAAAAACTTCGTCACACAAGAATTCACACACTAAACTCCGACAGGAATTTACAATGACCTATTCTAGGGCCTCGAACTGGAAACCAGGAACACGAAATAAATTACGAAAAAGAAAACCCTTGCCTATTTAGATTGCCGTTAGCGGCCGAGACAAAACTTCCGTGAAGAAAGAAAATGAAATACCAGAAATAATGACGATCACAGATCCTCATACAACACTCACCAACTGCGTTGGAAAGACAGGAAAAGAATAACCACGCTCTGCTACCAGTTTGTAGCGCTATCGGGAGAAGGAGCAGATTTTCTCGCCGATAACACTCTTGAAAACACAAACTCTTTCCAAGCTCGGGTGAGAAAAATGAGGAAAACGAACGAAACACAAGTATTATCAATCATAAACTTAACTTATCAATATATTTTACAAATCACAAAATAGAACCAAACCAATTACAATAATTTACCCATAGGTCGAGTGCCAGGCGACCGTAATCAAAGTTACCAGTCGGAAAATAGTTTAAGTTTAACAAGTACGAGAGGTTGAACTTCTCTCTTAAGTACAAAAGTGACTTAGTCAGCAGGTTCACACAACGGTGTTACCCGGTCGGCGTCTCGGAAGCAATAGAGGGCGAGCTTAGACACGAGTCCGCTGAGGAGGGGGTCTGTCGACAAGGACGAAGGTGGAATGGGTAAGGTCAGGAGGTTGGCGATTGGTAGCCTTGGAGGGGAGGAAATAATGGGATGGGTGATAGATAGGGTGGCAGTTTTTAATTGGAGCGCCAGGAACTGTTTTCTGGCGTCGGCCGCAGAATACAGGATCACAGCCTTTTTGCCTTGGTCAGGATGACTGCATTTTTGGTATCCTTCCTCACTTTACTGGCTATAAAAGCGGGGCAGGGCCTGGTGAGGGAAAGGTGCGGCGAAAGGTGCGGCGAAAGGTGTGGCAGAAGTCGTGGCAGAAGTCGCTGGCAGTAGTCGCTGCATTTTGTAGTCGTAGGCATTTTGGCCGTCGTTGGCGCACATGTCGTTAGCGCGCATGAAGTCCTTCGGCTAAGTCCGGAGGATAAACAGTCCGCAGAGGAGAAACTGTCCAAAGAGGAGAATTGCCCAAAAAACGGGGGGGAAAATGCCACACATGTTAGATGCACTTCGTCAAGGGTTAGGCCGGTATCTCTTTTTTCTTATTCAGTGGCTCTTTTCTCCTATGACGCCGTGAATAGGTTACAACATTTTCTCCCAGTTCACTTTACAGTCAATCTCCTCCCCTGCATCCTGAAAACACTGTCGCTTTCCCTTCGGAGGTGGGCGTTCGCTGCACCGAAGCACTGGCGTTCATTTTATGTTCTGTCATTCATGGGACAGCGTTACAATTGATATCTAGAACGGTTATTATAAAGGGGGAGGAAGGTTTCTCTATTTGATACCGTCTGAAGGTCCCACGGGTAGTTTCTCTCTTCACACCCTATTCCATACCTTCTTTTTCTATCCGCACCACTTTTCTTCCTTCTTTAGGAAGAAAATAATGCTTAAGGAACCTGAAGTGAATGCCATGCAACATAAAAAGAATTTTCCATTGTTTTTTTCTGATTTTGGTACTTAATCCTTACAAAAAGTTCATGCTCATTTGGAAAACAGATTGAAACGGCAGAGAAGTTGATATATTTACTACTACTGGGAGTATATTTTCTTCTGAACAAAAATTAGCACTTCACTTGATTGCCCACGTCCATTCATTATTTTATGTTGTTATCTTGATGAAATCTTCAATTTTTTACTCGTAACACGATAAATAAATCGTCCTTCATTTGCATAAGTTCATCGGTAATTTGTAATGGTCGAGATGCGCCCTTTTACCGATACACGTGCGGGGGAAGGAATGAAACGAGGCGATGACCACCGAGGATTAATCACCGAGCGAACGTACGAACGAAAAAATATCGATTAAAATTCGATCCCTCCCGCTCTGCGGGAAGGAGAGGGACGTGCTTGGCTCGGAGCGCTTCTCATTTGCATTCTGAGCGAAAAACTCTCTTTCTTAATCGCTCGCTTACAAATATTAAACGACAAAAAAATGTGTTCGAGTAGAAAAACAAGTGAGTGCTGTAGATGGGAGCGCGTGGATTGCTGGTGGCGAAAATTAACTCGATGACATGATTAATGGGTGCGCGCTCGAGATGATTGCAGAGCAATGCTGTTCTCCTCCTCCTCCTCTTCCTCCACTTCGTCGTCTTCTTCCCTCGTGTCCGGGTGGGCGTGCCTCGACCGCGCCTTCAGGTGAGACTGGACGGCCACCGAGAGACGTCGCCTGAGCGCCGAAGACCTCCAATTCCGTTCCTTCGCGACCTTCTGAGAGTCTCGAGGACTCCATCCGGCTCATCTTGCTTCCTTGAGCACGTGACGAGACTGCGGAGATGGTCGTGATAGATAAGGTGGATCCATTTTCCCTCTCGTAATCCGTGACTGCATCAGAATGGAAATGAGAACTAGCTTCACACTAGCAATCACTTCGGAAAAATGTGTCTACCCCACGCAATCGCCCACACTTCGCCGACCTTTCATCGCTCAACAGTTCGGTCGGTCAACTATATACCCTCTGATGCCTAAGTGGCTCTTCCAAATCAATTAACCATAAATTATTGGGCTGAGTTATTCTTGTTCTGACGAAAATCGCTGTCAGGTCGGAGAGTTATTTCCAACAAGATAGATCCAAATATTGAATTTTTTACGCGATAAAGACGCTTATCTCCTGGTTTGACGTATTTGTATTCGTGATATTCATTCCAAGCTACAATAAAATGTACTTACGTTCGTAGTATTTAACGCTCAGCTAATGCAGTTAAACAAACAAACATTACAGGATAACTAAAATTGAACCACTACTGGAAATTGAAATGCTGCGATTTTCCGAGTCTTACTTCACTATTGAGTTTTGCTAGACTTATGAATTCAAAGTAGGCTGTACCTTCCAAATGTTGTTCTAGTAAGTACAAATTTTGACCAGACTCCCTTTTTAAGACTAAATATGTTACTCATAGATTTATCATTTGAAATTCATTACATTAAGAATCCTTCTACGTCCTTTCATGAGAACTACGTACAAAATTGAGTCTTATCTCAATCTCCATTCACCTCCATTGAATTGCTTGATCCAATTTGGCGTAATAATAATAAGTGAACTATTGAGGCTGCTGCGGCAATAAACTGTTTTAAAAAATAGCCAGCGAGAAATCATGTCATAGTTCCGTTATTTACTGCGAATCATCCTCATATTCATGCACTAGTCAAGTTCCGAAATACGGAATATCAGTTAGTAGATGTGAAGTTATTGCAACTCGGCGAAATTACACTCCTCCTGAAATCAACAGTGTCCGGCGATATGTGGTGGAACTGCATTCTCAATAATGAAAGTAGTCGATGTGGTACAGTCCATTTTATTTTAAATTGTCAACACGTGTGTCGGCTTTTGTACCTGAAGAAGGCTAAGTAAAAAGGCGAAACATGTGTTGACAATTTAAAATAAAGCGGACAGTACTATATCGATTACTTTCATTTTTGACACTTCTCCTGATCATGCATGGACATATTTTTAAGAACCATTATATGTAGATGTAACATCTCTCTCTCTCTCTACATATTTTAAAATATATACTAATAAAAGTGGAGGAGTTGTAGTACTTATTTATTTTTAAATTTTTTGAGAATTTGTTTCTGCATTCGTTAGGACTCTTAGTGACCTCACTACGGGAATTGATGCCCTGCATCGCAAAAGCAAACCGCTCCTCTCCTGCGAAACCGTGACCCCTGGAGGAAAAAACATAAATACATCTCTCTCTCTCTCGCAGCTGATCCCTCTGAAGATGCGATCTGAGTGAGGGAGTATTCCACCCCCCACCACCTCCATCTCCACCCCCCCCATCTACCCCCCTCCATCCTCCCCTCACTCTTTCTTTACTTCCCCCCTTCCCTCTCCCCTTCCCCCTATCCCTCCCAATGCTGCGGCTTACGCATGGAGACCTCAGAAATCCTCTCTTTATTTTTATTTCCTTGCGTGGGGGGAGGGAAGATGGGCTCAACCCTCTAGACATCCATAAATGCTCGTCCTCTCCGTAATGGGGCACGTCACATGGATCACGTGACCTCCCCCACCGACCGACGAGAGTCTTTTTTTTCATCTCCGCGGCTAATTTAATTCGGAGCGGATAATACGACGCTTCGTCGTTCGTCATTTTTCATCTGCGCCCCGCGGCGGTGTGCGGCCGCGAGCTTCCTCAGTACATATTTGCTTTATCTTCCTTGTTTCTCTAATGATAGGTGCGGGCGTGGAGAAATAATCGGATTCGAATCTTCCGAGTCACATTTCATTTCGATATTGCTCTAAAAAGTGAACTTGCTTATTTTGTCAGGTGTTGTGTTCAAATTCTAATGAACGCTCTCTAAATAACTCGTAATAGGCGGATATTCATTCCTAATCATTTAAGGTAGTTTGTGCGAAAGATCACTTCACCTAGAATTTGATGAATTTGGCCTCATTTTAAATAAAAAACTCTCCTCTTTTCAATGATATCAAAATATAAACCCCATGCCTAACTACTTTTCGAGCAATTTGCCTAAAAATATAAGCTGTTTTACATGGGATATAGATTATGGCTGTGCGCTCCAGAGGGAGAATATTTAAAAAATTAGGAATTTATAACACCTAGATTTCGTCAAAAAACTAACGGTGTGTAGATTATATATTTCCTCAACTATTTATAAAAAATAATCTATTACTCATCTCGGTAATTTTTAAAGAATCGTAAAAACAACCTGTTGTTTTGAAGGGTTTTCAGCCGTACGGCGGGAAAAAATGAGTCAAGTTAGAGACTTTTGTAGCTTTATTTCTTTAATTACTAAGAATTTTGGTCAAATATAACTATATCTTTGCGCCATTAATATTACAATATTCATTTCATACTTCTTACAGACGTTGAAATCAAAAAATAAATTCTGAATATGGTCTCCATTATGACTAGGGAACTATCTCGCCCAAACCACTTTAAACCCGTCGCCACTTATCCAGTGACGAACAGCGCGTGTGTTGCTGGCTTGCCTATATTCACGGGGTTTAATCCTCGGCTGATAGCTCGCACATGTCCACGCTTGGACCGGAACTTGTCCGCGGAGTAATGAAAAAGTCGGGAAATCGTTATGTTTGCGATGGAAAGTGTAGAAAATAAATCGGTAGTTTGACTAGAGGAGAGAAACTAAAAGATAAGTGGAAATCTAAATCAGGTTCAAAGTTCTCATTACTGTGCGGATCATCTTAAGAATCCTGGTGTTGTGTCTTGAGAGCTTTGATGACTCGGCAAATATCTAACTGTAACTACAGCCATTCTCTTAGCATGTGTTGGAAATCTAATTTATTGTGAGCCTTTTCAATTTTGGCGAAATTTGGACGTAGGTTTTTTGCGGTTACACCTACTTTACGGAATTAATGCAATAACGCCGAAAAATATAAATAAAAAACCTATGAAAAATAATTTTTCCCATGGTGAACCTAAATTTCATGAGAGCGCGTTTATCTTCCAGAGTTGTCATTATAAACAATATAGTTTCCCCAAAATTGTGGCATTTATCTGTCAAGCTATATCAATGAGATGCGCCCAGCGATACTCCTACCATGATAGATCTTTTCAATGACACTCAACCATTAATGACCTCATCTCTCTAAATCAAGGAGAAAGAATTCTCTCGGTGAGGCGATAGGAATCCGGAATTGCTGGGAATTTTCTCGGTCGGCTGTTCTCGGCAAAAGAAGCGTTTGCACATCGGCTCGTGGCGTGGATAAGGATGGCAGACGCCGACGCTGGGTCCAGCGCATTCGTATCCGATCACTCGGGCATCCAACAGATGGAAGGCGGTGGTGAGTGATGGAGGATTGTGGGGTAGTAATTTGTTTTCGGCCCGAAGGATGCGTAACGAGGGGCAACTAGGAGCAAGGAAGGACCGTGACCTGAAATCAATTAATTCTTCGTGATGAGGCGAAGGAGGTTTGACTCTTCTGTTTTGACCTCCAATTGACCTCGTCCATTCACCTCCCTCCCCTTACAAAGTTTCTCCATTTCCCTCTACTGGCTTTGGATCATCAGCCTCCTTCACCTTCGTCGCCCAATCGAAAAGGCGTAATTCGATAATCGGTCCTCGTGTTTCTTCTCCTCCTGCAGCAGCCAATCACGATCACGGACGGAGGGGGAGGCAGGGCAACGGAAGCCCCTCTGCGGGCGTGGGAGGAAAGGCGTTCGTTTCGGAGGGCGCCCACAGAGGGAGCATGGGTCGGTCGGGTTTTATTGCTGCGCACTTCCTCTCCCCACGTGTGGCAATACTTCAGACGTGATATCGGCGGTTGTTCGGGGGCGTGGGTGAGTTGGGATCACGCGTGGGAGAGTTGGCCGGCCTGCGGCGGTCTTCGCTTCCTTTTGGTTTAACGTTATCATTGAAGGACGCTCTAAAGGAGATGTTATGATAACGATTAAACAAGTGATAGGTTGAATAAATTATTTTATTTTGATTAATCATTAAATTATTTGATGTATTTGGATGTGATTAATCATTCGATATATCGATAAATAAATTTTCGAGACTTAAGTGTCTAAAGTCCGTCTACGTAGATCAGAATTTTTTTGATGTAGCTCATGTGGATAATCATGCAATAATTTGAGCTTAGTCTAGATAGCATCAGATTGGCACATACATCTGTGTACACCTGTTTCTTCGGGGTGGCAGTTATCTTTTGCCGATGGGGCATCAACCCAAAGAAGAAATTGGCTCGACAGAGAAAATGATGGTTTATTAATGTATGGTTGAAAAATAGTGCACTATCTTAATAACTTGAAAATTAATAATTTTAAAACTAATTTCCATTTAAAAACTTACTTTTGTATGGCTCATTACCATTTACATGTTAATAACATGAGTTGTTTGAGTATTAATCCCTTGAAACGCCATCTACTTTCATTAAAGAATACATTAGATTGAACAATTGATGTTTTCCGATTTAACCGAAAAGTGGGGTAAATTAAATCGAAAAAATGATTAATCGATAATTTCTTTTGATTGCCACCTCTAGGTGAGAGAGATTATTTCAGCTCCAAACTAGAGCTGAAATAATCCATTAATTTTCCAGAGGAAGAGAAACGTGTTATGTCTTCCCTTTTTAACTTTAGTTGAGGAAGGGCATGACTCCATTGGATGTTGTAACGCTCGGGTTTTTTATTCGATACGAATACTCTTGCATCAGCTGAAGTCGTTTATTTTTCGCTCTTTCGTGATTGGCTCTAATTGAGTCAACAGCAGTAGTCTGGCTAGAAGAAAAGTTAATTCCCGGTGTAATTGTATCATGAAAAGTACTTTCAATTATGCTTGTCGATTTCCGATTTCTCTGACGAGACAAATATGTATTAGACCTCAGCTAGCAGATGAAAGATCGTGCGTCTCGTAAGCGATGTGAAGGAAGCCCTTCGGTGGATGACTTTCCACTCGCACGTAAGGATTAAGGGCCGCTCACCTCCACCGCCTCGACTCGAGTACTTGCGCGTGCAGACGAGTACGACCCTCGGAGGGCTGGCTGGTGCCCCTGGCTCCGGCGGCGACCGGTGGTTTTTTCAGGAGATTAATCGGCGGCTGTAACGTCCTTAACAAGTCCCTAAAGAGTCTCATATCTCTCCGTGATCTCCTTAAATATTTCATTGGATTAGTTCGGCTCTTCTCGCCGCTGTCTGCTCTTCTGCTAATGCCCTCCCCCCGACCGCTCTACCGTCGAAAGCACCGGATTAGCAGCGGCGGACCGACCATATGGACCCCTCCTCACCCCCTGCCAAACACCCTCCGTCGCTATCACTCCCGTCTCTGCTCCTTCAGAACCATTCCGACTCCCTTCTTGCTCACCGACGACCCCACATGACCCCTCCTCTCGCCTACACCCATACCCTAATCGGCTACCCTTCTTTTGCGCTGGGTCTCATTTTATCTGGAATACAAGTGTTGATTTTCTTACGCGCAGCAACTAAGGGCCCGAATCTCAACCCTTGTACTCTTCTCCCTCCTCTTAACCTGTTTCTCTTTTCTCATAGCCGTAGCAATGAGGGGAGGCGAGCGATAGTTTAGGTCAATGATGCCTGTGGGTATAGGCGGGTAGGCTGGTATGTGGAGGATTCTATAGGGAATCAAGCATGTTCGGAGAGAAACCCGGTGTCGTCCCTATTTCAGCATCCATAGCGACTGACGAGGAACTGTACATTAAATGCTCTTAACAATACACCCAAGAGTGGGGTTCGGGATTTCACTAATAAATTCTACCGTGAATCGAACACTATACCCACGAGATGGGCAACCAGCGTTCTTTCCATCAAACCGGCCCGTTCCCCTCCCCCCTTCCCTTTCTTCTCTCACTCCATCCGCCATTACCCGTCTCTCATCCATTCTGTTATCCCAACAAACTGTCTCCTCTTTACATTCCAATGTGCACTTCTCATTATGAGCATATTTATTGCCGTATGCTAATGAAAAATCTGAAGAAATGTTCGTTTTAGATCTGAAAACAATTAGCGGTAATGCTACATATATCTCAAGCACAACTTGTAAGGCAACTAAGCGCGAGTCTATGAGATGCGAGCAAAGCGATGAAATATCATTTTCCGAGATTATAAAGAAACATCCACCGTGTTCAGACGTTAAGGATTTTTCAGACAGGTTCTAAAGAGAACAGATTCATCGAAAGCATAATGTCAATGATATATCAAGATAAGTATGCTTTGTAGTCAGCCGGAACTTCGCACGCGGGTCAGTCTGGAATCTCTTTGAAAGGCAAGGATGAGTGACATCATACTGCGAAGCCTCTAGATATCGACCAAAGAATGCTCTCGATCTGTCGTCAAAGGGCCCGAGTCCATTATTGAATCGAGTGTTGTCCGCTGCATCGCAATTTAAAATAAATAAATAAATGAAGGAAATCTTCTACTACAGGCTGCTGAAGAGCGAATTAAATTTGAATAAAAAACCCAAACCTAAGAATTACGGTTGTCTGTTATGTGTATGACGATTTTAACCTTAAAAGGCATTGAAATGGAAACTTAGAACCCCAATGAGCAAAATACGCCCTTTCAGTGCGCCCACACAAGCAAGCGATAAATATTCATAATGAATAAAGACACTTGGTAATCTTCCACAGATTTATTTATTTGACACGACGCGTTTCACCACACTGTGGCATAATCATGTGCACATGATTATGCCACAGTGTGGTGAAACGCGTCGTGTCAAATAAATAAATCTGTGGAAGATTACCAAGTGTCTTTATTCATTATGAATATCGAGAACTTCCACCATATCCAGCCTGAAACAGTAGAATTTAAGCGATAAATGTTAAAAATTTGACAACCGTGGTATAAAGTCTTTATATCTACTCAGGATTTAGCACAGTTTTATAAAACGTGACGAATTACCTATAGCAGAGTATTGTGTATAGAATATTGCTGTGTTGAGAAAATATTTGAAAATACATTTCACATTACAGATGGAATTCTCACCGCATTGTTAAACCTAATCAGCATAAAATGGAGGTAAACTGCTTTTAATGATAGGAAATAATGCGTTAAGCAATATTGTAACTTTCCAATATGTCTTATTCTATATATGTTTTGTTTATGAGTAGATGTTGATATTTCATAGCGTTCTATATTTATCGTAATAATTGGAACAAAGTGGAGCCGTTTTATGTTGAATGAGGTAATCACAATTTTATATTTATAAATATTATTTTGTCGGAAGACATAAGTTAATTTTTAATTATGATTAGACCTGCGTCTCCAGTTAAGACAATATTATTAAATAAAGGTCGAGAAAAGTAATAATTTAAAATTTTCATTTTTAAGTTTGATTCATTTAGTTTAGAACTTGATAATGATGTAAAGCATCGAAAAACGTCACGATCCGAACTTAATGATAGTGAGAAAATAATCATTATGGCTAATATTATTAGAATCAATAACCGTAGTATTACATTTTTTATATTATACTGGGCGCTGTCAAAGTTCTTAGTTACCTGATCAATACGTGAATGGTATTCATGAGAAGTTACAACGATGCTTTTTCCAGGAGAAAATCGGAAAGGCCTTAAAAGTGGCAAGAGAACGGGGTCAGATGCGAAGGCGGTTCCGGGAATAGTGGCACCTTAAAGCAGGCTCCATTCACGAGATGTCTCACGGCTCATCCTGCCGAAGAAATCCTCGTCCACCGACAACCGGTTGTTTATCCATTGCCGAGGCGACGGCTGACTGCCATCATCCGAGAAAAAGCTCCCTTTTTGTGTTTTTTCGAAACTGTGCCGGGAAAACAAGCAACCCGTCCCAACTGTGTGTTTTTTCTGCGTTCCGGTCGTCATCTTCTCGTCGGGGAATGGAGAGCGGGGCGGGACTCTATAAAATCCATTAGTCGTCCTTAATCCCCGCATCTGAAATGGATAGAGACCAGTGGGAGAGTGAGGAAGGCATTGAAGGGGTCATCATCTGTCCCATCTTGTCGAATCCAACCCCTTCCTTTCCTTGCCCTTCCACTCGTGGAACTTTCTTCGGAAGAGAGAATAAAAAATGAGTCGCTTCGAGAGGAGAGGAATGCGGGAGAGGGACTGGAAATCATAATGATTGACGTGGGTTGACTCTGGCTGCCTCCGCGGTTCAGTTCCTCGTTTTCTTTCCCTTCAGTACGTCTTGAGGAGGAAGCCGAGGGGCGGTCGCCGAGAGTCATATGGCTCCGTAAATACGTCAATTGCCTATCGAGCTGAGTTCGTAATGCTGCGTGTGCTTGCGTTGCGTGCAATGCTTCCTCGAAAAGGGTTGGTGCTTCCCACGGCACTCAGATCTTAAGTCATTATATATTTCCCCTCTTTCGTGCTTACGCGTTCTCTTCGGCGTTCCCCTGCTCAGCACGTCGCATTTCGGTCGGCGCCGACAGCTGCGGATCGCGTGGAATACAAACTTGACGAATCAGCACGTCGCATTCGCGCTCGGTAACACGTTGTCGACGTCACTATCCCGTAAGGCGGCATCGCTCTACAACGCTGTCAACGGGCGCCAAATGGTGTGTATATTGCGAAGCAATGAAGGTGCCTTAACAGCAGAAATGTGCTCTAGACTTTATCATAATTCATCACCGAAATCTTTAATCGCCAATTACGACCACCATTAAATTAACTCTTGAGAGGTTTGTACTTTTCATTCCATTCATTTAGAGGTTTTTACTGCATATTCAATTGCAGGTTGTAAAATGTGGTGCTGCTAACGTTGCACGGGGATACATTTCCGGTATGTTTTTTTTTTGTGGACCGTTTTTGGAATTAATGCATTAGTTCTGTTTAAAAAATTATTTTAATCAAGGTCAATTTTGATTTGCCAAAACATTAAGTATAAAATATACATTTGTTTATTAGGGTCTTGAACCAGTGATTTATCTCTTTTGGAGCAAAGACTACCAAAAGCTCATGCTATGACTCAATACACTTTTATCAATTTTTTACATCAATGATAATAATGGTATATATACCCTTTACCTCGAAGAAGAACCGGGCGTTTTTTAGGTGAAGGAATACTAAAGAAATGAACACGCTCCTTATTTCCCAAACTATTAATATTCCGTGATAGGACCGCCATTTCTTATCGCATAGCGATTCGCTAATTTTTATTAATTCGGGGGTTGCGTTGCGTGATAACTTTCGCGGTTTCTTTCGAGACTCAGCCATATCTCATTGCGAAGTTAATTGGTGTCCTTGAACTCTTAGGCCAGCAGTCGTTTTGTGCTGTCGTTAGGATCTTATATCACGATGCTATGAACGTGTGTAACCAACTCATTTAAATCCCAAATGAGAAGCGAAAATCGCTTAAACGATGAGGCACAAGGTTCGTGAAACTAGTTGGTCGATAGAACAACTTGGTTTTAATTTTAATTCATCTCTATTTGAGTGCGGACTTCTCGCGGCATTTTGTTCTGATCAGTTCTTACTCATTTTTAGAATGTTGCATGATTGCATGTGACTCGCAAGGTTACCTACATGAAGCTTTAGGTGAGCGAAACGTTTAAGAGTTGTAGAGAGAGGTTATTTTCCCACGCATGCCCATAAAAACTGTTTTATGGCGGGTTGAAACATTCGTATACATCATTGAACACGGCCTTTAAGAGCCGGCGCAACTCAAAGGGAACGGTATCGCATTTCGTGCGAACACGTGTTCCATATTTCGCCCGTCCATCGTTACTTTTTATCGCCTTCGCGGAGGGATGGGACGTATTTCAGAAATATCCAATAGATGTCATCTTCTTTCTGGGAGCTTTAAAAATTTCAAAGTTTACACGTGTGAGCGGTTGTTCCTTGGCTCAGTTTTCCCCGTCGGAGGGCGCAACCGTCGCACATGGTCCGTGCGCTGCATTCTGGGTGCTTTCACATGTGGAGATTTAAAAGTGATGCTCCCTCCGCTGCTATTCATATGGGAATATGTTTGTATGTTTCCCACTCTCCTCCTCAACCCTTTCAGCATCCAATCCCCCATTTCGAAGTCAATGCTTTCCTTCATCGACTGCGGCACGTGTGAAAATAATCTCGGGGAAATTCAACATCGTAGCACCGTGCGTGTATTGAGGATGCCATAACCTATCGTGGTGCTTGAATGTCCCCGACATCTGTGTCTCCCGCTTTATTGGCCCGTGAATCGGTTGTCTTAGCCCGGAAGGAAGAATTAGATGTTAAAGAACTCGTGGACCATCTTCGTTGGGGAGCTCCTTAGCAGGAGGGAATGGGATGATTGAGAAGGAGGAGACCAAGAACTTTGTCGATGATGCGACTCTCCGAAACTTCGCTGTGAAGATAATTTCCACGCTCTCTGATCGCTGCTTAAAGGACTTCCTACCTTTTCATTTTCTTCTCAAAATTATCTAACTAGTCTTATTGGTTTTCTTATACTTATTTATTTGAAAATTGCCCACATGCAGCCGCGATGGTAAAGTGGTGCATATAAAAACATAAGTAACACATGCACAAAATCAACAACAAAAAACGGGGCAACATAATATCGCCCAACATGGATATAAGGGAAAGAGTTCTAGTACGTTTTTTAACGTGTTTAACGAGTGGGATGAAGCATTGCTGTTCAAAATGTTAAGTGACAGAGAGAAATGATCGATGTAGTCTGGATGGAGGATTCAGTTGAGAGGAGAGGCGGATTAAAAGTGAGCGTTTGGTGAGTGATAGTCTAGGGATAGGCATATGGAGCAATTAGCGTGTACGGGTAGGTCGAGTACGTATTCTAAAATTGATGAGGAAAAGAAATTCAGGACAGTCAATTATCGAGTTAACAGTTTTATGCATGAATTTTGTTTCGTTTTTTCGTTTATATCTAAGATATGAGACACTAGACCGGAAGGTAAACGCCTGCTATTGCCTAAAGGGATACGATATTCCTCCGAAACGAATTTGAAGCTAGCATAATGCGAAAATCCCGTAATAATGTGAGGAAAAAGTATAATGTTGCTGGAAAAATTTGAATCGTAAGTTTGAGAAAGAAAGCATGATTTTGCCCCTGTGCTTGCTCATCTGCAGACAGACTTAAGCGTCTTGCAACTCATGTCTTGCCACAGAGGAGAGAATACACCCGCATTGAGATGACTACGACTCCATCCTCGGAAGAAAACGTCTTCGGACTAAGTGCGATGAATATTGAGTGGAACGTGAGAGACGAAACATTCTGAGAGAATCATTTTCAGAAATTATGAGCTCTAAGTGAGAATGACCGCACGAAACATTTAAAATATTGTTAATAGAAAATTCTGCAAATAAATGATGGGGCACTTAGAGGCACTGTATGACCGTTGTTGTCGATGAAACTCAAGCCTAAGTACTTTTCAAAGCGGTCAAGTAACAAATGTTCCTCCTATAAGTGCTAGTTTATACGCGTAATACTCTCGATAATAAGAGAATAATCCTTACCTTTACTTTTGGCGTAATACCTTTTTTTCATACGGTATGGGAAACGATTGTCACCATATCACTCTTGCTCAGCTTTTTCTGATTTACTAACGTAGTCGCTGCTTTGTGATTTATCTCTACTTCAGATATGTATGCTACCTAATGTGCATTTTTCAAATCAAATGATTTCCTTAGGCCTTATTATGTTGGGAGAATTGGGCAATTGAGGAGGCACTTTCTTCTCTTCAACTTAGAATTTCCTTATCTTGTAAGCAGAATTTTGAGAATGTTATGCTATACGAGATTCAATAAAATTAATGCAAAGTATCGCTCATATGTTGGTAAAGTTCACGCTAGACGTATTAAACTGAGAGCTAAATATAATGTCTGTGTAGTAGTACATTAATCAATGATAATTTTTAGTTCTGCACATTCTTTGAAAATGAGAGACTAAAATCTAGCAATAATTACAGTGATTAAATTAATAATATCAGTTTTTAATTTGAAAAACCATTTATAAACTTGGGAATAAATAATTTAAATACTTTGGTAATTCCCTTACGCATTGAAATACTCTATCGTGGAACTCTTTTCCTTATCTACTTTTGCCGTAGTTATGCCGTAAGTTCAAGATAATCAGTTTACTTTGAGCTTTCTGGGAGAATTTTTCAAAACTGTTTGAGGGAAGATGGTAGCCCAAACCTAAACATTTTTTTCTTGAGATGAAGATGATTGGGTTACTCAGCTTGATCCTGAGAAATGAGAACTACATTTGAACTTCTCCATCTCCGCCAAATGTCGCCCCCGAATCAGTCCAAATTCCTCCAACCTGCAGATGCTGCCTTTGTCCCGCGCTTGGGAAACATGTTGCCGATTTAACTTCCATACCGACTCGATTCCAGTAAGTTTGTTTGAGATATTCTAAGGATTTTTTTGTTTAAACTAATGGTGAGGGCGGAATGTATTTGAATTTGAATGAATACATCCGTTGGAGTATGTTCACGACCTCGTTAGTTCTGGAGGCTTGAGGGGAACTAGGAGGACGCGTTCGCTCTCCCGACGCCATAAATTATCTCGTATTATGAATATCTATGTGTGTCCACATTTCTGTTCCCCTGCTCCTCACCACACTCTCTCCCATTCTCCTACGCCCCCTATATCGTCGACAGCTGTTTCCTTTCTCCCCCCCCCCCCCCCCACGGTTCCCATTTCGTCATCTTCATCTGCGCGTGGGAGGGGGGGGGGATGGAGTTGTTAGGTGTGCGACGGTCTGTTGAGTGGAGATTTTCCGAGAGGCCCCCCGTCACTATGGAGGGATAGGGAGAGGAGGGGTGTAGCAGTACCCCTAGAGTGTTTGTGGCCCTTTAACAGGGGGGGTGTGAAGAGGGTACGTTCAGTTGACGGGGGGTGAATGTGCGACCAAGTTTCACCACGAAGAAATCGACCAATCGCCTTTAGTTGGTGACGTTCTTCAGCCTTTGTATCCATCGATAGTATGTGTGAGGCTTGCAAGTGGAGGAATTGATTGCAACCAAAAGAAAGCCAATCATATTATGACGCCTAAATTTTCATACAGGCACGTCCTGAAACAGAGAGATTATTTGACATTGCAGCGGGATCTAGGGAACTACGTAAGATAAAGACCAATATGTCGAAAGTTATTTTCAATTTAGTGCTAGTATTTATAATTGGAAAAACTTCACACCTCTTTTACAAGATTGGATTCATAATATAATTTCTACTATATAACGTCCTCTGCGCGAACACTGCATCGTGTTTAGTTATCAGACGGAGTGAGATGATTTTCAATGTCAAATTCAAGGGAGAAAATTTTCTTAGGACGACGGCATTCTTTACACTTTTATATACTATGTAAACCAGTTTCTTGAAATTGTGACGACCTTTAAATGAATTTCAAACAGTAATTGAGTTATATGTGCCCGTGACCCATGCGTATGGTAATGGAGTAAACGAAAGAAGTGGGTACTTAAGATTAAATCAAACACAATGTGCTTTTTTGAACGGGATTTACACAGGATAATCAAACTGACTACTAAAGATATTTGTAATCTTACTTTTGATATCTTTCCCAGAAGAATTGTTTGTATTTTTTCATTCATTTAATTTTTATCTTAGCAGAATGCTATGCCAAAATGCCTAGCTGAATTCTTTCCCAAATGAGTGCAAACAGAAACAATTGAAGCTGTAATTTAAAATGTGCAATCGATGGAGAACGCGTTGATAGGTGAGAGCATAATAGAAAGGGTATTATGGGGCAGAACGCTTGGTAAGCGTGGAGGATGAAGAAAGATGATAGGCTTTTTGGACGACATAAGAATAGGTAGAGGATTTGGGGAACTAAGCAGAGACCTGATGGGGAGAAAGGAAACTTTCCCTAACAATCAGGACGAGGTAGAATGCCCAGTTGTTTGGTATTATGAGACCTTGTGAGTGATAATGTGGAAATCAGCACTCAAAAAGTGAGGTTATAGATCCATGAATAGCAAAGGATAGAACGGGGCATCCAAATAACACTTCCCTATTATGTAGACGAATAGAGGAGGTGACGTGGGAGGTTGAAACGAGGCGAGGGATATGAGGTGACTCCGGGCGCGCATCGCGCCGAATCTCGCGGACAGAGGGGCGCTCTTAAACGGTCCATATCCCGTGTCTCCTCCTCTCGTTTGAGCCCTGTCGCGACGCGAGGAGAGCCACGCAACGCGTTCGTTCCCACCGTTTACATCACCCCCACCTCGCGTGGCTGCAGGCCACATCCGCTGCTGTTCGACTCAGCGGGACGCCCCCTCTCGAGATGCAATTCACCCGACTGACTTCGGGAGGACAGGATGGGGGTTGAAGTTCGTCTATTTAGTTTAATTCAGTCCCATTCCATCCGGAGAACGATTTGGGGACCCCCCCCCCCCCCCCCCCAATTGGATAACCTTTTTTTTGGGACGTCCTTGATTCGCTTTTGCTCGCATGGAGTACGTATTTTTCAGCCGTGGAACAGCAGTTTCAACAATCGAGCTGTTAGCCATCGGTGTTGACTCTAAAAATAAACCTTTGCAGGTAAGGGTAAACGATTGGTAAGAAATGTGTCACAAAGGTATCCGGAGAAAGGGTCCTCAAATGTATGCCGAGGTAGCGAATGCCGGGAACCGCTGGTTTGCTCTCGAACCAGAAAGTGGTGATAATTATGGAATAACTTCTGTGGCAAAAGAGCCAATATTACATGTAAGTGTGCGATAAGTATGGGCTCGATTGGCCGCTAACTTTATCCTCTTGCTTAACACAAGACGCCAAACGTAGAGATATAGTTAAGTGAAAGTAAGTACTTGACGCCCATTATTGACATCTCACAAGGAGAAGGGCAGACATGGAAGTAAAAGCGTGAATGTTAGAGAACGTTGTCTAGCGTTAGGTAATTCGTAAAGTTGGCCTATGAGAGAAAGGGACGAACGAATATTAGTCTCTGCCTAGGTGTTATTTAGGAGGAGAATGGAGAATTTGGTCCTAAGGGTTCCAATTATATAAAGGCGAGCTTACGACAAATGTGAAGAGGAAAGAAGGGAAATTATATGGAGACAATCTAAGGAGATGGAGATTTTTTGGGTGGCATGGGATATTGCAGTGAGTTGTGTGAAGGGTTATATAAGAAAGAGATGAAGGAAGGAGTATTTTTGAATGAAAAGGGAATAAAGCAAATTAATAAGGATTATGTTGAAGCTTAAGAAAAATATGAGATATATGAAGAGTTCAAGAAGGGGAGTATGGAGGGAATTCGAAACAATATTGGTAGGATTGGATGACCGATCATATAGGATTGGGAAGCTGCGAAGGAAGTGTCCTAGAACCTATCTATATTGCACTGCACATGTTAAATGAAAGACTTTGTACTATTCCACAATATGATGTATATTTTTTCCCAATCGATTTCGACGTCTTAGCGTCATTGTCAAGGTATACATACATCTGGCACAGTTTGGGTTCTTTATATACTCCGGGAGAGGAGGTGGGGTGAGTGCTAAGACTTACGCGGGTGGGGGGTTGGAGTCGGGTATTGGTATTGGGATTGAATTGGGCCGTTTGCAGGAGGGTAGGGAGGGGGGTATTCCACCTATAATACATTGATTCCCTAATGCCTGAAAGACACAAAAAGTTTATCACTTGAATAATATGGAGAACTTAAAGACTCATGTCCGTAACAATTGGAAAATATCTACTTCATCCATCCTTCAGCATTCAAATCAATAGTTTATAGATTGTGTAGTAAGATCTAGTAAGATGAATCTTTGAATAAAATTGTGTTTTTATGCTTAACATTAGTAAAAACATGTCTCGTATGCCTGTTACCATATTCTGACTGGAGTTTGAGACTCTGCTCATAAATATAACTACATAATCCTTGAACATGCGTTAACTGCAACGCAGTTCCTAAAACGAATGAACTCTTCTCGGGTCTTCTACGGGGCGAGAGATACCATTGTCTCAGACGTTTCGAGGTCCGTCACGTTCCTCGAAAGCAGGGAATTTGATGCTGATGCCACGAATATCGCTTCATTATATAGATATGGCTCAGGTTCAGGTGTTTGGCCAATGGTTATCAGTTCGGGGCCTTTTTTTCCTCCGTTTCCAGTATGCATTTCAAATCAGGTTTCCAGGTGTGGCTTATGGCGTAACCTTAATCCCGATTGAAATGGGTCTTCTCGTGCCGGATCTCAATGGCTTTCTTGGATAATCTGTTCCAATAGCTAGAGGAACGGCAAAGTAACTTCGTCCAAGTTCGTCTTTTTTGGAGGCGAAACAACGTTCCGCAGTGGTAGATTTCACACAACCAATCTTCCGTTGCGGAGACTGCATGTGGCGCTGGCTTCAAAACAATCGAATTTATCCCAAGGATGGTTACTCGATCGAATCCTGTTGTCGCTTGATTTAGTTACAGCCCTGGAAATCGGATGGGAAGTGGGGCGTTGCCCTCCCCTCCTCTACAATCCCCCCCCCCTGTTGCCCTCCCCCTGTGGCCCGCGCTCGCTTCGGTGTGATTCATTCGCGACACTGTGAAGTCATTTCGCGCCTTCGTGTCGTGAATCACTCTGCCCCCTTTCCTCCTCCTTTCTTCCCACCCCCCCCGCCTCTTCGCCCACTCTTGTGTTCGTCCGATGGAGCTCCGATTATTCATCTCGCCTCTATCAGCCTCGCCGGAGTCAGTCGATTCGACCGTGGGCGACGAAATGAGAAAGCGATTAATTTATATAGGGAACGATCACTTCAGGATTATGATTACGTGTGCTATGGGCACGAAAATCTCAATTACAGATTCCGCTCGCAGTATATGACTCTGAGATTCTCATACCCTGTATTGAATCGCCATACAGACTTCTTATGATTATCTTCGAAGATCGGAAGATTAGCAGGAAGAGGCCGCTATTCTTATACTTTCTATTCAAGTCCGGCTCCGTACTGGATTGGAAAAACTGGTTGTTTGGGAAGCGCTAACGTAAGTTAAAATTATTTAGGTTATATTTTGCTTTGACGTACCCAGTACCCGTAAACTTTGACATATTGATAATTTCTTTTATCGAAACTATTTTAATTCTTGTGATATCATCAATCAAAGAATCAATAAAAAGGAATTAAATTAATTGGTGACGAATGCTACAAATATATTTGTATATTTATAGCCATCAATTTTCCATCTTTCGAGACAGATTTACTCCATTTTATTCTTTTCTTAGAGGTAAAAGCTGCACATTTTTGGGAGACTACGGATAAAAATAGACATTACTTAACTTATTGTTGCATTAAAATTTCTGGTTGAAATTGAATGAAGCAGGTCACAGTTGTCCTTTTAAAGCCTCAAATCTGTTTGAATGTGAAAATATTCTGACTACGCCGTTTTACCCCAATTCCATTTCTAAAATGTTTATCCCCATCAGGTCATTTATTTTTCAGGCTTCGCTCAAAACTATCTCGACGTTGGTATTTCCGGTAGAAATGAAGACGCTTTTGTCAATTGTCAGCTGCCGAAATAAAACTCGAGGCTAAACTCTTTCTCCAAAGTCTCATCGAGACGTGTGAAAAAATGAATATCTTCCGATGCGGATGAATTGAATGACGTTGAAATAAGAAAGGGGGTGTGTTTGTCTGTGAGGGGGGTGGAGAGTGGGAGGGGGAGGGAGGGGAGCATGAAGGACGCAGCGGGTGGCGGAGGGTGGGGGAGAGGGATGGTGTATGCAAAAGGGTGGGCCCTGCTTAAGGGGTGGGCCGAGGGGGGACAGAGGACACTTGCCTGGGAATGGATGGGGTGAAAATATGATGAGAGAGGGGGGGGGTTTGGAAAACGGGGTGATAAGTGATGGAAGGGGGAGAGACACGCTGCAGACTGGTGGTGTCGCAAATAGTAGGGCTGAAGGTATGGACTGTCTCGGAAATAATCGAATAAGACGCTGCTCCCATTCTTGCTGCATAGCTGACGCGAAACGTAGCGTGTATCCTGGTGTGCAGTGACTTGAACTCCGAAAATATATTCGTGCCTGCTTCTGATAAATAGTGTTGCACACGGGCAAATTGTTAATCCCTATTGAAGGCTGCATTCTTTCGGGTGTTTCACCGCGTCGTTGTTTTTGTGACAACATTTTCACCTGCGTTCCAGCAGGCGTCTTCAGGTCGAAGTGATGATGCCGCATGAATGTGTTTAGCGCCATGTCGGACATGGCCCCCGGTGTAGGCTTGCGCCTCTTCAGGGGAGGCTTGCGCCGTACTGGAATCCCACACACCCAGTCACCCCAACCGACAAGGGCCGAACGCAGCAAGTGATGGACCGGGAAGGCTCAGAGCCAAGCCCGCCGCAAGGACCCCATACAACCACGGAAAACGCCAAGCCGCCCACCCGCCATCCAGCCCGAAGAGGAGGAGCCAGGCGCAACTGCCCCCCCCCCCCCACGCGGAGATGCGGTTGGGCACCGACCCCTACACCCAGAGGCCCAGAGGAAGATGGCAAGCACCACAGTCGTGCCCGACCCGAAGCCACGAGATCTCCCGGTTGTACCGCCAACCATCACCACCAAGAACACCAAATGACAGCTCGAACCGGCAATTGACCACCTTATAGCAAAATACTCGAAATATCATTCGGGAAGCTATCGAGATAGAAAAACACCCGAAGAATTTCAACCGGGAAGACGGGTATCACCTCCACAACACTTGGAAGAGAATTTTCGGTGTGGAAACTGTCGACATGGCCAATTACCGACAACTGGGAAATATTGGCGCCAACGGGAGGAATGGCGCAACCAATCAAGACTGAAAAACGGGCCAATATAAGGCGGTCAATTACCGGCATCATCACTTCGACCTGCAGACGCCTGCTGGAACGCGAAAGGCGAAACTGTTGTCGCAAAAGCAATTACGCGTTGAAGCACCCGAAAGAATGCAGCCTTCAACTTCTACGCACCGCGGAAGCCTTCGCACCAAGTTAATTCCTATGATGGCGAATTTATTTTTGACGCTCGGTGAAGTATTCTTGTATAAATACTCAAATAATGAAGATTTGTGACTGTATGTATTTTCCTTAACTTCTAAAGCAAACCGTGCCCAATGATTAGCGTTAAACACTCAAGTTTCATAGGTCTCCTTCTACGCCTTTCATTTTTACCTCCAAAAGTTGAAGCAATAGATATTTTCCACATGTTCAGTGCAGATATTTGTTGAAAGTTTTTTTCGAGTGATTACAGTAAATAACACCGGGGTCCAAGTTTATACTGATCTCGATTGAGAATTGAATAAAGATCGAGGAAATAAATCGAATAAATACATCGAACGAGAGGTAGCGAGATTTCAAATTCCATATCCACATTATGAAATTAAAATGAGTCGTTAACAATAGTTTTAGAGGATATTTAATCATCCATGAGTAGTCCTCATTTCAGCTGTTCTCACCACGTTTCCCGTTCCAGAATCACTTCCTACAAATCCTCGAGTTGAGTAATTGTGTGCAATCAAAATCGCTTAATGCTACACTCGATAAATGTACGGCACGAATACTGTCGATGCGTTCGTTGTCATAGGGCCGAAAATTACGGGAAAATCGATGTCGGCCACCTGGTAATGGGTATGATGTTTTTAATACATTGCATTGAGGTGGGCATTAAAATTCACATTTCGTCGCTGCCAAAATGGGTGTCCGTTACAGCTTATGGTGCTGTAAGGTCGAATTCGATAGTCGCCTTCTCTTATAATAAATATTTATCTTCCAGCGACATTCATGGGTGTTTTGGGAAAACATTTACTCATGACGGTTGCGAACTGCATTCATTAATCAAAACGGTTTGTCACTCGGAGCGGAAGGTTTATTAATGAGTGAGATGGTCGCATTTCCCGATGCCTCCTCCGTTTTGTGAAATATCGCGCTCGGCATTGGAATGGCAGTGATCACAGCTTGTTCAACCCCCTAACACTGTAATACACTCTAAATTCTCTTCTGAGTCTTATTCCCGTTCTGGGTGTCGGAGTTAGATCCGCGAAGTTGATGACTAGCTTTTATGATGGAATTTGTGAGAACTAAGGTGTTCAGAGCATCTTAGTGTGTCATACCTTCTTCACCTACATCGACATTGTACCGTGGAAGTCACTGAAAGGGTGCGTGGCTTGGAGCGATTCCTCAACAGACATTTTCAGGGTTCCTTCCAATAATAGTTTTCAGGAGGCCGTTTTGTCTCTAAATGAATTCAATGAATTTTTCTCTTCTTTTTCGCAAAAGTTTCGTCAAATATCTTTTCTCCTCAGCTCTTCGTGTGACTCTTTTAGAGGTGAATATCGTCGTCAGTATGATCTTCATCATTTATAATAGCGCCACATTCCCATGGCTTCCATTTTCCTTTAATTTGCTTCTTCAACCGTCCTAGCTTCACTTCCATGTAATGTATGATATAATCAAGTGCTTATGAACAACCATTATCTATGACATCTAAGCTTTATCTGCACTCCATGCTATCGAGACGTGCTGCCAGTAGTAGTTTGTCATGAATGAGAGCTTTATTTGAAGACGCAATGACCTGAAACATCTGTCTGACGACTCAGCTATGCAATGGAAAATGAGGCACACAAAATAATATGTTAAACCTAATTACTCTATGGTTAAACCACAGTCTATGGTTAAACTTACCTACCAAAGTATCGACTTACAAAATCATTACAAAGAGGGGTGGATCTTTGTACCTACCTGCATGCATGTATATTCACCATTGGCTTCATCTTAACCCTTTCGGTGCTATGCACGCATATATATGCGTTTTAAAAAGCAGGAGTTTAAATACCAATAACGAAACTATGCACACTACGGTGAACACTCTCTGGGATGATGCTTAGCACTGAAAAGGTTAATGTCGTGGCTTTTAATGATGAGCTCCACACTTTTACGACACCTGGATCATATTCCTTGCTACTCCTGTTAGATTTTTTGTTCCTCGATTTCTTGCTGTAGCATTCTCAATATTGGGTTATTTCGCCGTCTTTTCCGCATGAACCTCTCTTATCGACGTAAAACTCAATTTCTGTCAATCTTTACCTTACTGCCTCCCTTTTTCATTCTACTTGTGCGATTTATATTCAACTTCATATGGTTCACTCGTTCATTATGCAATTCTGATATTTACATTTATAACTTTCTCATCAACTTGGCGCTGAGCGTAAATGCTATATTTTACTTTTTTTCTGCTTCCGATGAGCCTCGTATTTTCTAATTTAACCCGTCCTGTTTCCAGCAGGCCGGCAGGTAGGTCAGCATTGATCTTATCACCGTGTTGTCCATATCTGTTGTAACTCCTTTCGCACGAAGGAGTTTTTCTAGATTGTATCATGGTGACAGTTCACTATCTTATTTGCTTCCACCACTCGTTCTGTTATATCTACCTCAGTATTTACGAAGTGGACCATTTCCCAATTAGTATCGAGAGCCTTCAATATTCGTGATAACAAACCGTCAATATCCTACGGTGAGTCGGGGGAGGAGATACCTCTTGGAGAGTTCCTTTTCCTCTCATTTTTCCTCTTTGTAAATCAGTCTTCATCCCGGCCTGCTGGCAGGGGATGGAGCACTTACTGGTCGCGGGCAACAGTGCAAGGGGAGTTCCATTGAGGTGTGGGTGGGCAAACTGGGGACGAGTATCGACGGGTTTCCTCTGGAGAGGAGTGGGACGGGTAGGCGTAGTGTGTCCCGTGCCATATGACGGGGACGGAGAGTGATTGTGTGCGCGGGTTAAGGGAGAAAAGGGTCCAGGAACAGCGAGATCTGATCAGTGCTGGAGGGTGATGTGGACCATTTGAGAGTGAGAGAAGAGGGGCAAAGGGCAAAGGTTTACGTTCGGTCCGGAGAACCTTGACCGGACAAGAATAGAAAGAAATGTTTTATTGTTCTTCGACTACTACGTCCACCAAGAACATACAAAAAATACATTGATGTTTGAGCTTAAAACATAACATTTTACATCCATTTGAATGGCGGTTACATTTTTATCAGATAAATGAGAACAACACATTCTATATTATAACATACAATTAAAATTATAATCCTTCCTGGTTAAAAAGATGCTGAAAAAACTTTTTTAAACGAATGTTTAATTAGATTCTTTAACATCGACGGGATTTAAGATCAAGAGTGAAATTCTTTGGACCACTTCTTAGCGAAAAGGTTCATGAGTGTCAAGAGCACCTTTGCGGATTTCGTTTTCACTTTATGCTTTATGAATAATTAATTTTACTCATAAAGACATAACCTTAAATGAAATGGGAGTGGTGAGAAATGACTCTCGCCGTTGATGCACCCGAAGGAACCAACCAACCATACTACTACTTCTTCATGGGTTCTCGTAGTTTCTTTCATTAAAATTGTTGTTTTCAAGGTGTTTCTGATTTAAACGCACCGACAAACATCTTCTGAATCTAGTTGAGTCTTGACCTGTGACTATATTTACAACTAGTCATCATTGTTGTTTTTGTGAGTATAATATTATTCATAAGCAAATTCATCGTTTTAATCAGTAGATACACACGTAAACAACCTGCTCTCTACTCACCAATGGGTGAGTGGAGAGCAGATTGTTTGTGCACTCCACCCACCCATCACCGCTTGGCTAGTGAGTGAAATTTTCCTCCAAAGGATACGGTACGCAAAGGATTTGTAACCCGTGGAAGAAGTTTCGAGGTTCGGAGTGGGTGAACTGGGGCTTGTTGAGGGGGTGGATATGTTGGGTGAGGGTTAGGGGTGTAGGCGTGGAGCTTCCAGGGGCGGGTTGGGAATGTTTTGGCTGCGATGTCGGCGGGTAAGGGTGAATAAGGGTGCTTGGAGAGGTAGAAAGGGGGTGGTGCTGAGAGGGTGGAGGGGTGGTCGGGCCAGCTGACACCCCTGAAAAGGGGGAACTTCTTCTCGGGAAATGAGGGGCGAGGTGCTTTTTCCACCCCCTTCTCGGAAATTCTTGGGGAGCGGGGTTTGAGCTTTTGGAGGGTGGGGCAGGGGGTGATGGGGGTGGTGTTTTTGGGAGAGTGGGGCAGAGGGGGTGAAGGGGGAGGGGGCTTGCGCCTGTGAGGTTATGAGATTCGAAGTTGATTCTGGTGGCGAAGGGTGGTACTGGGGATAGCGCTTTATCGATAACTTCATCCGAATTCGATATTTAAATGCGTAACTTTCTCACGGTGGCTGCGTCGCAAATTGCGTCACTTGACGTTTTAAAAATGTGTTCTCTCGCCTTTATCAAGCTTCTCTCAGAATAGTCTCGTAAAGGTGATGCATGCGATGGTCTTATGTCTGTCCTTAAAATATATAATAATGATCCAAGCGTCAAGATTTTCCAGCTATTTCCAGCACTTCTTGTTTCAAACCCAGAATCCCTCCAATTGGTCTTCCTTGGTATGAAGTAGTTGGTGGAGGGCACTTTAAAACATAACTTTTTCGGAAGGTGCTTCAACGGATAAAGACACAATTCAGAAATCGCATGAACGATACGCTCTTTTCAAACGCCTCGTTTTACAACTCTGGACCTAATCACTTTTAGTTCTGACTTAGGGGGTCTTAGGGGTGCTGTGCCTAATCTCATGAGTTGAAGGTCTCATTATAGCTGTAGCTAGTCTACCCAGACAATAATCCGTGGCTTCTAGGTTTTTATAAGATCGCTCGTCGTCATGAACTGAGTTGAATCAGATCCAAAACGAATAAAGAGGTACTTTTCCAGGAATCTTTTTGCGGAGCCATGCCTCGTGTACAGTGGGATGCACTAAGGAATCCGAAGGTCCAATGTTAGGGTCTTGTAGCGTCAGACGATGTTTATAAATTATTAACACCTATTTTCTGCTTTCTTCATTATTTAATTCCTCTCACAATTGCAGAGCGGCTGCCAGTCCTGTCCTGCTCTCCCTGCCCTTAACAACCCATGTCTCCCCCAAAACAAAACCTTCGCAACAAAACATTTTAACAATTAAACATTTGTAAACTAAAATAAATTAAAGTATTTAAACAAAAACTATTCCAAATTTTACAAATTAAAAATAAATATTGCGGTACGGTTCAAACGCTATCAACTATTTGAAATTTCCATTCCAGGCTCTTCCAGGCTCATTTATCATATGCTACGGCATTTAAAATAAAATTATTTCACTTTGCCTAAATTCCGCAAATAAGCACGCTCTCTGTTGTATTGTGGCTGGCTCACCACTGACCACGGCCAGTTTGTGTAGTACCTACTCACCACAAGGTTTTGAGGGTTTACAGATGTCCTCTTTTTTTAATTAAAGGCGCCTCATTCCCCGGATATCCTCTTCGGCTCCTGCCTTCCATTGTCCTCGTCCTATAGTTTGGAAAGTCAGACATTGGTCGTCGTTTATTTTCCCCCGCCATGCGGTTGCCTTCGCTTCCCTCGCCGTGGTCGTGTGTCTCATGCAAAGACGAGTTCTCCGCTCTTTTTAGTTTTCATTTTTACTGGCGAGTTTTTGCGCCGCGAACGGCCGTTCGCTTTTTGCACGATATTTATTTTTATTTTACCGCCGGCGCGTGCGGGAAGATGTCCTGGCGATTATGAGAGAGGCGAGGCGAGAGTGGAGGACGGCTAGCGGGAGGACGCGTGAATGGCGTTATTTATTGAGCTTCCGAGAGGCATCCCTTGGCCGTAACCACGACGACGGGATGCTCCCCTTTTTTTATAGGCACTCGTGAAGCGGCTGGAGGAGAAGAATACGACACTTGTTTTTTCGACGAGAAGTTTTCAAAGCATCCATAACTATAGATAAACTGTTCTTTGAAGGAATCCATAGTTTTTTCCCCTCATTTTATGTACAGGAACTTTAAATTGCACCCCTCTATGATGCCTGCCCGTTGGGAAAAGAACTTCGGATAGTTCACTGTTTTATCTTTGAATGCAACCGAGGGAATTTATTTTTTATTCCCGAGTAGGTTGAGAATAAAATCTCTAAATTACCGCTTAAAGATTGTTCCTTGGAGTGAAAAATACTTGAGTTTATTTTTTATGGTTCTAATTATCCCCTTCTATGTGTGATTAATCATAGTTGTGTCGTAAAATGTAGTTTTTCAAACAAATAGTCTAATTGATGAGGAATATCACGTCAGAATTATTCCAGGGCACTCATTTCTTATGGTACCACGATTCTGCAAGAAACTCCCTTGATTTATTTCACAATTCTCATGGTTTCTTGCTTGCACAACTTGATATGCCTTCCTATTTTCTTGTATATCGTCTGAACTATTGTTTTTTATCTTTTCGTGTGACGCTAAGGGCATCCTCTTAGAACAAAGAAAAGTCCCAGCGTAAATTATTTTTTTTAAACGTTTATGTTAAATGCTACCAATTCCCCCGTCTTCATACCATTCCGCGGAGCTTCTAAGAAGTATGCTCAACTCGATGACGTTTGTTATTGCTCGCTATCATAGAAAGTTGAAGATCCGCTTAGGTTATAGATGATCAATGCAGTATTTTATCTCTTAGTTCCAATTAAGACTAATTTGTTGCTTGCCTTTGTTCGCTCTTATCGTCTGAATTCTAGCTCACATGCCGCTTCTTCTCGCGAGAGTCTTCGAGAATCCTCCCTCCGTTGGAGAACGCGCTTCCTTCATTTCCTCCTCCTTCATCTCTTAGCGTCCCCTCCTCGCATTCTCCGAGGCCTCCTCCTCGCCTCCTCTACCGAATTCAAAACACGCAACCCCTGCACCCTTGTGCTTGAATAAGGGACGCCCCCTGGCGGCGGCCCCTTTACCCTATTCCCCGCAATGCACGCTAACCTAGCGGGGAAACCAAGCACATCAGCGATCGCTGCAACGCGACCTAGTGACGCCATTTCGGGGTCATTTCCATGCCTTGTGTCGCACTAGCCTATCCGGCATTAGAGTTTCCGCGTAGTGGGAGGGCGTGTCAGATTAGCCCAGCATTTAATTCATCCGTGGACATTATACTGGTGTTTTTCGCGGCTTGAACAAAAAATAAAATAAAGCAGGCGCTTCACGCAAAAGCTGCTGGGAGCCTCCGTCTTGTCTCGCCGTGACCGTAAAATGGGAGAAATCCGGATCCATTGTCATTAAAATTCAGAGCTTGAACCTACGTCTCTCATTATAAAATGCCACTGCTATGCCTACTTTTCAGCTAGTTCATGTTCTATATCCAACGAGGGCGTCAGTGTGAAACTTAGGTATACCGATGTGATTTCTCTAATTGAGCCGTATGATTTCCATCGGTTACTTGTATGTGTGCAATTGTGCATAGATTGCTGGATAAAAACATCAGAATTCAATGTAAGAGCGGAATTGCAAAACTTATCTGTGTCTTCATTAATTGGTTCATCGAAGCTACCCACGCAAGTCAAATCCCATCGAACTTAAGTTTTCAGTGATGTCGATTCATCCTCGTATCCAAGTGTCCAAACGTATTCAGAGAGGATATTGCATCCCTTATCGCGAACAAGAGAATGAGAGACACTCATGTCCTAATTATTGCCCTCTGGTGGTTCATGAATATTGTGTTGACATCTAATTCATTTGGTATTCCCATAGTGAACTGCACGCTTATATGCGTGAAATATACTCATTTTGAATTTTAATAATGTAAGATAAATGTTTTTTTTATTGTGTCAATGAAAATAAAACCGCTGGTATGATTCAATTTAATTTTTAGGTGAAATACATAAAGTAAACATATACATTTTAAATCAATATCAACTGGTATAATTTCGTTATGTCTTTCTGTAACTAACGGAAATATTAATTTTTTCTTTATACATGTTATGATGAACAACTGCGGGCGCACACCATATGCGAGAGTCATTTTTCAGACGAATGTGGAGCCCGTAATGTCGCCATTGTTCTAATACATGCGAATTTTCCAAAAAAGAATCGAAAAAAAATCTCGCCATATATATATCCAAAAAGAATCGAATATTGCTTTTTACTTGGCAGTTGATTAAATCGTTAATTACGTTGGTTATCAAGTCTTTGCTAGTTTTGATACCAAGTCTTATATGATAAGAATTGAGCGTTTTTAATAATGATAAGCTAGGCTGCATTCTGCCGCATTGACAAGCCACGGTAACAAACAGTTCGGTGTCATGATGCGACCGGCCTTCCTCTATCTTCCGGTGGAGAAAGCGGAATGGATGAGGAGGGATGGAGGGAGAGTGGGGAAGTGGTGAACTTTGGCGTTACAGCCTTGTCCAGGGGTCGAAACAATTTTACTTCTGCTTTGAGACAACGCAGGGCATGGAGCGTGAATTCGACGAGAACACTCGGTCAACAGAGCTGTCTTTTGAGATGGGACGCGGCAAAGGTTCCAATTGCTATAATTGGATCTCCCAGGAGTATGTTTCTATTCTAATAGCTTTCGATAGTTATTGGCCAAAATCCATGGTGCCCAACGTCTTACGTTTTGTTTAATTCAATTCAATTCAACGTCTTACTGTGTAGTCTCGCGGTACTTGGGCATTTGGGTACTGAGTACTCAAGGTGCAGAGCGTTCTGATGTGTTCAACGAGTATTTTTGTGCCAACTTCAACACTGCCACTCCAGCCCTCCCTCTCCCTAAGCTTCTACCCGTATGCCACCAGTCCCTCTCCTCCATTTCCACCAATCCTAAAGAAGTTCTGTCCTTTCTAACAGCACTGCCCTCCTCAAAGGCCACTGGTTCCGACAATATCGGTTCTCTCTTTCTCTCTCGCACCGCTACCACCCTTTGCATCCCTATCTCCATCCTCTTCAATAGATTCTTCTCCATTGGCGCTTTCCCTGCGCACTGGAAGAACGCTAATGTCACTCCAATTTTAAAATCCGGCCCCAAAGGTATCATTGAGAATTATCGTCCGATTTCCATTCTACCCGTGCTCTCCATTATTTTTGAGCGTATCATACATAGTCGTCTTCTTCACTTCTCCCTCCCCTACATATCCCCCTATCAGCATGGTTTCCTTCCCGGCGGGTCGTCTCTCTCTAACCTCGCTGTACTGCACCACCATATCACCAACTCTTTCGAGTCCAACTCACAACTCGATGTTTGCTACATAGACTTCTCCAAAGCCTTCGACACCGTTAACCATTCTTTACTCATACATAAACTTCAACACCGGTATAATATCCATTCAAATTTTCTATCTTTGATCCACAGCTTCCTCAGTTCCCGTTACCAACGTGTATTAATTGACGGCACTTCATCTTCCTATCTACCTGTTAAATCTGGTGTACCACAGGGAAGCGTCCTTGGCCCCCTCCTGTTCGCACTATTCGTCGATGACATTACTGATGGCATAATCCCTCTTGGCTGCAATATTCTCCTATACGCGGACGATTGCAAAATTTTGAAAAAGGTGGATCGCCCCTCCGACTCACATTCCCTTCAATCTGCCATCAATTTTGTCTCTGACTGGTGCTCTACTTGGCTGCTACGAGTCAACCCCTCAAAATCGGCTCTGATGACGTTTTCATTAAAAATCAATCCCCAGAAATATTCATACACCCTTTTAAACAAACCTATCCCTCCTGTAACTTCCCTATGCGACCTTGGAGTGATCTTTGACGAAAAATTAAATTTTCAGGAACACATTAAGATGACTGTGAAGAAAGCAATGGCCATAGTTGGTATGCTCTATCGACATACTGACCTTCAGGACCCCACCGCTCTAAAAACAGTGTTTTTTGGTTGTATTCTCCCCATCCTTGAATATTGCTCGCCAATTTGGTCTACCGCCTGCCCCACTACTCTAAACTTGCTCAAACGCCCTGTCAACTTCTTTCTCGCTGTAGCCCGCCATCGAATCCCCACACTCAGAAACTGTACCCGTGACTCTATCCTTTCCTCCCTCGGGATTTCCAACATAACTCACCGCCGTGTCTTATCTGATTTAATGTTCCTGCATAGAATCTTCAGCGGATCTCTCCGGACCAATGAAATTCTCCCTCTTTTTCGTTTTCATGTTCCTCCTCGCCCCTTACGTAATAACCCTCTGCTTCATATTCCCCGATTCCGTCTTTCCATCTCCCAACGCTCCCTTTTCTACCGAATCCCGTCCTTGTTTAACTCTATGGCCTCAAAATATCCTTCCCTGGACCTCTTTTCCTCTACCGCTAATTTAAAATCCTCCCTTAAATGCCACCTGAAAAATTCACCGCTCTCTCTAACCCTTAATAATCCCCTTTTTACGTTTAATAATTTTATTATTTTTTATTTATATTATTCTCTCTAAGCTTTTATTTATTTATTGTGGTAAGCCAATGTAAAAGCCTTTGTGCCGTTTTTGGTGGTGAAATAAATAAATAAAAAAAATAAATAAATTTAAATATGCTTAGAACTTGAGCTGTGAATGCTGATATGTGTTCGTGTCAGATAACGTGGTTTTGTAGTTATTATAACGTGGTTGCTATTATTATAAATGAAAGCCGAATATGTGAAATTTAGTTTTATTTAGATAAATGTGAATTTAATGCAGATGATATTAGTCCCTTTCTCTCTACCAAATTAGGAAGGAGAAAAGAGATTTATTCTATTATACAATGTCATTTCTAGAATGACTCATATTAATTCAATCGGAGGAAAAAACATGGGAAAGGGCATTCAAGCTTTGATAGCTTATGCAGATAAGCGTCAAGTGATGTTGTAATATGAACTATGGATTAAATAAGCGGAATAAGTTTGGAATGCTTTTTGTGTTCGCTCAGAAATGCAACGTAAGGAGGCGCGCGGGTTGTCTGTGACACCCCAAAGTAAATATTTTTATACTTTTCCATTGGAAGTATATAGTAACCTAGTTTTCTTTTTTTAAGTAGGTAAGTCCTTTTATTAATTTCCTGCTAATTATTTATCATTACATTATTACTAATACAATGATGTCGAGAAAGATTTTCCAACTGACGTCTTTTCTGAGGCTGATTTGGCATTCGTAAAATATTAAATGGTGCCTTTTCAACTCTTGTTCTCTAAGACATGATATTTTTCATTTAAACTCTTGGATATGATGTTCTACATGTATTATCTAGACATTCCAACGTCGTACAATATAAGCACACGGCGGTCACTCTGCCAATAGAATGTGTTTCATTTTAAAAAGTGTGGTAAACTTTACGATTAAAAATATTACAACTATTACCGAAAGTGTTTGAAAGAGTTTAAGTATATCGAAATAGCAGCAGCAGACAGTGATTTTTCTTACCATTATGGCCGCAGTATAGACACTAGAAAATAGCTCGGGGGCAGACTGCCGATTCCTAATAGGAACGTGGAAGGGCGGCGCGAGGGGTGTAAGTGACACCCCAAAAACACTTTGACTCGTGCCAATCTCGAAGCCTAATGAAACTTTTTATGGACTGCTGGCATAGATTCGTCATAATGTAAGAGGTTTGAAGGTATGGAAACTTGCAGCATTGTAGATGCAACGATTTACATACAATCTTATCTATTGGGGTGTCAATTACACCTCGCGCGCCCTTTCCTGGGTTAAATTAGTGGGTGGACAGGAAATGTCCCTTGCTGCCTGTTAGACGAATGATGCGAATAGGAACAAACTAAGGGAAGCCTTCTCCACTTTCCGTTTCTCTTCAGAGAGTTCTTCATTCTTCCTCTCCTGCTACTTTTTCCGTCCTTCCAATCCCACGATTCACTTCCCTTCATCTCCACTTTCAAAGCTCTTGAGTCAAACACTCACGAGTACGCAGGGCCAAGAGAGGTTCCCTCGCCTGCATAAATGCATTCCAAAATGGTTTATTTCGTACAAAGCTTTCTCGTCCTCTGCGGAAAAAGTTAACAAATCCGTAAATTTCCTCAGTTGTCGGGTGCTATAAGGTGTGCATTTACGTTCTACATCGGGTAAAGCGTAATATTTCAGGATTCATTAACAAAATTATGTCTATCGCTCCATAGAGATCTTTTTTGTCCTGCTGTCTACATTTTTGAAGTGGAACTCGTAGCATTTACTCAGTACATCAGCTGTTTTTCTTAACATACGGAACTGCAGAATTCGTCACGCAACTAAGTGCGCTTTTTAATTATGGAAAAATGAAATTTCGAGTGAAAATATGAAAAACCTTTTTTGATCGAGTAGTTACCGAGAGCATTGATTACTTCTATTATATATGTTTGAACTTTGAATTCATGAGTTAATTCTATTGTTTTAGATCATCATTTAATCGTTCATGTTTCGTATCTCGGCTACCTCCTTGTGGACCATCTCCACTGCATATTTTTTTACATAGTTCTAAGTAATAATTGAGTTTGAAACCCCAAATGAGTCGTCCCTTATCTTCTCCATTCTGTGTGTTTTAAAATGGAATCGCAGTATATGTTATTCCCAGGGGTCAGTAACCAAAACGTCGTGATAATTGTCCCATGCGAAATAAAAAGGTCATCGATCGATTTTGTAGAAGTAAGCGTATCATGCTACACCACCACTAAATAATTTTCATGCAATAACCGTCAGGATGTAACAACTCAACAATACGGAATCAACGAAGCAATGTTACATTGTTATTTTGTTGTTGTTAACGGATAACATCATCATTTTCGCATACGATAATTATAATGGCGTTCTAGTATTGACCCCCAGGCCTTTATTTTCTCATAAAAAATAACTATGTGATGTATAAACGCATGGGGGAGTCTTTTTTTCCTCTAAAACGTATACCTTAAATGCTATTTTCTTTGGGAAAGAAAGGAACGAAGAGGTGTTTCCATTTGAGAAAGCTTAATGACTGGTGTAATAAAATGGTTAGTACGTTACCAACATGTACTTTCGTTACTTCTTCGTCATTTTCCCTCCTCTTCGTTGGAATATCAGCGCTACTTTGCAAGAGGGATCTTGTCTTGCTAGGCGAATGCGTCCAGTATTTCTGCCCATCCCACCCACACCCTTGTCGTCTCTCAATCTCCACGATCTTCCCACCCCCGCGTCGCTCCAATCTTAATTCCCCCTCACGCCCACCCTCCTCCCCCCGAAATCTCACGCTCCGACAAAGTTTCATCCCCCTTGTTTATTGAACTTATTCTTACTCTCCTTGCACCCCCCCACCCTCTCTCTCCTCCTCCCTTTTACCCGGCATTCCCCGCGCCCATCCCTCTCCCCTTCATCCCCATCTTGCCTCCCACCCCTTCCCTCACAGCAGGGCAGCCGAGAGGGTTGTAGTTTTGTCTTCTTCTTCTACTTTCGGCCTCCACCCCTTAACCTCTTTCGATAACTTCTCTTCATCCCCACTTGATTATTATTCCCCCCGTGTCCTCCACCCCCTCCCTTACCCCACTACTTCCTCCCCCATAAGCAACACCTCCTTTCCACCCCACCCTGTTGTTGCGCGTCTTAATCCCTTCCACTGTCCTCCACTCTCTCTCTCGCAACTCGCTCTCCCTCCCACGGTTCCACGTGCGAGAGGACGTGTGCTCGCATGTTTCCTTGCTTGCTTTCGACTCCCGTGTGTTTGTCTTTGCCCACGCGCCTCTTGTGCCCGTGTACATACATACATTCTCGCGTTGCTCATCGGCTCCAGCGGAACGCGCATCACGGCGATCCATCCGCTCCTCTTCTCGTGCTATTCTCCAGCTGTTTCTAAAGTTCTCCACTTCGAGCTCCTACGATTACACACCCTTATTTATACATATTTTCCAGAATGAACATTCCTCCGTCAAACTGTTAAAACATCATTGTAGATGATCGTTCGTTTGGCGCCGAGAACATGATTTGAAAATCGTCGTCTTCCGTCTTTAATTACATATTTTTCATGGCGGAATAGTGACTTCTTTCTCTTTAACATTTTATTTCTCGAAATTATCCCAAAAAAGGCTCTCTCAAAATCTTCTTAATTGTCACTTAATCATAATTTATAAAGTACGTTTTTTTCATTGCGCTTTATCAATAATGTATGACTAGTATTTAAAAGATAGTAACGCATGTTCTGTTGCGTTTCCGCCATTTTCAAACAAGTTCGACTACACTGATTAGGGAATTATGAAAACGCACTGGTCCAGAACTGCGTGCTTTGATGTATGTATCAAGTCACGATTTCAGAAAATGTATCCTGCCTTGTGTGACTAATTCTATTGCTTACATTTACACTCTAGTCAAGATCGCCATTTACGATAGTAACTTTTAATTAATTAAAGATTTAATTTGCGTTTCTACTGGAGATCAAGAGTTTTTTTGGTTTTATAATAATATTTTAATAAAGATTTCGTAATTACGTTTTATTTGTATGTCATTTTATTTTTATTGCAAATAAAATTTCGAAACTCATCTGGGACATGGCGTCAGTGTAATAGTCAACATTATACCGTTGAATGACTTCATTTTGAAGAAATATCTCAAACAATTTAACTGTGTTGAATGGTTAAATATTTTATTTATATCATCATCATTTATATAAATGTAACCTAGTTCCGGTTTTTGGAAATAGTACTTCAAAGTGTGGGTTCTATATCAAGCGACCTCTGTTGGTATATTTAATACCCTACATCGATCGGTTTTGACGAGACTTTTCTTAATTGCTCTACTATGAATCATATTGAACGATATTTTTCGGCAAAATCATCAGGAGGAAGTAGCAGCCTTATGCAAACCGTTGTATGGAAGCTAGCAATAATGCATCCCTTTTTTTCGCTTGACTTTAGTTTCATCTGATTGTTGGTAAATCATAAAGCATTCATGCGATAACCGAAATGTCGCTATAGCAAATTAATTGTGATTCAGAATGGCGCTCTCAGGAAATGAGATTAATTTTAGATAAAAGGATTTTCGTTATCGATGGGCTTACGACGAGTTATTCTCTAAATGGAGAATATCAACTGTGCAGGGATTCCTTAGTCCGTAGATTAACTTATGCAATACGTGGTTAAACTAAACTTAACCTAAATCTCATCAGGTGTTTCAAATTAAAATAAATTCCATTACCCATTGAAGTTGTTTTTAAATAAACTTATGGAGACAAATGTTTATCTGGGAATGGTAATGGTAATACAATTAAACGACTACATTTACGCATTTCCGAAGCACTTAGCCATCTGAGTTTTTTTCATGTCCACATATTCTTGCACTTTGTGGTAAGCGTTAGCTCGTGAAGGAACTTATCACTTGAAAAAGGAGGAAGAAGAAATGCAGAGCCTACAAATAATTTTAAAACTATTTCTATCCATCCATTATGTGATTCTGATTGGTAGGAAGTCGTGTTTTCAATGCAATGATTTAAAAATTTCATATGCTTGGAGTTTAACTGTATATTTATTATTGTAAGTTCTGTACTAACTGCTGTGAACTGTAAATACATAGTACATACTGTAATGCTTGGGTTCTTAGAATATGTAGGCCCGGTTTTATAATATCTGGTTAGCGTTAACCGCTAGGTGACGATTATAAAGAGGAGCCATAGAATGTTTTACTAAAATCTTTTGCAACTTTTCATGTGCTTTCGAAGGTTATGCAAGGAGCCCTTGATGTTCACCTCAAAGTGTCCTTATCGCTCGCTAGGAGCGTTGGTTAGAGCACTTCTTCATTGTTTAGCAAAAGAAAGGAAGTGCTTCACCGGAGAGGAAAGTTTTTACTTTTCTCAAAGTTTGTCGCGCCCCTTTCATCCAATTATGGTCTACGACTAGGTAGTAGGGGCTTAGTGCTACGACTAGGTGTTGGAATTATTTATGGCGAAGTTACACCTATTTCCTCTGCTTTGGGCGTCACGTAGGAGGCACCACAGTCGATAGTTCTCAAATGTTGAGGAAACCCATAAACCTTCTATCGAAACTTGAATGATTTTCTATTTTTTTTTTGTTTGAGAAAAGTCTCAAATTGGCCTCTTATCCAACATCATATGCAGGATGATGTTTGTTACACTACGTATTCAACCTCAGCTGCTTTCATCTCAAAATTACTATCGGAATATCTTTCCATGGTTTCTTTCACTTCCATTTTCTTATACTAACCCTGCTATTATGATTTCTATCTTGTATTGCCAATCTCTATTATACTATGGATCTCAACGCTGCCTAATTTCCCTCTCGTTGCTGCCAACAGACGTTGTGTCTATCTTGATGCCCTCATTGGGTTGGAGGCATGGAGAATGTAAGCCTAATAAGTTGCCTCGCAGAAGAGAAATCCTCTATAAAGAATCAACATTGTTATGAAGTCTTCAATGCAATATCACTTTATATTTATTAATTGTAAAAACTGTGATATTTATCACTGGAATTGTGAAAACTCACTCAGTATCAGCGTTGGACATCTTGAGAAAACATCTTTTTCGGAGGATTACTTTGTATCCGCGAGCTGGAAGAGTGAAAGAAACTTAATGAGTGTATAGGTTATAGCGGGGAGGAGCTGCCTGCTTAGACGATGACGATGTAATCTCTAGAATTTCATTCGCTGGACTCAAAGTTTTGAGAAGAAAGCACAAGCAAATGTGTTCCCACGAATGTTTGTATTTCGATTGAATAGCGCGCGCGGAATTTCTCTGTAAAGTGCTTAGAATGGGCTAGTTGATAAATGCATGTTTCATCTGACCCCATTCTCTTCAAATATTTATTGCGATCAAATAAATAAACTAATCGTGCAGTTTTAGTAGAACTATCTTCTTTAGGATATGCCACTTTTGTAAATGAGGAAATAAGAGTTCCTTCAATTTATATCATTAACGTTGTTGGGATAATTCGAATTTTAACTCGTTAAGTGCACGTCAAAAGGTACTGATTTTTTCCGTAGACTCGACGATTTTTCGCTTTTACATGTTTTCTGAGCACATTCAATTTACATATTGCTAAATATCGTTAGTATAAATATGCGCATATTTATATTAACGTGCGAAGGCTTCTACTAGTGTTGCCCGGATTTTACGCGGAGCTTTTATAAATTTTCCCCCCATTAGTCTGCATTTGAAAACAAGCTTTACTTGATTGTGCGCGATCTCTACAGCATCTAATAATATATTTGGCCTCGCCTTGGGGAATGTAGGGAACCAATAATACAAGGTGTGATCAAAAAAAGACCGGACTGATTTTATTCCGCGCAAACCGTTCAACGGATCGAAACGAGACACAGTGCTCCATCTAGATACACATCTTACGACTAAAACGAGAGGTGTTGCGTTTGTTTACGTCGAGTCGTTACGCAGCAACAGCGGTACGTGTCTTAACCTGTTCGTCGCCCCGTGCAACGGCAGCAATGAAGGAGGTAGAGGAACAGCGTGTGTGCGTGAAATTTTGTTTCAAACTTGGCAAAAGTGCTGCGGAGACATTTGGAATGATTCAACAAGCCGACACAGAGTTTCTTAAAACCATCGTAACCGATGACGAAACCTGGGTTTACGGTTATGATGTTGAGACAAAGGCCCAGTCTTCTCAGTGGAAGGGTCATCATTCTCCGCGACCAAAGAAAGCTTGCATGTCCCAGTCCAATGTGAAGGTCATGCTGGTGTGTTTCTTCGATTGGCAAGGGCTGATTCATAACGAATACGTCCCTCAAGGTCCAACCGTCAACAAATATTTCTATTTAGAGATTATGAAGAGGATGAGGGTCGCAGTGAGCCGAAAGAGGCCGGACATGTGAAGAAACAATGCATGGCGTTTCCACCACGATAACGCTCACACGGCGCCAGCTCACACGGCGCTGATCGTGACAGAGTTTTTCGCCAAAACCTGAACTTCCGTGATCCCGCAGCCTTCCTACTCTCCAGACGTGGCTCCATCAGACTTTTTTTGTTTCCAAAGTTAAAATCAACCTTGAAAGGGCGCCGATTCGACTCTATTGCGAACATGAAAACTAATTGTACGGCGGACCTGACAAGGATCCCTAAGGCGGCTTACCAGGCAGAGTTCGAGAGCTGGAAGAAATGTTGGCAAAGGTGTGTCGTCAGCCAAGGCATGTACTTTAAGGGCGACAAGTTCGATTAAGCTGAATCCGTCGAAATAAACAAGTTATAAAATCAGTCCGGTCTTTTTTTGATCACACCTTGTACATATTCAGAAAAAAATGTACTTATCATCCGCAACTTGAGTCTTTATAATTTTGCTTGGTAACTTACTGTTTGGGATCAGAATATGCTGCTTTCGTGACGTATAGTAGTACCATGAGAGGGACGAAAGGTGCAAATGTGAAACCGTGCCTAGTAAAACTTAATCAATGTTGGAGCATATTGTTTGGTGACTATAATAATGTTAAAAATAATGAAAAGGCCAACTATGTTTAAATCCACAGAGTATTTTATTGTTACAACTAGTTTCAACGCTACGGCGTCATCATCAGGTACCATTCCAGTACCATAGGTAGTCGTAGCGTTCAAACTAGTTGTACCAATAAAATACTCTGTGGATTTAAACATAGTTGGCCTTGTCATTATTTGAAAATGGACTTCCACAAAGTTACGCCAGAATGGATTGAATTCATAATGTTAAATGTTTCTGTTATATTATCTAAAGGTAAAAATATTAAATATCAAAATATCAATAAATAATATTAAAGGTATAAATATTATATCTGTTAAAGTGATGACTGTTTTGAAACCTTTACTAAGTGATATTATGTTCCGTAATGGGGCTAGTGCCAACTGCTACCCGTATTTGGAGATCACTGCTTTGAACCCGTCTGTATTCTTATGGCTACAAGGCAGTTCAACTAATTTTGTAATAAAACGCTTCTTGATTGTGAAAAGTCTTAAAGCTTATTTCAGTTGACCCTAATTTCTCTATTTTTAACCCTCATGGTGATCGATTTCGAAAACATAATTTAGGCAGGAAAATGAAATTCAACCGAAAGAAATATTGCCCTATGACTTTAAACACAATATTCATTTCCTATGCAGGATTCGATTTCGTTATAGTTCATACCAATTACTTCATGGATGAAATAGGACAGGACTACTATGCACATATTTAATGAGGTCGTTCAGTATTGTTATCACCGAACTTCCTTCTCATTTTATCCTCTTCCTCCTATCTCTCTCTCTCTCACTCTCTCTCTCTGTATCTATCTTTCCGGTCCACCTCATCCTCAAGAAATGGGAGACACATGCTCGCTTCGTCTTTCTCACGAAACTTCGGAAACAAAAGTTGGTTAATTCCCAGCACGCCTCGGTTCTCCCTCCTCACCCTCGGAGAAGTGTGGTGTGCTTGCTTGCTTCAAGAGGAGGAGGCGGCTTGTATTTTTTCACGTGCGGTGTAGAATCCTGTTTGTTTTATCTTTTTTTTCCTCCCCCCCCCCATTTCCCCTCCTCCCCCGTGGGACGTGACATGAAAGTCACATCAGGTGGGAGTGGATACTTGACGCCTCGAGGGGGAGCCAACCCTTATGCCCGCCCCCCTGCCACTTGCCCCCTATCCCCAAACTCTCTCCCCCACCAACCCCTCCAAATGCTGCCCTCCCCCCTCCCCTCCACCTTTGATCCCCCCCCTCGTTCTCCCCCTTCTCGATTGACAAATAAACAGTCAATCATTCGGTCGACATTTCGACGGGCGACGGAAAATATGCGCGCGCGCGATGGAACTGAACTGAAGCCATGAATACCGAATTGCGTTCGCAGATGTTGGGAAAGGCGACGGAGAACAATTGAGTTGGAGCGTTTTGGGTGAATTGTTGTGCTTCGTCCAAGGAAAAAATATTTAAAACGCTCGTTTTCGGATTCCGACGGCGATGAGAGGGATTTCAAGGATAATAATGGCCGCGGTCGCTCGGGCGGGGTGGGAAGGGGAAGATGTACGACACAGTGTTGGTCCATGACGCAATGCGATTGGACTCTCGGAAGGCACGTTGTGTGCTCTGAGTTTACCTCTTTCTATGCATTACTGTCAGGTGAGTGACCCTGATATCCTCATATTAGTTACTAGATTAGGTTGAAGCAGGCAGATGCATGAGATGTTGGTGCGGGATATGCGGAATTATGAATAGTATAAAGAAAATTACAGTAATAAGATTATCTCAGACAAAGAAAGTGAGTCTGGTTATGAAAAAGTAGAAAGGCACACGCTGAATTGGTCAGAAAAATTGTTGTTAAATTATTTTTTGTAATTTTCTCTCATTATGTCTCACGAGATAATAAGCCGCAGCAGCTGAGGACCAAGTTTAAGTTGCCTACCTTTATTAAAACGATTAGAATTTTTGTTTCTGAAACGCCAGAAAGTATTATTTAATAGATCATATCCTCCCATCCCTGCTTGATATTTATTGATGCGCATATACATGATGTATAGGGTGATGTTATAAAGTAACTTTCTAATGTAATTCTAGCAACATTTTAAATGATATGTATGGAGATTTTTTTCCAACTCTTTTGGAGTTAATGTGTATTCTTAGGAATTCTAAAGTTACAAGTTAGGGATATAGTCTTCATTATCTAACAAATTATTTTTGATAATAGACGGGGAACTTGTGACTTGCGCTATTGTACTAAAAATAACGTAATCACGCAACTATCAAAGAGATAACCAGTCTGTCCTAAAAGTCACGTCTCTCGCATAAGGGCTAAAGTACACTGAATTAGGATCCATCGTCATTGAATATTATTTTTGAAACTTAGGGAGCCCTGGAAAAAAAGGCATAAAGAGGGGAAACTTATTTCTCCCTGCTGTCCTGGCGGAGTTCTGTTTTATTAATCCTACTTCCCTCCACCGTGTGGTGTTTTGTGTATTTTACGAATCTAAAGTTAACAATAAGCTTTTACGAGTTATTGAAAACATTTTATCATTCTCGAGTCATTGGCCGTGCATTATTGCTAATTTTCATCTTGTGTATTTTCTTTATTTCAGGTGAGTACAGATAGAATGGAAGTATCATGCTGCGCCTCTGTCATAATGCTGTCATACTCTTGAAGTTTGCCTTTGGTGAGTGAGCAGTATTTTTTATTACCATCATGTGGTCATTGTTCAAGGCTAGAAGGCATCATAATGGATGGCCTGGACACCAACGGATTATGTTGGAGAAAAAAAGCCGTTACTAACTTGCGAAAAACGAGTACCTTTTCATCTAGGGGTTTCAAAAATAAAGTATCACACGTAAGTGGCAAACTGATATGATTCACATTTTGCAATCTATTTGCATATAAGTACCAAGTTGAAAAATGCAATCCTATTATAATTGATTTGCTGATTCTAATGCACCTAAATATTTTTATTGATTGAGAAAGAAAGCAAAGAAAATGCTTCCATTTTAATATTCGTCGCCTATAATTTTGATTAAATGTTTAAGTTCTCATCAGAGCAAGTTAAAAGTTAAACTGACTTCAAGCAAATGAAAATGGTGTATATATTCTCTCTCCACCTTTGCCTTTATCTGCTTTTTTAACTTTTATCCGTAAGTAGTGCTTAATTTAATTTTAAGCTGACTGAATGGGATTCTTCCTTCAGGTGGTCTAGTTTTAAAGTTTAAGCGGAAATGATTTTCTCTGGTCACTCTGTGCAGTTGGTGATTATGGCGGGAAAATATGGTTGCTAACGCTCTCAAAAATTGCTCATTAATAGAATCTCAACGGTGATTTATTTACAAGAGCACAAATGAAAATTTTACGCAAACATACGTACGCAAGAGTGCAACATAGAGCACCAAAGTAAGCACATTTGAATTGAAATAATCATTGGACTTGCCTGGTCCCATAACATACCTGATCCTGGATAACATAGCTGGTTCCATAGACAAGGTATATTATCCAGGGGGGTGGTTTGGGGGTCCAATTCACTGATACTCCTGAGCAGCAAATATTTTCTCATTAATGACAATCAAATTGGGACAGTCGCATCCCGAAATTGCCAATAGAGAGCAAGATTAAGTTACATTAATTTGTTTATGCCACGGAGGAAACTCGGCGCCTCGCCGGAAAATTTATACTACACCTTCCACGCATTCAATTCAGTGAAGAATCAAACGCTAAGATTGATTTTCCGGCAGGCAAACTTCAAGTTATCTAACCACCACCATTAATATAACTACGATAAGCTTTTTCATTTATCATTCAAAGTACATTTTTTTCCAGATCCATTCATGTGGGTGGTCAATATAAACGGTGCACCGCCACTAACAATATTTGTGTTTGGCTAATGAAGCGTACCAATAATGGTGGAGACGGGAGAAAATGGGTTGGAAGTATGCATGCCAAAGGAAGGAGGAGGATAATAGCCATTAGAGGGAAATATTGTAAAACTGTGCGTAGTTGCAAATTAAAGCTAGGCGTTCATAAATGTTCACGAACTCAAAAGCGGTAGTAGGTAGGTAGAAATTTATTTTTAAAGCTGTTGGAATATAATCTACTCATGGAATGTAATGTAATCATGGTCAGAAGTTGAGTCGAATGATTCGATTGTCAGTGGAGGGGAGGTAAGAAATCGAGCGGGAAGGAAAGGATTGTGGAAATGTGAAGAACGAGACAAAGAGGCTGAAGGGGGAGGGGGTCCGGGGGGTAGGAGGCAGAAGAGCGAGAGGAGGCTGGTTGGGGGTGGCCGTCGTGGGTGGAGGCGATAGAGCCGCGGGGCCTCCGTGAATTCTGGCGGAATAGTTTGAAAGGCGCGTGACATGGATGCTGTAGAAGTTTCACTTCATTCGCGTCGGAGCAAGTGGATGGTGTGGGGGTTTGTGTTCCCTAGGGTCTGGTGAAGGGTCGGCGACAAATGGGGGTGGCGCGGAGGTTCTAGGGAAATGGGGAAGGGAGGCAGGGAAAGGAATGATAGAGAAGGTTTGAGAGGAATCTGCATTCACGGATTGCCCTTCGAACCGTCGCAAGGGACAAGAGTGACGGTGATAGTGCATTTACGTTTACTCGCGCCGTTTTGCATTAAAGAGAGTTCAGTCGTGTAATTATGTTGCGTCTCTGCCTTTCGGGAACTTAACATCAGTTGTGTTGCCCTCATTTTTGAGTAGTGAGGAATATTTAAACCTTTTAAATTTTATCATGCGTTAGTGGTTGAATCTATTGATGCAGCCAGGAAGTATTACTATATTCTCCTGATCAGAATTGACCCCATTTGCCTGGAAAAAAATACATGATACACAAAAATATATATGTATGATGAAAATAATACAGGCTTTCATCTTCTGCATATTTACTCATTACTATTCTGTTGTTTTGCAATGCTGTCTCCATGACGGAAATGATTCCGGTTTTCTTATTAGTCTGTTTTTTGTGACTCGCTGAGAAAAAAGTATGAAAAATATATAATAAATTTTTAGAAATTTGGTGATTTTAAATGTTATAAGAGAGCATAACTGGCTCGGTGTTCATTGGGGAATTCCAAGAACTGCTACAGGAATGGAGTAAACTCATGGAAATCTCTTGTAAAATCTATCCCTTGGAAAGGGCCTAAAAAACCACTAAATTCGGTGGAGCACCGGCCGAGTAAAGTTACTTTTGCTGGTAACCTATACTTTGTTCAATATTGGAAGTGAATTTCTTGTGGGAAATCTGATGTTTGTTTCATTAGGAAGAAAACTGCTTAGTTTTGCATAGAGGAGAGAAGAGTGATTTTCTTTACAAGGACGGTAGGCGTAATAAAACAGGAAATTATTAAAAATGAAACAAAAAAGTTGTCGGAAATTTTTAATATTTTTACTATTTTTACTTATCAGCTTTTTCTCGGAAACTTGTATGATAATAGTTATCTTTCTTTCAGCTTTCGAAAATTTCCCGCAAACTTATGCAGTTATTTTGCTCGTAAACTCCAAATGAAAATCATCTTTGGAGGTTTTTTTAGCCAGTCGTATTATTTTATTCATTAAATTATAAAAATATTCCTTGTTATACAAACAGAGAAATGTGCAAAAATACTTAATAAGTATTTGTAATCGACTGTTTCATCTTTCTTATTTGCCTGGATTCCATTATTTCTAAGGAGTAATTCTGAAAGTTATAAACAAATTCTCAAGAAGTAGCACATAGTGCATAATTTAGTCTTCAGACTTGTAAGTAAGTCACCGAATGATTTTATTTGCTCTTATTTATTGATTTATTTATTTAGAAAATTGTTCAAATACAGCAGTAGCACCAATTTACAGTGAAACATTTAACAATAAACATGAAATAGGACAAAAATACAATAAGAACATAAAAATCAACAACGCAGATCCCAACAATATTTGATTTGTCGACAGGTGGGATATAGCTTGGGTGGTGAAATGGTTACGTGATAAATAAAAAGGATCGACAGTGTGAGGGAGTGAATTAAGAAGGGAGGAGAGGCGAAATAAAGGTGAGCGCTGGATGAGTGGTATCCTTGGAATAGGCAGAGAGCTTAGGGTTATTAAACGTGGTAAATCATATAATTTTATATACCTTTCTGTGAAATATATAATTATATGTAAATTGCTCACCTAATATCATATTTTTCTCTGCATCTTTGGCATAATATCTATAAAGAGCGTATCATATTGTGCTTCGAAATGTGAAATATCCAGAGGAAATTCACTATTGAGCACGCAGCTTACCACTGCCAATCGTCCTGCTCCACATATCCCCTATACACCGCATTGGCTTGGTTTTTCTCATTGCGCTCGGAAAGCACGGAAGAAGGCCTAGTCGTCGTAAATGGCATTTTACGACGCAGAGAGGAATGTAATGGCTACTCGGCGATCCCATCGGAAGCCAGGATAAGCAGCGCGACGCGGTGAAAGACTGTCGTAAAACTTCGCTCGGGAGACAATCCATTAGGGACTTGGAAAGGGAAATTTTCCCTGTGTGAGTGAAACTTCTTGGAAAGTCCGAGAGCAGTTTACATTGAATATCAGAGACTTAGTACGTGACCAGCTAGATGAGATTCCATAAATTATCGTTATGGATGTCGCGGTTCTTTTTCCAGCCGGCTAGAATCTGGTAAAGTTTCCTTGAGTCCTGAAATATCTACTTGTAACATGATCTTCTTAGGTAATGGTTTCATCCCGGAAATTTTCCCATTAGTTAAGTTTTGCGCTGACAAATATAGTGCCCTGGTTTTAGCTCAGAGGGAACTTATCTACTCGTATATACTTATGAATGTGATATTTTTCCATCAAAACAGGAGAGGGTTAGAATTATCCACTTTATTTTTTATATAAGTGGCTTTCATATTCTACTTATTACTTTGGTGGCTTTTGAGCCGTCTCTGCGTTAATTTTCCCATTTCTGGGGCAATCTTCTAACTTTAGTGCTTATTACTTTACTGTTTCACTTAAAATGCATTTTGGGGACGGATTATTAACTCCCTATTTTTCCTATGTTATTTTAATTATAATTCTTCTGAAGTTCTATCCATGAAGTTATTTAGGTAATTTAATTTGAGCTGAAAATGTATATTTCTGTTCGCTGGTTGTGATTCATGGTCATACTCCATATGCTGGTAGTACTTAATCAGGTTATCCTACATCACTACCTACAGTTATCCTTTTATCCTATATAATCTTCTACATATTTTTTTATGTTTGGGTAGTAAACATCATTATCCTCATTATCGGGTCCTTTCCTCTCTTCGCACTAAGTAAAGAATAATTCATGGTACAGCATAGTATTGTCCATTGCTATATACTCTTCCTCGCCACTAACATTACTCTCCATCCGTCACCATGCCTACGGCTCAAATAATTAAATAAATAAATAATAAATAAATAAATAAAACGTATATTGTCGTCGTAGACCCTTATCGGTCTTTCAGACACCTTAGTACATTAATTATCATTTACTCAAAACATAATTTAAAAAAATATAATAATGCTTACAAGACAGTATTTACACAACTTTTACATAATAATAATAAATTTACCCAAAAAAATACCAGAAAGGATTTTCACAAACAAATTAAAATTGTTCACAGTGTTACAATAATCATTTCCATTTTCACTTTTTCCCTCAACATCTTTTCGTGATTATGGATTGAAATAATTTCCTTTGAAAGCAGGGTGCAGAATTACATGTTTTTATATCTTTTGGGAGTTTTATCTCTATATACCAATATAATTATGCTGGGATAAAATTATACTGTGTATATCCCATTGAATTTATCGGTCTGAATGATCACGGGGATGTTTTTTCAGAGTTTAGAATTAGAAAGACTGACACATGAAATGAACTTTGAATTCTATTCTGCGCAAACATACGAAACTCTTTGTGAGTGTATGAGGCGAATAAATCTTTGCAATCGTCCACTTTCGAATCCACATTTCGTCCGCTCTTCTTCTTCTTCTCCTTCCCTCTGGCTGCAATTGTGGAAACTAGGGGAGTACACCTGCTCATGCAGTATGGCGTCGAATGAAATGGTGATTTTTTTCTCGCGAGGAATGCACTCTCAGTTCGAGCCGTCCAGGCGGTCGTAACCCAGTTAGTGGTGCGGGAATCCCTTCCTTTCTCTCTTCCCCTGCTCAGCCTTTTTACTTCTGCTCGGCGAAACCTCTTATCATCCTCATGCACGCTCTTAAGACGTGATTCCCCCGCGCCTAGCAGGTTCTTGCTCCGCTCCAGCGGTCACGGCGCGCATGCGAACGCCCTTATCGAAGTCGCACGTACTGATACCTATCCTAACGGCATTCCTTTCCCTTTGTTGTAACCTATTCTGCAGCTTGGAATGTTGATCTCCTCCCAAAAGAGAACTAGCAACTGACCAAACAGAAAAAAATCATGGTATGGTCGCCAATCAAGCGTCTTAACAAAGTACGAATTTGAATTACCGTCATGTTGCCATTGAGAGAGATATTTTTCGATTCTCAAATATTTCTGCCCACTTCTCCTGGCAGTGTCCGGGCGTGTTCGAGAAATTTGTTGGACATTCGCAGATGTTAGTGTGGGTGCCTAAGAATCGGTCATGCAATCACCCCTAATATTTGTTAGTTTATATTTTCTAGTGCGGTATTATATTTGTTAATGGCTCTCGGCCAAATGTTTTACTTCTTCATGGGTTAAGAGTACAGCAGAAAGAAAAAAACTGGTGTCTCAATCTGCGTCGAAAATGAAAATTAGCATGTCTAACATTAATTACAAACAATAATGGAACACATCGAAATTTCGCCAGGTACAAGCGGATTCTTTATAAGATGATTTTCCACGTAGAGTCGTTGATCGCTAGTTATTGGAAGGATCACGTTTCAATGATATTTTTGCATTTTCTCTGGAAGAATTCAATTTTTCTCGAAATGAAAATGTTCATCTTCACCTCGATGTTCATTTTTCGTGGATGATTAATTTTATTTTATTTCGTTCATTTAATTTCTTCCGCCTAATTTCTTCCGCTTTCCTCGACTCTACTGTCGCTCTTCAATCCTGTGCTGCACGGTCTTTGCCACCATGCCCATCGCCAGCAGTCTTATTGTCTCCAATTTATTTTTTGCTTTGACTCCCATGCCGCGTGCATCTTGTTTCTTTCCGGCATTATTGTCGGCGTTGCCACGGAGTAAATCAACAGCTGGCTTAAATGTATGGGAGGGAAATACTGACCTGTTTGGCAACTCGCTAGCCTGGTAGCCCGAAGTGTTGTGATTTCGAATCCCGGTCAGAACTTGGACGTTGTGCATGTCGTAGGATAAAAATCCAAGTGCAGACGGCACGATATAGCATTAGCTGGAGCCTTTACGCCTGCTGCAAATAAAAAAAATATCTAAAATGTCTACTGTTATTATAATGAAAGAGAAAAGAAGCATTTCTTTTTTATTCATGTAGTTCCTTATCTAAGAAGCAAATACAGAGACCAAAGCGAGCGAGTTGAAATAGATTTGGTTTTCGATAGGTCACTGTGGAATACTTTTCGATTATACGGGTTTGGAATGCGAATACTTGAGGTTGAATGGAGCAGGAACTGCGATCAAGAGAAAGGCTCTTCTGGGGGTTGGCGGGGGTCGACGTCGGAATTCGGGTTTTTACGGAGGATCTTAACTTGCGAATTCCATCTCCGTCTCCCTCCAAATCCTTGGCGGTTGGAACCACAAATGTTCGCTAGCATATCCTGGGCAGTCCAGATATCTTGAGTTCTCGAGTCCATTTAATTATCACCTTAGGGGTCACTGAGCATAGCATCAGGAATTGTGTGCGGTTAATAGAAGTGATCCGTGAGGCATCTCGCTATTTTAAATAAAATTTAATGGAGTTGATGAAATATGTAAGGAAAGATTCCAATGTGGAAACAAATTAGGCGTAACCCTTAAAAATCCATATCCTCCAGGTTTTGCGAGAAATCGACGGAACTCTGAAATTGTGTTTGAATATTGATTTCAGACATGTATTTGAATTCGTGGGAATTGCTTATTTCACATTTAGAGATAAGAAAAAGGTATTGTAAAATTTGAATTTCATTTTTCACCGTCAATGTGTTCGTTTTTTTACACAGTATTAGAATTCCTAGCTTGGAAATTGCTTCTGCCGATAATTGGATTAAACTTTAACTCAGTTGATTTTAAATGTACCAAATGTCCTTACTACTCACTAGTTTGTCATCGAGTTATTTTTTACTCAATAGGTAAGGCAGCGCTAATAAATGAAAACTGAATGAAGTAAATTACCGAAAATAATCGAGTAGAAGAAACCATTTGAGTAAATACGCTGAAGGTTGGAAATGAAATGATTGCATGCCGATTAGTGGAAGAGCTTTTTTCCCGCCTAATAAAAAAAGCTTATATTTGCTATTCAAAGTGTTGATGTAAAAATGATATCAAATACCGCTAGAGCAATCATTTTGCAAAAATCTGTATGCATATCCATCTTTAATGGAACATTTGACCGCATGAGAAAACTCTCTCAACTTGGGTTGACATCAAGGTGGTACGAATGAACTCATGTTTTAAGGACTAAAGTGAATACTTCTTTTCCAACTCTGATCTCAATATATTTAATGTATGGGATGTTTCATATTGAAAAATATCGCGAATAGAGTCTGTGAATTTTCGAATATCTTCTCCTCTTGACTAAAGAATCTTCGTTGTACATCATCTGAGGTAGCTTTTGTTTCTGGAGCGTGTCGCGGCTTTGGTTGGGGTCGTTTTGGATAAGTGCCTGGAAGTGCGGGCGACAATGGGTACGACGGTGCAGGGCCTTATGGGGTTCAAAGGTCACGCTCTCAAACTTCCCAGGGCTCCGTGCGAGGATCTACATAGCGGGGAACCCGAAAGGCAAAGTAAAGCCTGCCTGTCGCTTTTGTTCCTCTCCGGTGAACGTAAAGTGGTGTGGATAGTGAAGGACGACTTGGAAGAAGTGTGAAACTTAAACATTTTTTCAAAATGATATCCTGGAGAGTGGTTTTCGTGAAACTACAAGAAAATCTGTAATTTAGGAATAAAATATGGCCGTGCACTTGCAACAGTACAGATTTCAGCTTTGCAACAATCATTTGCCCTCTGTGGTGTACAGTTACCGCATTTGAGCTCTACTGTTTGGCGTTTTTTTGGAAGCCAGTAGTACAATATATTAATGCTGGATCAAAGATGAAAGGAAAAAAATACTGTGTTTGTGTCTCTCCGTATCCAGCTGTATATAAAAAGCAATGAAAGAACTGCCGAATTATATTTCATGAAATGGTATTTAAAACTCCAGCCTCCATTCACGTTTTTCTGGATATTTGTCAATTAGCGAAACCTCAAAAACGCTTTAAGTTGTATTTAGTGCCTCATGCACACCATGTCTCGTTGGGGCTCTTGCAACGTCACTTATTAGTCTGCTTGAACAAATGGTACGATCATTGAAATTAGATAGCTGTGCCTAGAAATGTTCGTAATGAAATCCGTGTAACTTTTTATCAGACGTTTATTACATATTATGTAATTAAAACTGTAGTACTATGTTTATGTTGTCTTGTCTCGGAAATTGTGACAATACCCAGATGCATCATGTTGCCACACACTCAAGTGAGTGTTTGGCAATTTCATTCTCATGTTCATAGTACTGCCAATTACATTAGCATAAAAATATCGGAGTATTTTAAATGTATAATATTATAATGTTCACTGAACAGACGTTTTCGTGTAATTTTTCATTCAGATCACCACTGACATTTAGCACTTCGCGTGCAGCACTGTATTTTTCACTGTCCGTCTGTTTGTGGGTGGATACTGTGCCATGAAGATATGCTGTGACATTTATGTAATTGAGTAAATTGGCCATGGTTAATGCAAATTTTAATAATTCTTTCTAAGGGCTTACTTAAAAAAAGGTTTCATATGACAACTTTCGCCAATAACCAGTAACGATTGACGGTATATTCTGAGCGGCGCCAGGTATGGTGGATAAGAAAAAGTTCTTATTATTTTGGGATAATGCTAATTTGGGGATTAACTACTGAAAACTCTTGTCTCCTCCAGTCTTCGGGAATCGTTTGGATTCAATTTTAAATCGAGAAAAGCATTACTTAGTAGTAGTTTAAATAATATCAGTTGATTTCAAGAACTGTAGTTTTTAATTCTGTTTTAGAAAGTAGACTAGTGTTTGTGATTAGCCGTCAAACTTTTTGCTTCATTTAAATCCGCTAAGTAACAGGTTCAGCTTTGATACTATTGCCAAAAATAGCTCCTTTTTAAAAATGGGAAGGGTTTGGTACATTTGAATTTTTCTTGTGACAATTGAAATAAAATTAAATATGAGTTTTAATAGCTTGGGAGAAGACTATTATCTCAACCGGCTTAACACCATTTTTATTACTTTTTATAAGCTTCGTAATATTATGTCCAAAGCATTCTTTTTTCTGAGGTTGAGTAATTATGAGTGAGCAAAAACTTGCATTATTTAACGTGAACCGCTAATTCTCTCGAGTTGATGGTCACTTCTGGAAATGAATCGCCATTAGCTGCCGAATTAATTCGCGGAATTCCCAATCTCATTTTCTGCTCTCGAATTGATTACTCAACCCCGTAGTTACCGAAATTAGTCCCGTGATATTAAAAGGCGCCCACATTTTTTCCTCGAAGGGCTAGCAGGGCATTGCCGTAATCATTAATGCTCAGTTGGAAAGCGTTTGCGGGAAAGCATACAATTTGCATCCCGACAACCCTCGTGTGGGAAGCGGTCGTCATTAGTTCGACCGAAGATAGTTGTGGGAGGCCCCGGAAGGAGGCGCTCGCTTTGAAAATGGCGTATCTGAGCGAACGGCTTCCTTTCGCCCTCGGAACACAATCTCGGAGTCTGTCCTCATCACCACGCCCCCTCGTCACATCCTCCGAAATTCCCTCTCTTTCTATTCCCTCGGCCATTATATAGGAATATAATAAGTGAGGTAGGAAAAGGGGGCGGGCGAGAGAGAATCTCCTTTTTTAGTGAACTGTTTTTTGAGTGGGGGGGGGCAATTTGTATGCGAGGCGTCGCCGGCCCGAGTTAATGGCCGCGACTTCTCCTCACGGTAGCCCGAGAAATTAGATTCATCTCCTCCTTCCCTCCTCCTCGCCTTCATTCCCCTCGATTCCTTAATCTCTTACACCCCCTGCCCTCTCTCCTCAATCCCCAGTGCGTAAACTCTCTTTGCCTCTCCTACCGCCCCTCGTGCTGGAGATGAGCAGCGGCTGTGATTGCTCCCTCTCCTCCCCTTGATAAACAACAGACGCCGCTGTTTTCCGTCTCTCCCTTCCCCCACCTCTCACCCCTGTCCCAATGGCCGACTGCCGCGAAGATGATGATGATGAGAAGGACCGGGCGTGATCCAAATCCTAACATTCATTTGAATTTTTTGATTAACGAGGTGGGAAATTTGGAGTTCCAGGTCGTCTGCTTCCATCCCTCTCCCCCTGCTACTCACTCCTCCCCTCCCCGAGCCCCCCTTCCCCCTCTTCCTCCTCCTCGTCGAGAGAGAAGGAGGAAGAGAGGAAGAGCCGGGTGTCGCAGGTGTAGTTACAGGCACAAGTGGAAGGAAAAGGGAAGGTGCCTGCACCATTCTCCCAAAAGGTAGTTTGAGCGAAAAATCACATCATCTAGAATTTGATGAATTTGGCCTCATTTTAAAGAAAAAAATGTCAGCTTTCCAATCACATCAAAATATGAACCCCTTTCCGAACTACTTTTCGAACAATTTGCCTAAAAATATAAGCTGTTTTAGTTGGAATAGATTATGGCTGTGCGCTCCAGAAGAAGAATATTAAACAAATTAGGAACTTATAGCACCTAGATTTCGTCGAAAAACTAACGGTGTATAGATTGCACGTTTTATCAACTATTTATAAAAATTAATCCATTACTAACCACAGTAATGTTTACAGTTTCGCAAAAAAACCTGCTGGTTTGAAGGGTTTTCAGCCGTACGGCGGGAAAAAATGAGTCAAGTAAGAGACTTATGTAGCTTTATTTATTGAGAATTGTCGTCATATGTAGCGATATCTTAGCGCCATTAATATTACAATATCTATTTCATACTTCTTACAGACGCTGAAATCAAAAAATGAAATCTGAATATGGTCTCCATTATGACTATGAGAACTGTCTCGCTCAAACTACCTTAACGCACGAGTGTTCACTGTCTAGTCTTGATAAATTTGGCGGACCATGTCACTGACGTCACATTACTAAAGTTTTAGAGTTAATACCGACGTTTAAATTCAACCCTCCGATTGTTATCTAATGTAATGAAAACTTACGTGAATTGTCGTGGGCAACTTGTGAACAAAATTATGCCTTTCAAATCGTTAACAAAATAAGGTAGTAATCATTTCAAATACCCACATTTAGTTTACTTTTCTGTCTTTCATTAATATGTATTAGCCATGTCTTCTCTTTACTTTTCACTACTGTGCGTACTTAATCAAAGCATGCTCAACTAAAGATTTTGTTCAAGCTATACCTTAAAAAAAGAGCTAGTTGCAGAGGACTAAAACGAGAATTAAGCATTTTTTAACTTTCCTACCCCATAATGAACGGAAGCATGGGTATCGTGTATTTTCCCGTGTATCGGCCCATAGGCACTATTCGGTTGATTTGAAGGACCTGAAGCCAATTGTGTCCGTGGCACCAAGACGGTTAAAATGGCTTCGTTATTCGCAATAGAGACGGTGGCTTTTTCAAGGTAAATTATGCGGCGTTTGCCTCATCACTTAGAAGGCCAATTGTTCGAGTAAAGAGGTCTTCCTTCTGCGCCGATTGTCGGATTCCTTGGAACCATGGAAGGTTTCCTCCTCATGCAAGGATTACCTCTTCAGGTGAATGGAGCGATTTTTGTTTCTGTGCAGAATTTCGTGAAACTTTGCATACGTGTCCTTATTAGTAATATATATAGATAAAAGTAAAAAAAAACTTCGTATTACCGATTTGGTTTCTTGGCAATGCAGTGATATTTTAGCATGTAGCCTTATGGCACATCACGTATATTTTGAAATAATTCAATTACATATATACATATTTTCTCTTAAACGGGAAAATTTGCGTTTTTTATTATTATAATATTTACTAACAATTATCAAGGTTGTTTATCAAGGTAATTTAGATATGATTTTTGCTTAAAAATTTGCTCAGTAAAAATAACGTATTTAGATATGATTTTTGCTTAAATTTCGGATTCCGTGCCGAAAATGCAAGCCATAACAATTCTTAAATTAATGCAAAAGTTTGTAAATATTATTTTTGCATAATTTACATTTATGCATGTACGTTGATTTACATCGTATAAACAGGTGTATTCAATTGAAATGTGGGCCAAGAGTTATTTTTTTACTTACTTGAAAAGAAACTTTTTGCTTTCGGAGAAATCGTATTAACTCTCCACTCTCCCGTGGTTTCTCGGAATAGGCGACGTATGACTGATTGGGTGCCAACCATTGAGAAAAGAGCTTTTCTTCACGTTCTATCGATGAGCAACGACGCGTATAGCAATCATAAACAGGACATGCGGTAAGACGCTTGTACTTTGTACATAATCTTTCTCTTTTCTAAGTGTTAAAAATGTATTTTCTTGGTTATCCATAATAGATTTATTTAAAATTAGGTAAAGATTACTAATTATGCATAAAAAATCACCTTCACTTTAACATCTCTGAAAAAAGCATTTATGATAAGATTCCATGAAATATTTTACACTTTTCGCTAACTGATCCGGACGTTTCTTTCGCACAACATCACCTCGAGGAATTTCAATGTTTACAAATTTAGACATGTGATATTAAGTCTATCGATCTAATCAAATAGCAATTTTAAGTTTTTCAAGTGATACAGCCAAGGTGATGAAAGAGTGGAGGAGAATTGAATGAGATTGTACTTAATACGTCTCATAGTTTGGGAGTAAGGTTTTTGGGGAAACTTTTATTCATTGTTCTCCATAAAAGAATGCATCCGTAACTTAGGTATAGCATACGTATTCAAATCAAACTCTTGGGCCCCTTGGAGGTCTTTCGTCCAATTGTAGTTTTTCACTGTAAAACAAGACGGCGCCAGTAAATGTCGGCATTCCTTAGATGGCTCGAGGGTGAAAAGTATGTATAATTTAAGTTGAAGAAGCTAGTTCTAATTAATTTACAGAAAGAGGTATTAGGAAGAAGCAGGAGACAGACTAACTATATGAACATTGGACCAATGAACTATGAAGAATTTAAGTTAGTCCCTGATCGTAGCGTGTGGACCAGGAGGCAATAATACTCACCGTTGTCATTTTCCGCGTGATTTATATCTTGAATTGTTTTGATAGAAAAACTGTTACTGGAAGACATATTACGTGCTTAATTCTATGAGAACCAAAATTCCCTCGTTACCTGAATGCGTTGAATTAAAGTGTCTGAAACTCATATAATAATATTATTTTAGCCCCTGAAGGTGGTCTTGTAATTGTAACCAACAAAGTCTTATGCTTTGTAAGCATAAGAGTAAAAATGATCTTTTGCTGATTAAGGTGTCAGGTAGTCTGTCGCAATTTGGGTGCATTAAAAATGCAAATAAAATATACAAACATTTACACTCTTGAACTCTTTTTCTTTCACTTAGATACTCTTCATCTCCATCACTGCCTCCGGACTTACTTTCCCTAGCGGAAAAATCAGTAGCATTCAGGAGCGTATTGAAAGCCGGTTTAAAATTTCCATTGTTTCTGGGAGGTAATGAACTAAAGGATGAAATAAGGGAATCTGAAGAAATCATTATAATATTTAGCAGATCTCTGTCGGTGTCTTCTCTTGAGCTTTAAATTCACCTTTCATCCCAATATCTCCTGAAATCTTAATTTCGTGCTTACAGAGCCTCTTCACTTAGCATCCCAATCGTAAGATACGTGACAGAAATCACCATCATCAGACCATGAATCAGCCGTGAATTAGTATTTGGTGAACCGATGTGGCCATAGGAAGAGACGGACATGGGTGTAGACGGACGTATAGTCTAGCAGTATCGATTGCAAATGTTCGGAACGCTTGCAAATTAACTGCGTATGCTCAGAAGAGAGTTCGTAGGATCGTGTCACATCGAGTTTTTAGATCTTCATCCACTCCAGAACTTCAACCAGATTTGGAAGAGTTTCAGAAAAAACGGCGTGCGGTATTACCATCATTAGTACCTACTCCTTGCTGTCCCGCTTTATAAAATCATCTAGGAGCCCCATCTCAGTCCTAAACTTGGCCTGAAACGTTGCTCTCCTATTCTCTATTTGGTCTTTTATGTCCTTGCATTTTTTCCACCCTAGAATTTCAAGCCAACAACTACCATGTAGAAGCCATTCAAAGTAGCGTATGTAAGTGTAGTGTGTGGGAAGCCTGTACTAAAATGCGTCTGCGTTAACTTCCCTTACAAGTAATGTGCTATAATCGTTAATTTATCGTGGTAAGGCTCCATCCAGACATCATCGTAGAGAAAAAGTGGTGTGTATATTACATCGCACAGGAATTCCCATCCACGCCAAAATAATTCGTGGACTTTTGATGGAAGAGCAAGTTTTTATATTTACCTTCGATTTTCATAATAATGTTGCAAGTATGAGGAATAGAAAAAACTATTTTGCGTCTGGCAAGGCTCCATTAGTGCGATGAAATTCCTTTCCAAAGCGGTGAGATACTTCTCATTTCTTCCTCACCTCCATGGAGTGCCAACGCACCTTCCTTTTAATTCTGTCAACGATCGTATTGTCGTCGATGGAAAAACCAAGAACTTCGTTGACAATTAGGTACACTCGCTTGTGAAGTTCAACCCATAGAATATTTTTCTATCCATTCACTGCCTATAAAGCTAATGTCGCGTTATATTAAACATAGCCATGAGCTCGTTCCAAATGAGGATACATATTAGAATATAGTATGAATGCATCTTATTTCACAGCAGCCAATCTTTCACTCACTATCCATATGTTAGGTATTTTTGTATGACTTGATATAACCAGTAAATTTATCAGATTCGCATCATATCTTATGTGAGACCGGATAAATACTTTGTCGGAAATACGGGAGCCTGATATTTTACCACAGTGGCTATCAAAAACCCTTATACCTCGAAATTAAGCCGTCACTGGCTTTAAAGTTTCATTTGTGATGCTACTTCCGGAGCGAAGAAGCTCCGGAATAAATGATAAATCTGCGCGTGCTATCAGCGCATGTCTAAAAACGCTCGCAGACTTGCTGTCGCTACATATGTTATAGGTAGAAAAATTCATCTCAAGATTCAATCGCTCCCGACATTATACTTGCCCAAAAATAAATTTGAACTCCATCCGGCGTTTTTGAAATTCGGGGTTCTGGCCACGACCACCGAGATAGATCTCGGTGGTCGTGAGATAGACCACCGAGATCTATCTCGGTGGTCGTGTTCTGGCCGGCCAAAACTGTTTTTATCTTTGAATCACTTTGCGCCTCCTTGACCCTTATCCAACAAATGTTTTCGAACTAAAAACAATCCTTCTAAAATTGATTTCAATCCTTCTCTGTAGGGTGTCGTATTAAATGGGTGACTTATTTTGATACGCTTTGGCGCCCTCCGCAGCATTGTGCAGGGAGAAGGAGGGGCCCGTGGCCCTTCCCCCGATGTTACGCCGCTGGCGTTGAAACGGCGAGGCCTTTTAATCCTTCGTGAATTTCTGGGATAATCTCTGAATTTGGTGTCGTTAAATTGAAGGCCATTTAAACAGTTACATAACACAGCTTGACTCAGCCTCAGGTTTGTTGCATGTCAATGTATGCGACCGTAAGAAAGGGACTCATGCAGTCAGTTATGTTTTCGGAAAGAGAGACATCTGAGAGTAGTTTAAATGACTGAGGGATGAAGTTTGTTGGAAGAGAATACAGTAATGGTGTGCGGATGAATTATAATTCATCATTCACCTTTTAAAGGGTGAGAGGTCTCCACGAGATGACCAAATATGCCGTCGTCGTTTTAGTTGCCGTCCTCTCAGTCTCATATCATTTTTAATCATCCAACAACGTCACTGTTCTTTATTCTCCAAACCATGGATGAACGCTCTCAACCGCTCAAGCGGACTCATCCACCTTTTGTGTTCCGTCCCAAAGACTCGCTCGCCCAAAGACTTGCTCTGCGCCCGGGCCCCCTCCCTCCCTCCCACCCGATGCGGAGAAAGATGTCATAGCCGGAGAGTCCCGTGGAATGCTAGGGCCGAAAATTTCTACTGGACCGCGTCGAATTCACATTCCTCCCGTGTGGATCGTGTCGAACAAAAGGGGTCCCTTTGGGAAACAACTCTTCCGGATTAAATGTTCGATTTGTGGGCTCTCTCACATCCATGTGCCTTCTCTTCGTTCTCGCCTGGTCCGGGCCTCTTGTTTGGAGTGTGAGGCTTTTGGGAAGGGGAGGTGGAGGTGGGGGGGTTGAAGAGGTGGCTGGCTGGTGAGTGGGCGGGGAAGGGGTCCTCGGCATCCAATCCATCTTTGTGGGTCGTCCGGACGACCCACTGGGATGGAGATGTTGCAACGCCGCTAATGGCTTCCCTCTTTTGTTTTGGGTCCTCCGCTCCATTCCCTTCCTCTCCTGTGATCGTCCTCTCCTCCTATCCTCCTCCCTCCCTCCCTCCCACCCTCACTGCCCAACTGCTGCATCTCGTCCTCGTCCCTCGCTCCCTCATACTACGCCCTCAGTTCTTCCCTGTACTTATGGTTCTTATTCTCTTCAGCCACGATCGGTGATCTGGAATTTATTTTATCGAATATTCACGTCCAAAAACAGCTCAAGGCTAATTACGATGGAAAATAAACAACATTAATCCAATACAAATAAACAAAGAACCATACAGCAAATAACAGTATTAAATAAATTAATAACAAAATAGCATTTAACATTGAACAAAAAAGAACCAAACAGACAGTGAGCGAAAGACGAGAGCAGATCTAGGATGATGGAGGAGTGCGACAGATACGGAATGAATGGAATGGATCGAATTCAGGGACTCATTTCAACGTGGCATTGCACGTAGATGGGAGTCTGTACCTGTAGATAAAATACGGTTTGGAGACAGAGAAACGTGAAGTGGCACAATGAAATTGCTCATTCTGTCTTGCAGTTCGTGAAGGAACACGTAAGGAGAAAAGAAAAAGAGTTTGTGATGAACTATAGTTTCCATTGACTATTTTCTTGACAAATTAGCTTTTGAGAAGGGCATGGCGGTCAGTCAGGGAGGATATGCCTAGAGATGATCTTAATTTATCGAAGTAGTAGTTGCAAAACTGTTATTTGGCGGTGCCTGATTATGAAGTGGAAGAAATTCATTTGTCTTTCAAGGAGATCGAGCGTAGAAGGTGTGGCAGTGGCGCGAATATGGGAGCAGTATTCAAGTACTGGAGAAACACAGCCAGAGTAAAGAGTATGGAGAGCATTTAGATTTTTTTGAAGTTGAAATTATCCCATACCGTCCACGGCAGGTTTGAATCTAAATCGATGCACTTTTCGATGCACTACCGTGCGAGACGTCGTGATGGTGTACAAATGCGAAGATGGAAGGTGTATCAAGTGAAAATGGCGCTAACACGAGCGATGAGGACCTTGATGTCGAGAGAAATCATCAAAATATGTCACGGAGCCAGAGGGAAGTCGGTTTCCAGTTTCCTCTCTTAAAAATAATAAAATCGTGAATATCGAATGAAGAAAGTCATTATCCGCTTCATCTAATCCAAAATAGATTTCAAGAAACATTTTTTCCCTGTATCAAAAATTATCGAAAGCTACATCCACATCTACGGACTTAAAATAGCCTCCGCAATAGCGCGCGGCATGTGGTAGTTTTTTTAACATTAGCCATTAGAAGGAAGGAAAATGGAGTCTTGAGGAAGAAAGCGGTGATTATTGAACTTCGTTTTGTTTCAATATTGTCCATTATCATTTCCTGTTGTTGTCATAAAGGGTACAGCTGTTATGTCCGGGCCCCAAACCCCATCCGCGTGGCGGGGAACCCGAGAGCATAAGATTTTACGTGGGTTCTTGCCCTTGGTGTCGGGAGACGAATAATCACACACAAATATTTAAAGTCTTTTTCTCAAAGTGTATTTTATTTAAAAGCACAAAATAATCAATTCAATGAACAAATATCAAGTAGTGAATTTGTGCGTCTAGAGTAGTCAAACGTTAACATATTACCAATGTCTCCGGAAGGAGAGGAGCTGCTGGTGATGGCACGGATGGATAGCGAGGCGCTTCGGCAGCAAGGGCCTTATGGCCCGCGCTTCGACTCCTGACTGACGGCTACATTGTGACTGTGCCGTCAGTGAATGGTTGCAGAGTAGCCAATAGCCGGAATCCCTGTCTGACTACCTGCCTGACGAGTGTCGAGTGTACTCTCTCATAGCGTCTCCACCGTGCCATTATATAGGAAAGATGAAACTAGTATGTTTTCGACAAAATGGCAAGGGTGGGAGGGGAAGAAGAATAGGAAGGTTGTCCGTTCTCGAAAGTGAAAGGTACAGTTCCCGAGGTATAGTTTGACATAGCTGGCTATTCTGAGACGTCACACAACAACACATTTATGCATATTTTGGGAAATGGAATTCTTCCATTTCCGGATCACTACACAGCTGAAAAGAAGAAGTATATCTGTTCGACGGAGAATTACAATAATTTTTTCGCATATATTGCTCCTACATAAAATAGGGTAAAAATAATATATGCCGAGTTGAACTTGTGAAATTGATACTTAAAATGTGAACTATTCGAGGAGGTAACATTAGCCCAGTGTGTAGCCTTCGAGTCTCAATCGGATCCCAATCCAGTTCTTCTAACAACTCTTTCATATCACTTGCTCGTGCAAGTTTTTAAACTCTAGGGAGTGTGCTTGAGAGAAACCTTGTATGAGATAAATCTTTGAAAAAAGGATTATCCATCCTTCAAACGGTGAAGCTAGTGATTAATGGACTGAAATTTATAAAACTACTTATTTTTTTTAGTTAGTGCTTGGGAGTGCTAGTTATGTATATTTGTAATTCCACACTTTCTGAAAAACGTCATAAATGCCCTTTCTTAAACCTATATTTAAATTTTTGGAATTATCTCCGGCCAATTGACCTACAGTCAACGAAAGTGATAAAAGTTTCACTTTTTTGCATCCTGACCTCAAGTTTGTAGACCTACGTCTAGTATGGGACCCAGTAATATCACAGAATGCATTTTAGACAACTTCAGTCAGACGTTTAGTTTTTATTGCTATTATTTGTTACGTTACAGCTGCTTGAGAGATTTATTTTCTGAGCATTGACTGTCTCAAAATTTCGTCCCCCTTTATTCAATCCGAAATTCCATCCGTCAAGAAGTCCATTGACTCCTCCATTTTGGATTCATTCCATTTTGAAAGCTAAAGCTTTCTCGTTGATGTATTTAACTATATATATTATAATTATGTATCTACATATGGGTGAAAATTAATATTTTATGGACATTATTTACGTTTATTATAATTCGTAGGCTCCGCGCGTCAAGAGCCGCCGATATTGTTCGTAATCTACCGTGTTGTGGTCTGAATTCCACAGTTCAGCCGAAGGAATCCAGTTAGAGAAACTTAACTTCTGTCGTTATGCTTTTCTTGGCATTAATTTTGACACGTTCTATTTTTTCCCTTGCTACTCTTAGTGTATCTATTTACCCAACTCCTTTGTTTTTCATTAAGCTTTAAGAACGAATTTATGTCGGAAGTTCGTAATGACTTATTTGTCAATAATTATTTTAATGATTCTTTAATGATAAGAGAAAACTTCCCTAATATTCAATTACTGAAGCTTGCTTCACTAATGTCTCCTCAAGAAGAGTCATACCCACCGCCTAATACTCATCGGCGAGGAACAGCACTTAATTTCTGGCGACCGCAAACTCAGCATTTGTCTTACATTTATTTTTTTTGCGTGAAGGGGAATTAGGCTAACAGTGCTATATTTTTTTCGGCGGTAGCAAGTTCATTTCTGCCGGAGGAGATGAAAATAAATTGTTTTGTATTTTTTATCGTCATTATTCCCTCTCTTAGTTCACCGCCTTTCTACCTACCACCTCGAGGGCGCCATCTATGTGGATGCCAGTCGACGGCAGCGCCACCACCCACTACGATTGTTTCGAAATGAAATAGCTGCGAGAATATATTTAGAGGAACGTAACCTCCCGAAAAAATGCGAGCCTATTTGAATCTTGCTACTCGGTTCGTACATACCTCACAGTATAATTAGCATAACATATGTTTATTTCTCCTCCGCATTATATCGCCACTACGATGAGCGGGACCGTTCAAGCTTTAGTACAAGAAAATGGTTGCAAGAGAGTAATTTATTTATGATATGTTTACCTGTGTGTCATATCTAACCGGACTACCATGGTGTCGCCATAACTCGGGACATATCTTTGGAAGAGAACATTTCTTCGCATTTGCGGGACTTCATTATATAGAGACACATTATGAAGGAAACCCCTCTCATAAAAAAGTCAAACGTAGGATGTTATTTCGGTCAGGTTAGGCCTCATTATATCGCAAGCAGTTGGGATCCGATGCAGCAATACTGAACGCGGAAACTAATCATTTTTAGCAAAGACTTTCGCGTTGTGGAAGACAGTTCAGAGCGAGCGGAAGATGAGACCCAACTCCGGGTAGAACTGGTTTGCGAGCCGCTTGGGATACTCACGCTTAAGGACGGGATGTTTTGCTAGAATACCAGAGTAGGTAATTCAAATTCGAAATTCTAGTGGTGGAAATAATCTCTAAAAAATCTTTGGTTTTTCAAAAGGATCTGAAATTCAGACGTTGTGGGAAATCTTAGAGAAATCAATAAAAAATCACCTTTTTTTTAATGAACACTACCATTGTGTACATTAGGCTAGTGCGATGACCGATTTTGGTCATCGATTTTCGATGAAAAAATGTCATCGAAATGTTTCGATGACGATGGCTGTCGTCGACTATCGTATAGAGTGTACACGATGATCGATGACTATCGATGAGTATCGATGATCTATGAATGTCGATGATCGATGAATGCCGATGATCGATGAATTACGATGATCGATGACTCTCGATGAACTGTGCAGTAGTGATGAGCGATATATCGCTGTGATTGAATCACCGATACTGAAAAGTAGCAATCACAGCCTGTGACTAAATAATCGAAATCACTGTGACTGTGAATTCGGTGAATTTAGCCGATTTAGCTCAGGCTGCCACCGCTGCTACCAACTGCACCAGTGCAACCAACGAATACAATGCTACCACTGCTACTTCGTATTAACTGTGATTGAACGTGATCGCATACTTCTGTATCGTCTACCACAAACTTGAGGAAAAACATGAATTCCAAACATCCCACCCATCCCTGCCATCGTCCTCAAGGCGCAATAGCTGGGGTGCTTATACTTTATACATACATTTTAGATCTAAGGCGTTCAAATGAATGGAAAAAAAGAAGAAAAATTAGTGATATAAGGATATCGATCATCTTATTCGATGGTTCTCATCGACTCATCGACATCAATGATTCGCATCAACTCATCGACTCATCGGCATCGATGATTCGTATCGACTCATCGGCATCGATGATTCTCATCGACTCATCGACATCGATGGTCGATGACATTCATCGTCATTGATTTCAGTCATCGCACCGCGATGACTAATCATCTGACTGACCATCGTCGATGACTTCGATTAATCGACTCATCGCACAAGCCTAGTGTTAATTGTGGTAATGTGCTTGTACTTCATGAATTTTCAGCATACAATGTTCATGGTATGTAAGAAAACTCTTAGTGTTGCTGAAAGGCTGAAGGTAGCGTAATTTCATTGATTAGGAATGGCAAACTGGTCCTATTGCTAGCAGTTTGAATATCAAAGTTGAGAGAAATATAAAAAAGAACAAGGAGCTACAGGAATTTCTGTGAAATATATTCTTCTGTTTCCATGTGCTAGAGTGACCCTCGTCCGTCACATCCAATCCATTTTCGATTGCAGTTCGAGAACATTTATTCTCTGACGTAAGTTCTAATGGAAATAAAAACTTTACCGTCCAAGTGGACCTGTAGGACGAAAACTTACCCAAAGAGAGCAGCAGAGTATTTAGCCGAGTTTTCCCGTAATGGCATCCACCTGGATCTTGACGCTGTCTTGTGGAAATAACAGCGAACTTTTTATTCTCCATAATTCGGTGCCGGTCATGAAACGGTGCGAAGTTTCCCTTTTCAATCTCACTTCTTTCTTTCCCTCAACTCCAGAGGTAATAGAGAATGTTCCCAGCCCTTGTTTTCCTTTCCTTCTGCTTTTTGCCTCCTTCTCTCCGACCCCCTCCTTCCCCTTCGACTTCTCGTCTCACGGGAGGCTTCCCCTACCCTCCCCCCTTTCCCCAGCTCCCCTCCCTCTAACCCCCCCCCCCTTACCTTCGCCTGATAACCTCCCGCAGAAATCCATCAGAGACCTAATTGGCGGCCACCATTTCCCGAAACCTCGCCATTAGAGTAGCAGAAGGGATGCCTGAGGAAGGAGACGGGGGAAAAAACTACCTTTCCGTCTGTAAAAGGCTTCCCTTTCCACCCCCATCTCATGCCCACCCTCCTCGAACCCGCCCGCCTTTTCCTTTACCACCCCCTACCAACACTACACTTTCAAACTCCCCTACCTCCCCCCGTGAGAAATGTTTATTTTTTTTCCCTCGCCATCGTCTCGCCGGCAAACGAAGTGGAAACCAAACACTTATGTTTCTCTGGGAAACCTATAAAGCGTTTTAGCGCCTTTTCTTTAGAAATAACCCACCACTCCGTCGACCATGCGGGCTATCTATCTTTTGTTTTTACCATTTTTTTAGAACTGCATGGAGTGACACAGGGTTCCCGGCATGCATTTGCGTGTCCTGTTGGCACCTGGCGCTATTCGCCGTCTTAAGAGCCGTCTTTAAGTCGCAATTATCGAGCAGGAGATGAAGATGCTCCTCTCGGTTCCTCTGAAAGTCGCCGTGACATCGCGCGCGGCCATCTATCTGGCTTCGATCTTCGTCGCGGAATGTGAACGGAAGATGTGTGGAACGGGAGATGCAGTGCACGTGTGTGAAGGTCGCACGGGATGAAGAGTGAGGTGTAATGCATTTTATCTCCCCTTCTGCGATTGTTTAATATTTTCTCGAGTCACACTAGCGACTATTCACATTGTGTTTTAAAATTCAAGCAGCTGTATGAAGTATGAAGTAAATTTAGCAAAATTTATGACCTATAAAGCTTGGTCGTATAACTGATCTTCTAATTAATTAACTAAGCCTACATATTTGACGATTTGACTTTCACACAGTACACAGAAACCACTTTTATCACCGAAGTTTTTGCAATATTTAATAGTGTACTACGGCAAATAATAGATTTATTTTTCAAATGAAATGAGAAAAGTATGAAGTTTACACAATTGTATATATATGATGCAATCTGTAAGTTTTCGCACTTATGCGCGAAGTTCCTCATTTTTAAAATGATGTCCCTGGAACGTGCCGCATCCCATGGAAACAGCTCCTGTTTTCTGTCACACATTTACAAAATACGGTGAAGTAAGTGGCTGATAGTTTGGTGCATCTAGAAAGATGAGGCATTTAATTTATATTGAAGCCTAATTCATAACATTTTATGCTAACGATTTGTAATTTCTCACTTCATCTGCCGAAAATTGAGGATCTAGCGGACCCGGGTGGACGACGGGTTGCCACTCTGATGTTTTCTCTTTTCATAGAATCTTTCGTAGCCAACGCTATTGAGCAAATCCATGTTTCGCGTTCCGTCCTATGCTCCTTAGCCTAATGCACGTCTCTGGGGTCGGAAGCTGCCCTTCCGTTTACCCTTCTTTCCCTTTTTTCCCTCCTATTCCCGCAACCCCTCCGTACCCTCGGTCCTAAGCTAACGCTTGCATACCGAAGCGCCTCGCACGGCAGACTCGTGAATCCACTGCCATAAATTCAGGATTCATCCTTGAGATGATCTTCATCACTTCGCAACGCAGCCGTCCATTCCTTCATCTACGATAGATATTTTAGATTGCTGGCCAGTTTTTTTACTCTCAAGCTCCCATGTTTACTTTAAAAGAGCATAACAGAAAGTATACGAATGAGTGCCAATCGTACAGAAAGAATTATTCGCATTGAAGGGGATTGGAATGCAATTCATTCGTGTCGAGAATTTAACTCAGAAGCTAACAATTACTAAAATTTTGGTTGGTACGTTAACTGAGGGAGGCGAGTAACTGATCACTTAAGTCATTTGCGCCAATTTGGAAAGCTGGGTTGGTTGGTAAGGAAAGGATTGTTTGGGGAATGGAGGGGAAGGGAAAGGTATCCTGCGCGCACGACGTCGGCGTTCTGATAACGAAAGGCACCAAGGGGCCACACAGTTTAACGTCCCATACGACAGACGGAATAGTGCACTTTAAGGTAGTTAGAGCGAGATAGTTCCTTGATCATAATGGAGACCATATTCGGCTTTTATGTTTTTAAATCAGCGTCTTAAAGCAGTATGAAGTAAATATTGTAATATTAATGGTGCAGTTATTCATGACAAAAATTCTCAGTAATTGAATAAATAATTCTACATAAGTCCCTAACTTGACTCATTTTTTCACGTCCTGTGGTTAAATCGCCTTCTCAATGGAAGGTTTATTTGCGATTCTGTACAAATTAATGCGGTGATTAATTGATTAATTTTTATTAATAGTTGAGAAATCATTCAAACTACACATTTAGTTTTTTGACGAAATTAAGGTGTTAGAAGTTTTTTCAATATTCTCCCTCTGGAGCGCACATTCGTGATCTATCCCATGTGAAAACAGCTTATATTTTTTGGCTAATTGCTCGAAAAGTAGTTCGGCAAGGGGTTAGTATTTTAATAAAATTGGAAAGATGGGAGTTTTTTCTTTAAAATGAAGTCAAATTCATCCAATTCTGGGTGAGGTGATGTATCGTTCAAACTACCTTAAGTCGCATACCTCAAACACCTTGAATAAATGACAACTATATTGGGGTCGGGATTCCTCTGAAAAATCTCCTCCACTGCCGGATTTCGCGTTTGGGACCTCGGGATGGGAATCCACCACACCTATCCGATCTCCGTAAATAAAATTGTTTGAAACAGAGTACATAAGGTGGTGCTTTCGTGGGTGTTCGTAATGTGCCGTAAGCTTCTCCTCACCCTGGCTTCGTTGTGCGAGATCACGGCGAACAGGCAGCGACGCACCCTTTTAAGGGTTCTCGCGTCACCGTCGCCCTCCCCGGGTTCCCACGTGTGACGGCAGGGGGGAAGGCTAAGAAGAGGAAGGGCGAAAGAAACGGCTAGAGGGATGAGAGGGAGGTCATAGTCCACGCCCTTTCCCTTCTTCTGGGGAAGGGCCGTCCTGAAAAGGCCTTTTCTTCCCCTGCACACCCTTCCCCCCTTCACCCGGCACTTTTCGGAGACACAAATCACGGCCCGAGAGAAAAGGGACCGGGGCAGACACGGGGCGAAGGATATGTATGGGCTGTGCTTCTCCTCTTGCTCGGGAGAAGTTGGGATGGTCCGAGCTTTGGAGAGGTGGGAGGGGTGTTTGAAGGGTTCTTCTAAGTTTGCTCTGGCTGCGGCAGGCGCCCCGAGAGTGAGAGACGACGACCCTTATGGGGGAAGGGTGCTCTTGAAGGGAGCGGTTGCGTGAGGGATCCGTTAAAGAGGGCGGGGATGATGCTTGCGGTCGGCCCTCCTAATGGCGGCCGCTCTGGTGCGGTTCCATTTCCGAAAGGAAGAGACAAAGGGAGCCCTGCAATAGGTGCTGCTCTCAGTGAGGTGCGGAGAAAGTGAAAAAAAAGATCGGGAGAAGACAATGGAAGGTCGGCTTTCCGCCGCGGAGGAAATCCGCGCCACGCTGGTCCCGCGCGTTAATCCTCGCGGGTTAAAACTTTGGCTGAACCCCGAATACGATGTTTTCATGATTCGGCCATTATTCCAGAGGTGCCTCTTTCCGGGTCTCGGATTTAGGAGCCCTTTTCATCCCTTATAGTGAGCCAAAACTTTCTTCATGAGCGCGCCTGCTGCGCTGAAAATCGCCTATGATTTGCGACGGAGTTGAAGATATTCCAACTTTCCTCTTTGATTTCAACGGTTAAATTCTTTTACTCTCTCTCCATTGTTTTATTTTGTCCGAGGAAAATAAATGAAGAATAGAATAAAGAAGCCCATTTTTCCTAAATTGCCCAAATCTTCTCATTAATATATCCCGCGTTTTCATGAACGCAAGTTATCCGACATATGGAAGAATAAGATCCCGTTGGCATGTGGGTACTTTTTAGAGACCAGTATCCCTGCAAAATAATGTAAGTAGTCCAGTTTTATCGCTTAATCGCAGAACTCAGCTTATTCTTCATCTGAGGGCATTTTAAATGGATGGAAAGGGTGATTTAAGTTTTTGTCTGTGGTGCGGTCAACTCACGATTCATTGATTTAGTATGTGTATAATGATCAATCCTCATTGTCTATAATACCTATGGTAAAAAAATGTGGTAAAAACTTTTAGTACAGAGGCTAGTATTACGTTCTTTGCGAGAGAATTAGAGTAGTTAATGCAGCATAATTAAGGCACAGAATACGTACTATTTTCAACGCTTGGATTAGCGTCAAATGATTAAGCACAAGCCGGAGCTAATTAATGATGGTAGTAAACCTCTATTACTGCGATATTACCGTTAAGCTGGGTGCAATTTAATTAGTAAATATCCTCATTTTTCAAGATAAAATATCGAAAATGACTCGCTGTGTGTGAGATTAGGTCTATTTGAAAACGTAGCTCGTGTCATGGGTTCATTATTCTTCGTCTCGCTCCTACGAAAGGATATAATTATCTGGGAAGAGAAAAGAGTTGCATATTTTATAACTACCACTGTGGAAACGAGGAACCCACTTTCGCGTTGCGGTTGAGCCGCGGGCCTGCAGAGCATGAATGTCCTCCAATGCAGCCAATTCATCGGAGGGGGGTAAGGAGGGAGAATAGGGATCTTGTAGGGTTATCTGGGTTAATGGGGCGAGCGAGGAATAGGTGCGAGCTAGAGAATGGTTTGCCGAGGCGCCGAACATCACGGCCGGGGGAGAAGAATGGGGAGAATGAGCAGAGCGAAACAAGCGAAGGCAGTTGTGCGCGCCGTGAATTCAGGCTCCGTAATTGGCGCTCGAGTCGACGCCCCGGAGACAGAGGGCGCGACCGGCGTCATTTATCCCTTCCTGTTACTCGCGCCACCTCGGGGTAAGAGAGCTGCCGGTTAAAGCTGATGCTGTCAACATTTGACGCTCATTCGCAAAAGGATATATTTCTGCATTTGTGTCTCTCTTTATGTGAACGGAAAAATGTTATGCTATTTTTCAACTAACCATAAAAAATATATTTTAAATGACGTTCCGTAGTAATTTTTGCAGCTGAACATAAATGGCCGCGTAACTTGTATGCCACTCTTTGGTGCAAGTGGCAGAGGAAATGGAGTTGTCTGGGATTGTGCCGCGGAGTAGGTAGAGGAGAGGGTGAGTGACGCTGTCTCCATCCTCTAATACAATCCCTGCGCATCATAACTACGGCTAAAAGATGGTTAATAGGCGGCTTTAACCAACTAGCGTTCATGTGAAAGCCCGTTTTTAGTGGGAAAGATGCTATTGACCTCTGGTCTAGAGTAATAAATCGCTTCAAGACAAATGGAGTAACCTACACTCCTGCAGCAGTACCTTAGTCACCAACGGTACCTACATCGAAGAAAGTGGAAGAAAAAACGCTAGTGAAAGTAGAGGATGGATATTTCATTTCCCTTAAAAGTTAGTGACTACCATGAATAAATTATTCCTGGTATGCATTCACAACCCTACCCGACCGGAGTTAACAAATGTTGCAGCATTAGAAATTCACAAATCGTATCAATCTGGAATGTTGATATAATTGCATGATACAATTTACATCCACGTCTGATTGAACTCCCTGATGTTACTACTTGACCCTTCATTTTCCATCTCACATTCCATCCAACTCTCGTTCACTCGCATTTCAAACTCAATTGTGGTTAAAGTTCTAACTAGAGTTAGCGCTAACTTGGTTCACGGGGCGAACTTTTCACCAGCGTCCGTGTTACCTGAATAGGGAGCTAGAAATAATAATCGGGTGTATGGGGGTGTCACGCCAAACGCTCCGTACACAATACCATCATTCTTATCAACGAAAGCCATCGACACACCACTGGAGTTCACAGTTCACAATGGTTTTTTTTGAGCTTTCATCATCAATCTACCCAGAATGTGGACAATATAGAAGCAAGGAGCTCATTCTTAACTACAGTAGAAATCCTGCACACCCATAATGTTTTGGAGCTTTGAGGATGTTTTTTAGAGTAAATGACACGCATATTTTAACACCAGAAAACATTCTGAATGTTTTACTATCGCGCTTTTTCAGTTTTCCCGATTTATATATAGTGATTACCAGGGTCAATTGGTAATGGTACGAACTACTAATTGCGGTGGTACGAACGTGCGTCCACCTAGCGTTTTTCGCGTCCTGTTGCATGCATGGGTAACACCGGCAGTGTCAAAGGGGGTACTGTCGTTCCTGAAGGAAGTGTGGGCAGGTCTGCCCCATCTTGAGGCTCCTCTGGGGAGTGAAAAGCCCTTTTTCCTTCCTCTTCGCCTCAGACCTCCCTTGCCCCTCTCACTTCTCCTGCTCCTCCTCCTCCTCACCCTCAGCCACTCTCTTTCTCAATACCTCCATCTCCAGTGGTGTGCCTCAAAGGGCCATTTATGTCCTTCCTGCCCTTTTCACCTTACCCCCGCGCCGTTCTCGCCCCATAACCTCCCGCGTGGTTCCCGCCTTCTTCTCGAACTGCCTTCGGTGAAAGAGTTTATGGATCCCAGTCCATTGTGGAGAGAGAGAGAGAGAAGGAATCATTGGTTCCAGTTTTTCGTAAATGCCTCCTGAAAGCTCCGTTTTTTAAGCCTTTTTGATTAGGAGGGTTGGTTGTGATGAGGAATGATCCTCCGAAAAGCTCTTTTCACAAAATGAAATGTTAAGAGTTTGCTTGCGAGCACAAGGAGGCAAAACACCTTCGGCGGTGCCTCTTAGGTCTAGCCATGTTATCGCACAAAGGTCTGCAGGATGCTTAGACAACATTTTTCTCTCCTTGGAATCAAGACTTTTTTAAGGTCATTTTAATGATTCTTAGAAGATGGGCGTGAATATACCAATGCTCTTTGGCATAATATTCTTTTTTTAAACTAAGTTATTGCAAATCTAAACGAAGAATTCACTGCGATGGTGATAATGAATTGCTGCAAAGCATAACTGTAAAGAAGTTGTCAATATTGTTGTCTCTTTCCTCACTTTACTTACCCAACCCTTTGAAATAATCCTTTAAAAACCATGGTCGTAATTTTAAGGATTCCAAAGTGAGGAAGGGTCCACACAGGCAGGAAAAATATTCCTGGGAAATCTGATCGGTGTTTTTGTCATCCATAATCGTTAGCAACTAGTGAGTTCCGCAGTTGGCTATGTCGAGGATAAGGATGAGTCCACCAATTTCTCTTCTTGCGTCTACTATATGAAGGACACAATGTTTTACGAATAGGGAGCTCCGATTGGAAGCGTGAGGTAGATCAAAATCCTCTGAATCGTAAAAATATTTTTGAGAAGCGGAATGAATAATAATCTGTTGAATTATTGCTCAGATTTATTGGCAAGGATAAAATGTTTATCCTGGAAGACTTTATTGAAGAACTATTTATGTCTATGCCAATAAGATAGAATGTGTGTAATCGTTATCTCACATGGATAAAAGCAAGTTTGCCTTGATTGATGAATGTCACGCAATGTTTGTGTTCGTGAATGATGCGTGCGAAGTAAGAACTGTTGAACCCTCGAGTTGTTCATATCTCCTTGTTTTTAACTTTTGTCTATCTTAGTGTGGATGAATGATATCCTCCGTGCCAAGCTGAAGCTCGTTTAATCCGAGTTTTATTTGTAGCCTTAATGTGAGGAAAGGACAAAAATAAATATGAATAAATAAATTATAATGAATAAAAAAATAAAACGTTTATTTTCGTGGACCCTTATCGGTCTTTCAGACATCTTAGCACGTTATATATCATTAACACAATAATTAAAAAATATAATTATTCTTAGAAGATAGTGTTTACACAAAAATATACATAATAATAATATATTTACACAAAAAATACAAGAAAGTGCTATCACAAAAAAATTAAAATTGATTACAGCTTTACAATAATTATTTCTATTTTCACTTTCTCCTCCAAATATCCGCCTCCTCCATAGGAGGCGGAGATTTGGAGAAGGCAGGAAAGGTGGATGGAGGAGGTGTTGAATAGAGGGTGTTACTTATAGAAGAGGAGTAGCGGAAGACAAAGGAAGGGAGGATCGGTATTTTGGAAGACATAGGGAGAGGCAGATGGTTAGGGCTGATAGCGAGCAAGTAATGTAGGTACGGAAAGTGAAAGGATGTCCCATAAATAGTGAAGTTAGGGTGGAGATCGTCCAAAAACTTACCAATCAGCTAGTGGAATATCTAGCGTGTAAGTGCCGAGTATCTGTCGTGAGGAAATGAATTCATTTATACCTGAGAAAGTGAACAGGTATTGTTCGTGAGTTTTGACAGTGTGTGTGGTGGCGGTATATAGCTTACATCTACGAGGTGGAGCGCTATGGGAAGAAATACTCCCACGGTAATAGACTCTCGAGGGCATTTGTTGACCTACTCACCTGTGCCTCCAAGCGAGAGCGTGGATTACACTCTTTTTCCGGACGGTCTCCCCCGACCCCCGCATTCGCTCTCCCCTCATTGGGTCAACCACTCACGGGGACGACCAAAGCAAAAGCCCTCCTTTGTTTCCCACTGCACTTCCATTCCAACGCGATCGCCTTCCGAACTCCCGCCGCGAACGTGTATTCATTCGACAGGGTCATGGAGAGAGTGTCGTTGAGGACAGAGCTCACAGAGGGGGGGGGGGGGGAGGTTTGCCTTCCCGTACTGGCAGGAATCGCCCCGGATCCATCCCACAGGGTTTTTGAGGGGAGAGGGATAGAGGAAGGCCGCAGGGTTTCCTCTGAGGGGGTTCGTCTGTCTGTCGGTCCAGGGGGTTGTGAGGCGAAAGGGTTTGCGCGAGCCGGGAGGCGGTCGTTTCAATGGGGAATGGGGGGGGTCCCGGCGGGGGAGGATCTCTCAATGGTTCTCCTCGGGGAAGGGGTAAACCGCCGCTTTTGAAGGGACTTGAATTCGGGATATGAGAAAAGGAGCGACCCACCGTGGACCTCAGATGCTGCGCTGCACTTGTTTGAGACTAGTATTCGAATGGGTCGTGAAGGAAAGGGGGAAAAATGTTAAGCACTTACTAGTCACATCATAAGAATCTTGCCAAATAATAGGTACAAACATGGAAAGTACTATTTATAATTTTACCGACCGAAAATTCATCTAAGGTTTCCTTCACAAAACTTTTTTTTTAATACTCATCTCCTTTTCTACTCATCATGTTTTTCTTCCCCTCATTCCATTCATACTTTTTATACTTTGCCTACCTCTTCCGGGATTATCCTACAACCCCTGCCCCATCTCCCTGATGGAGAAAAATATAAATTTTTGGAAGAGCATTTTTCTTTCGTAAAAAATGTTTTTAGTCAAAATTGAAATGTTTAAGTTTTCTTAATTAGGCTTATCTGATGCTCTGCTTTTGATGAAAATCAACATGAAGCTCCTGTACCCATATCGCATGTACATAACTTTTCACTTTATCAGCTTTTGCAATTAGTGCATGCCTTTTAACTTTCTCAGCTCTTAATATTAATGAATTTAGTGAACAGAGGAAGAAGTCTTCCGACAAAACGTTCTGAGACTTCTTTCATTATCTATAGTGTCATCCCCGAATTGTATCCTAAGCCTAAGATCGATTTGAAATTAGTCAAAGTCGTAGGTTGAACGAAAGATAGAACGAAACATTAATATATGCCAAGCGTATTAAAAGTGACAAAACTTGGAAATTAATAAATTCATTGGTAATTCTGTAATACTAAATGGCTTGGACTAATAAAAATGGCCAATTATTCGAGAATTCCATGGCTCCAGCCTTCAATTTGAAGTTACGTTGAATGTGTACTTGGAAATTATTGTATCATGGTCCCCTCTACCTTTTTAATCAGCGTCTATAAATTGCTTTTACGCAAGTAGAATCTGACGGCAGTTAGTAGAAAGTAAGTTGTCACCTGATGATAACAACTGCGGTCAACAGCTGAATTCTTTAAAATATCGAAAACAGTGGTGTACTGTAAAATATGGAAAGTTGACCAATTTTGTTTTTTGATACCCTAGGTGGACATATATCTCGTTGTGAACATGAACGGTCTTAATATGATCAAGGGACCTCGAGACGAGTGACTACCGTTGTAATAACGAGCCATGCGTACTTTCATAACTTGAGAATTTATTGTTCACCTTCAATGCTTAGGATGGAAGTAAAAATGAAGTTTTCTATCGATACACTTCAACATAACCTATTATTCTCATATTAGGCTGGCACTCACTATTCATATCTCATTTGCTGGCATTTCATTTTCTATTTTATTCATGCTTGATGGTTGAATGCCCAATTAAAATGCTCTCCAACATTTATCACAAGAATAACTCTTCTCCAAGTTAAATTTGCTGTGTGAGCTGGAACGTTTGTCATTATTTAAATGAAGACAATAACAATAACTAATAAATAAGAAGTGATTTTAAAGCACGCAGTCGTAGAACTTCTTGCTAAAGCCTTTGCACTATTAGGAAATTTGGGTCGTTAAGCAGGGCTGAAACTGGTTGGAGATTTTCGTAAATGTATTTTCCCTAATTCTAGGAGAACTCTGGAATACCTCATGCTGATGTTTTTTTGTCTTCCTTTAATGGCTCCCTTTGCGGTTGCTATAAAAAGATTTCGAAAGTGACATTTTTTCTCCTCGGCCACTTCTCAGACAAAATCACTTTATAATAATTCTTATCCTTTTTTGCTCGAGTGAACGAGGCCACGGTTCGGTAATTAATCGCCGTGAAATGACAAGAGTAATCTGTGGGAACGAATCAGAGGCAAGTTGCGGTTGAATTGGAATCATTAGTCGCGGTAAGATATAAAAAAGAAACTGACCCATTTTTAATGCGAAGCTCTCGATTAAAGTAAACTCAACCGAGGAAATTGCGGTTTAGCGTAGACTGTCGAGTTAGCCTTCAATATTTCATTCTTTACTCGTTACTCTTGGGTGATTTTGCTGCTATATAATACCGCTTACTTTTTCCTCAAGTATGAGTTTTTACAATTGCTCGGTGTTTTAATCTTCCTCGGAAGTTCATTTCAAAATCAAATTTTATTTGAACTTTTTTTGAGCCCGAGGTTTTCTATTGTGTGGAGCTCTGAACGTGTGTTTATATTGTCTAATCTCTGTGTACTTCTTAACCAAAAAATTAACCAAATCTTGAATTAGCGTTATTTGGTATATTATATAATTTCAGTAGCCGGAACCTCTTCAGATTACTTATTCTATGTACTTTATTTCCTTGCATGTAATTTATGTTACACAAACAGCTATATTTATATTATACTGGAACCTATTGCTTCTAAACAATATACCTTTTTTTCGAAAATAAGTTATCGATGACTGTCATTCATTATAGTTAGAAATATATTCAATGCTTTCATTTGGAAGATTTTTCTGTTTAACAGGCGCAGATAAGAAACATTTTGAGGCTTGCTCGTCCTCTACAGATCTTGGTGAATCTGATACATGATACGATATGGTTCGATGCGATGGATTCTATTTAAGCTGCATAATATGCTTCAGATCTGTCTAATTATTCTTTATAAATATTAAGAATTTGTCAAATAATTTTACATAAATGACTCTTATAAGAATACAGCCTTGGGATAGCAGCCATTACCAAAGGGATTTGCATAATTTAGCCAAGTACTCTGTTTCCATTGGTACAGCTGGCTTATTCCAGCTTCGTACTGAAACTGTCAAATTTAATATTTTACCGAATGTAATTAGCGCTTAAAGACCCTTGTATTTCTTGATTATCCCATTGTAAAAGTTGAACACATTAGAAGACTCTTGCCAACCTAAACCCTGGGAAGGGGTGACGAAATGAGACACACCATGATCCCATTTTTCTATCTCGTAAAGTACTCGAGGACCTTTTACCAGAAAAGATCGAAAAATAAATTTTTCTTCATTAATTTTCCAGGATCAAAATTCTCCCCATTTGCGAACATCGGATTCAATCCGTGAAAATCGAACTGCGTGTGCGATCCTTTTGTCTCTTGCCGTGCATACGATGACTGAAGGCCTTCCTTTCTATGTCTCTGGAGCCTTGACTTGGGGAGGGCGGTGAAAGTGCTGGCGCACCATTCGATTCGACCCGCGCGGGAGGGCATCTGCACCACTCTGGCGAACCGGTCCAAGCACCGCTCCTCCCCGCACCCTCGAGCCCATTGTTTTCCGCGAACATGGACTCGTGTCTCTCCCGGCCGATTTATTCTCGACACTCAGGGCCGGCCCCGACGTGGTGCGCCCACATGTCGAGCGCCCGTCCGTTCCCATCAGCCACCTCTCTCCCTTGTCTCCACCATCTACGCACCTCCGCCTCGCTCCGAATTTCTCCTCTCCGGGATTCCGGCGCGTTCTTCGTGGGAAATACGACCGTGTCGCACGAGCCCTTTCACTTGTTTTGTTTTTATTGATGGCCCGGCCGGAACATCGGCGGCGAGTTTCCCAGGGACCCGGATTTGTATCTGTCCTCACCATATCCGTCTCCCTGTCGCGCTGCCTCGAAGTGCGCCGCTGTCGGTTCTATTATGCAGTCTAGGAATGGAACCAAATGGCCTAGGAGCAGATAGAGCTCCTTAGAGTTAGTGGGTGCACGCCATTAGAAAGCCATCGTTTCTGGGCGACCGCGCTAATTGATAAACCTTTTCTACGAATGCTTTTGCGAACCATTGGAGAAACATATTTATATTTTGATAAATTAATTTAAATTAGAAGAAAGACCACTAGTTTAGGAAAAAACCAAAGAAAAAAGAAAGCTAACCTGGATTATTGGAAAAAAATAGAATGGTACTCCCTTTAGTCTCGCAAGAAGCAAACGAGATTAAGAATGCTTGACATTGATGGGAAACCAGAATTATCTCCAGGCATCGAGGAGCTTGTTACACTCCCAAGCTTTTTCATGGATTTGTGTATCCTCATATATGAATGGGGACTGTATTATCATAATTTTTGTAGGATTTTCGCAAGGTTTTTTGCTATGGGAAAACGAGCAAATCGTTTCCGTTTAATACATTATGGCTCGCTGAACGTTCACTTACCATCTGTTATTAATGCACATCGAAGGACGTCTTCTTTTTCTACTGTTATTGCAAATTTGGTTCCTAAACAATCACTTTTTTGAATATGTGATTTCACTCCCTCTCTTGCTGTCGATTTGAACAAACGGCTCGGTTGTCATGTTTTCAACGTCGTCGTTTCAAAACAAACACCCCGTGTACGTTTACTGCGATATTTATCGCTAGCACTGTATTATTACGAATTAATGCTAAAAACTGAATTAAATAAGCTAAAATAAATCAGTAAAGTTCATGATTCAGAATCGTTGCGCTGAATTCGTGAAAACGCTCCTTAGCAAAGGAATTCCATTGTATTATCCATACTGGAAGGTTATTTTGTAATCTCACTTAAGTGAGATTATGTCATAAAATACGGAATTTTGCACTCGTCCGACCACACCTTGAATATGCAGCGAGCATATGGGATCCGGTGCAGAAAGACTTAATTCGGGAACTTAATAAAATACAAAGGAAAGCTGCGCGATTCGTCAAAAACTGCTACGGGCGTACAGACAGCGTTACACAGATGTTAAACGAATTAGGCTGGGAGCCGCTAGAGACTCGGAGGCTGCGCGCTAGGCTTAGATTGCTTGAACAATTGAGAATAGATATCTTTCAGAGCGACACGGAGAACATCATATTAGAACCCCGCTATATTTCCAGGTCCGACAGAAGCGATAAATTAAGAGAGATATTTTGCCGAAAGGATAGGTATGGGAATTCGTTTTTCCCCCGAACAATAAGGGACTTTAATAAATGCAAGGCGTAATTTCATTAGAGCGTTTCCTTTTTATATGTAAACGGCTGGTGTCCTAACATCCCCCGCCACACGCCTATTGAGGCGGCTTGCGGGGTAGTATGTAGATGTAAAGTGAGATTGTCATAAAATATGGAAAAAAACGTCATTTTTCGTACTTCCACTCCGCCAACCAGGCGGCGTGACTGTTTGCGGCTCTCAAAGTGTGATCTGCAGGTCTTGACGCTACAGGTTATTTGACTCATCCGCTCTTTCGACTCTTGATCCGTTTCATTTGCCTCCGCATCTCATTAGTTCCATCTCACCTAGCCACCATTGTTTCCACGGGCCTTGGGTGTTCGAGACCCGATCATTAAGAGAGCCAAACGGATCTCCCGCCTTCCCACTAAGAGTCGTTCAAAAGGTGTGACTACAAAATAACCCCCATTATGTATGAAATAACTTAGCGATTAGTGCTGTGAACTCCTCTCAGTCTAAAACTGATGATCTCAGGCCTGACCTCGTGGAAATTATGGATATCCATGATGAGAAAACCACCTTTGTTATTTCCACAAACTTTCTTACGCTGGCACGACGCGCGTTTCACCACACTGTGGCATACTCATGTGCATTTAGTGGTAGGTAGCGGTTATAGGTTGCGTTGGTACTCATTTTTAAACTTAACGGAAATCCTCTCCCCTCCACCATTCCCACCTCTCCTTTCCTCAACATAAGCCCAGGTTATATATTCACACGCAACCTTCCGCTAAACGCACATGAGTATGCCACAGTGTGGTGAAACGCGCGTCGTGCCAGCGTAAGATAGTTTGTGGAAATAACAAAGGTGGTTTTCTCATCGTGGATATCCTCTCAGTCTTCTCATCGGGTTATGTTCTCCATAGTGGCCGACGCGACATTTCGATGGGTGACTTTCCGGTCATCTTCAAGGCTGGTGATGAAGATAAAATGACAGAAACAATTGGTGATCTTAAATTTCTATTGAAACGTCGGATAGTATGGAGAACACAACTCGGTGCGAAGTTCGAGAAGAATTCACATCGGAAACTCACATGGGAAATCATGAAGTCAACCATTGATAGCTTGGTGCTTTTATAACTGATAATTGTGAAATACAGTGAGTTATATTTCTTTATTATTTAGAGTCGTCTTAGCTCATGAACCTGTGGAATATTGCATCGAGGGTTTCGTCGCGTGTGTCGACAGAGCCATGAATTCGAGGGAAGTGAGGATTAGGAGGAGCTTTCGAAGGGGGCACGACCTTTGTTGCACAGCCGTTCTATCGGCTAGGTGAAGCTAGGGCTGGGCGATTTTACAATACATTGGTTCCAAAATCAATATTTTTAAATATTGGGATTCTAAAACCACAATTTTTGAACGACCAATACCAATATCCTGTAATGGATATTCGTGGTCGGAAAAAACCAATATTGATAATTGTAATATTGTATATTGAAGAACCAATATTTCCAATTGAAATATTGAATATTGGATTTCCAATGCCAAAAATTCAATTATTGTATACATATTGATACTTGGGGAGGAGGGTGGTCGGAGAGCGCCCTAATCTTTGAAAACAGACGACTTGCGTGGCAATCAGTGCAGAGCACTTCCTTTAATTCCACCATTATTCATAGCAATAAGCTATGAAGGGAAGCTTACATTGATTTTCTTTTTTTATTAGCATACTTTTACATTGTAAACACAGGCAGCATTTGCAAACCATTGTAAGTAAGTAAACCATTGTAAGCAAGATAATTTTACCTGTTAGTATTGCTATGTTCAATATTTTCCAGTATAACAATATTTCATTTTTTCATTATTTTCAATACTACAATATTTCCAATATCACAATATTTCCAATTTTCCAATATGCCAATATTTTCCAATATTCAATAGTCCATTAGGGGTTATTGATATTCGTCCATTTTCAATATTTTAAGACAATATCACAATATTTCCAATTGTATTCCATTATCGCAATATTTCCAATATTCCAATGTGCCAATATTTTCCAATATTCAATAGTCCAATACAGGTTATTGATATTCGTCCATTTTCAATATTTTAAGATATTGGACATTGATATTGGGGTTCAAATAGCTGAAGCCACCCAACTCCGCGAGCGAGCGTGGAAAGTGTCTCTGGAGGGAAACTCGGTGACTTGCTGCGTTTCGGGCTCTCCCGTTTTGGGCTGCGCTGCACGTCACCGCGCAGTTTTATGTTTTTATTTTTTCCCCGTCACAACCTCGCTCCGTCGTTCACGTTCGTCTCACGGTCCCCTGCGCTCAGCGCCACTCAGATGTTTATCTTGGAAACAGCTTTCGTGCGAGCCCTGTTGATTATTTTTTTGCGGAAGGGACGAAATTAATCGAGGTCTGTACTTCTGAATTCATGAGTTTCTCTTTTATTACTTTAATTTTAATTGATCCGTGTTGGGTCCGTTGGGGCTGCTAATTGCTCAAAATTTGAAATCCTTGGGTCGTGAACAGGAGTAATTTTTTCGGTGTGTTAACCATTTGTGTCTGTCGGCTGCGTCCGTGTCGCCGTAAAGGAAGAGGAAATCGATTTATGGAGGTGGATGTAGGTAGTATATTCCGGGAATGAACCAGGTGGTTGGGCTGTAATCAAGCTGTTAGTTAATGCCATGTGCTGTTGGGGAAAATATTTCTGTTCACATTTTGGCTTTCTCGTTAGATTTTTTTTATGAGCCTGTTTTGCGTTTTCTTTCTTAAATCCCATTTTCTTAATAAATAAAGTCTGGGTGCAAATATTAGAAAACTTATTCTTTTTCTACAAAGCAATATATAGCTTATTGATAATGAGCCTATTTCCTTTTGTGTTCGATGTCGTGTCATGAATGGACAGTCCGTCCATCCTGTGTGCTCTTTCATCGCCAAATGGTCTCCAGTTTTCTGCGAGATATAATTCCAACTGTGATATTTGCAAGATATCAGGTGCTTTACGGTAGTTCCAAATAAGAATGTGGGTGGTGTTGATCATATTTTGCCTGCTCTAGCGTGTAACTTCCATATTGATTGAAAACATAATTTCTCCGTCATGATCAGAAGTCATCTATCTAAAAATTCTTTCCTGCAGGCCCTGCACTAAATTTTCCTTTTAGATAACTCGTTTATTCCTTAATATGTTTTCATTTTTACATATTTTTTCAAGCCTTTGCTTGAAACTCTTCAATCCTTATTTTCAATTAATGGCAATTAGTCGGTTTATAATAAAATACAATTTATCATCAGCAGTCGCTAATTCGAAGATTGGTTTCCTTCAGTTTTCCATTGAGCTCTCTTCTCGGCTTACCCCTTAATTCCTTCAAGATTCCCTTATTTATTATTTTCTGTTAACCTTTGATTGGTTTTTGATGAGTTATTGTTTACTTGACTGCCTTGTTCTTGAATTTCATGCCATCGTTCTTTCACATGTCTCATCGTATGGGTAATTTTTTCAACGGTTAAAACTTAAGAGACTGAGCGCCTATATAAAAACCTCTTGGTGGAAATGGGGATATGAAATTGCAATGATTTGGCTTATTCTTTCTGTAATATCCGGGTGGAAGATTTTACTCTGAGCGAAGAAGGTAACGTTATAATTCTCAACCCAGAGTGAATTTTTTATGGATGTTTAATGATGTCCCTGTTGAGAAAATTTGAGTAACCTACGAAGTGAATGAGGCGTAAATACATACCGCCGTTTTTTATACTTCCGAGTTCTTATGAATAGCGCCTTAAAAAGGGAATGGAAAGGAAGAGAAGCGTCCACTTCGCCGGAAATGAAATTAGAGACACGAAACAGTTCCCGAGTACTCACGCACACCGACTCACTCCCTCGGGAAGAGAGCATTCATTGGTCTCCTCTTCTTCTACCGTGTCTTTAGCGGAGGAGATTGGTCAGCGTGGTCGTTGTTTCTCTCGGGCCGTGCAGACGCCGCCGCCGCGGCGATTAGGAGGCACCCATCTTCCCCAGCAATTACTCGTGTGGCCCATGCACAAAAAAGGGAGGCTCTTAAAATGGGATTCTTCGCTCTTTGGGTTGTCATTGCCTCTGACTCTTCCTTCCAATGATTATTTTCTCCATCGCCGTCTGATTGTGCTCCGTCTCTTTCTCTCTTGGTGGAAAAAACGGAAATTCCGGAATTCGTGGCCCTAAAAATATACCGTGGCTCCCCGGGCCATTAAATATGATTAAAGTTCTTCCCCTCCTTCAAACCCCGAAGGAAAATGACTTTCTGTGCGATGGGTTCTCCCTCACGAGCGCAGTGCGTGCAGCAGCACCAGCACCAGCCGCTCCTCCTCATTCCAGGTAAAAGCCATTTTACAGTGACCCGAAATTTCGGCTCCTTTTTGGGTCTCCGCGGGTCTTGGGTAATCACGGGTTCCTTCCCGAGACTGCGAAAGATCACGTGAATCCTTGTTGCGAGAACTTTGTGCTTATTTTTTTGGCATTCGTCTTCGAACTTTGGATTGGTGTAAATGCAGGCGTAGCCCTCTTTCCAATTTTTCTGCTTCGCGAAGTAATTACGCTCTTCTGCTCCGTTCCCTCATTGGAAAGACGCACATCGGTCTCTCATTATCTCGGAGAGAAACTTCTTGTGACGCGGAGCGATTTTTATGACCTGGGCCAGGAGAACGAAGCGAATGTCGCTGCAATAGGCTGTCGTTGCTGGTTTATGCCATGTTGGGAGAGACGAGTGATGAACTGTGGAGAAGCTATGTGCATATTCGTCATTTCATTACATTTATTTTGTGTCGGCATGTTATAATGTGATTTATTAAATAATGCTGTATCTGTTTTAGAGGGTATACGCTTTGGGTTTGGCCATTATTAATAATTATGATACATATCTATAAACATATTTTATTGGGAAGAGCGGCTCACACATATAAGTGAATGCCTTGTAAGTGATAAAATTTACGTTCAGTATTATGTATGTACAACCATAGACTAACAATCCTTGTTACTTTATGGTACTACTTAGACTTACTGCATACGGAACGCACGGTTAAGGTTAGCGCAAACATATAATTCTGTTCATATTCATGATCGAATTAAATTGTGAATACTCTTGGCATCATAAGTCTCCCTGATAATTGGTAATCGATTTATATGGAAGAAATCGATTAATATGCATAGTTTAATGAATATTTATTGTAAAAATTATTTTTTACGGAAAGCTGAAATTTGAAACCAATGAGAGATGATAAAATGATTCATTAAATATAATTTAAAAACCATTGCATTTAAAAGTAATTCTTTTAATCTTGATAATCTGAACTTCGGGCTACACATTATCCAATACAAAGGCTGTCTGTGGCAATACATGCGACACAATAAAGGAGAAAACATCTCATTTTTTTATCTGAAACACATGCGTTATTCGCTGATTTATAGTGTCAGCAGCGTTTTGGAGAGCTCGTCCAGGTTTCCTATAAGCTTTCTCGCAGCCTCCCATGGAGCTTCTATTCACCAGCCATCCCGAGAATCGTGTTTCCACATGTTAAGAACACTCCTGGAAACTCCTCTTTTAACCACAACTGACCCCTGATTGGGATGAAGGAAAATTTTAATTTCAACTTCCTTGAATGAAATACTGGTTTCCGCTGCATTTCAGAATTACGTTTATATTATTGTGTTGACAGTTATTCTGTAGAGGTTTAGATTACGTTTGTATTATTTTGTAGACAGTCTTATTTTTAGGGTATGTTTTTTAAAAAGGTAATTATTTAATTCATACGTACATTATTTAGGTTGGTTAGAATATGCTTAGGAGACCTATTAACTCCCCTTATAAATTTTTGAGCCAAATTGACCAAAAAGGAATAATTTCAGTTCCTTAAGTAACCATAGGTACTATTTTGGATATTCAATTAGTTGCTAAAAAATTAACTTCCTCAAACTTTTTAAGATTCATAATAGGGAGAAAATAAACCCAAAGAATTTTCCTATTTCATTTATCTTCCATTCATTAATAGATACTGCACGAGATGTGTTTTGCTAGAGTGAAGTAACGTCTATATTTCACTTTTTCATCTAAGAAGCTTGATAAAATCTTATATAAATCTCCGCAAATTCTGTAAATATTTCTTTTCTTTATAATATGTCTGAAGTTATGTTTTTGTAATGATGTCCAAATATTTGACTCTATTAGATATATTTTTACCTTGGAACTCTATCCACGCGTAGGTTGGGCTGGATATAAGTTGATGAGACGTTCTTTTGTGATAAGTGTGCTGTAGCTCATTGTCAGATCAAGTTCGAACTCTCACTCGAGATAGCAATAATCAATGTTTCGAAAATTTAATTAGAGGGATTCTAAGTTTGATTATGTTGCAGTTTTTTTGGAAAATCATTTAATTTTTCCGGTGTTTCCGTGAGTAGTTTCATATACATATTGTGACGTCGGGATCCCTCAAATAATATAAACGTTCTTAAAACTCATTAGGGCATTGCAACCATCTTTATTCCACGTCCTTTTTCTTTCTTTTTAATCTCTCCAACAATCCCCTCCCTTTATCAACGATCCATAGCAACCTCTCTCCAAACAAAACAATAAACAACTTAAAACATTAACATACAAATCAATATCATCAAAAACAAAACAACGAACGAAACCAAATACACAAAGTCAAACAAAACAAATAAAAATGGAGCCCGACAAGGCACGACGCTGCACGGCGTTACAATATGTACTTAGAAATTCAAATAGAGCTATTCCATGTACATAAGGAACGATGCTTGTCAATTGCTTCTTTATCACGAGAAGTAACGCATCAAATTTAATATTTCGTCTTTAAATCCACATTGCTACAATTTGATTTACCTGACTCGTGTAGTAACATGCATATAACATTGTAACATGCATATAACTATTTAAATATGAGCACAAACAAATTTCCTCATAAACCCCGGCAGTTGTGGACACTAAAGGTCCTATATATTTATTATTTATTCATTTTATTCCCTGTGTTTTTGATGCCATCTTCCGGTACAGCGGCGTATGTCAGAATTACAGCGACAACAGTCTCTCCTCCGTTACTGGACGCGTCTTCAGGTTGAAGTCATCACTTTGACCTGAAGACGACTCCTGCAACGGAACAGGAAGCTGTTCCGTTGCAGGAGTTCCGTTGCAGGAGCAACACTGTAATGCTGATATACGCAATCGTACCGGAAGATGGGATCCAACACTTCAAGCCGCGGCGGAATCCTTATCTCCAACTATTTTACTATGTATTTACTTAGATTTCGTTTAGGTTTATTGGAGACATGTATTATGACATGTCTCCAATTGGCATTGACATGAGATTGGAGACATGAAACTTTGAATATGTATCATTCCAAAGTTGTTTATGATGATGAGTTTTAGTGGTATTTCCCCTAGTTATCAGATCAGTTAGATTGTCAGGGGTTATGTTTTGACGAGGCCTCTTATGAATGTAAATATTGCCTAAAATTATATAATGAGATATGATATGATAAAATGTGATAACATGAATATAAAAAATGAATTTTTGATGCGCAACTACTCTGTCAGCTTCACGTGATTTCTTCTCGAATTCATGCCGCCCAGCTTCCATTCCCCCTTCTTCTCATCACTGTTGTAATTGTATATACTCTAGAACACATACTTTTCCAATTAAGAGTGTTCTCCTCTTTCTCCACTGCCTTCAAAGTTTTACAGCATCTTATTACCTCGGAGGACTTCGCGAAGACAGTACTAATTCCGATACCGAAGAAGAGCGAGGCAAAAACGTGTGAAGACTATAGGACAATAAGCTTACTATCCCACGCGGCCAAAGTAGTTATGAGAATTTTAAATTTTATTTTTGATTTGTTTTTATTGAGGGGGGAAATCCATTTACGGACTGAGCGTCGGAATCAAGCTTCCTCACTAATGACTAAAACGCACTCCATTCTCGATTAGCACTAGCTCAGTACCGTTTATCACATTAATTCGAGCTAGGTCTACTTTGTGCTAGACGTAGGAGAATTATAAATAGAAGGCTAGAGAAGAAGGCAAATGAATACCTGGGTGACGACCAGTTCGGGTTTAGGAAAGGGACGGGAACGCGAGACGCTATAGGAGTGATGAGAACGCTGGTAGAAAGAAACCGTATGGGCAGGATGTTTTTGCTAGCTTTGTAGATTTCGAGAAGGCAAATTTGATAGGGTGGACTGGACGAAAATAATAGGAGCGTTTAAGAAATTAGGGGTCGATTGGTGGGAAAGACGCCTCATTCGGAGTCTGCATATGAACCAGACGGTTAGGGTAACCGATGGAGAATCGGAATGAGCCGTGATAGGACGAGGAGTGCGGCATGGGTTCCCACTATCGCAGTTGCTTTTTAACGTGCATTCAGAATAAATGGTAAGGGAGGCATGTGGGGATAAGGAGGTAGGAAGAAATCTGATAAAATCAGTGAGATTTGTAGATGATCAAGCATTGATTTGTCAGTCAGCAAAGGGGTTACAGTCAATGATGAATGCGTTTGAGTTGCAGTGCGAAAGGTATGGGATGAAGATAAATCATGAGATGAAAGTGATGAGTTTTTATTGAAACAAGAAAGTGGGGCTGAATTGGCTGAAAAGGACGGGAGGGCACATTATAGAATAGATGGAGGAGTTTACGTATCTGTGTAGTATTTTGGAAAAGAATGGGTCTAGTGGTTGTGACATAAAATGTTGAATTTCCCTGGCTAAAGAAGCATTTTCGAAGAGAAGGGAATTGATGAGGGGGGTCTGAGAAGAGACGTAAAGGAAAGACTGGTGAAAACTCTAATATGGAGCGTGGCGCTGTATGGGTCGGAAACTTGGTCATTGTGAAGGGAGGATGTGCGTAGACTTAAGGCGTTTGAGATGTGGGTTTTGAGAAGGATGGGGAAGGTTAGCTGGATGGCGAGGAAGACGAACGATGAGGTATTGGATACTTATGGCTGCAGAGGAGAGGAAGCTGGTGGCGGAGGTTCGGAGAAGGCAGAAGGGATAGATAAAGGGAGTTTTGCGATGGGGAGGGCATGTTGAAGAGGGTAAAAGAGGGGAGAACACTGTGGAAGCGGGAGGAATAGGATTGGAATTATGGACGATACAAAAAGATGTAGGAGATATGAGGGATTTAAGAAAGATCTAATGGTGTGACATCTGTAGGAGAGAAAAAGAGACAATGTTTCAGAAATTGGGATGTAGGATAAGGACTGTCCAAAAACCTACCAATCAGCTGGTAGAATACGCAATTAAAAAAATGAACTCTTCCTCGTTTACACCGTATACTTCATCGTATATGGCTCAATTATGGAAAAATCTGCTTTTCCATGCATCTTTGGCCCTCTTAATTTTTGTGATGGAAATATATGTGCAGCTTGCTGCTTTAAAAAACCCTGTTATTCAATTATTTCCTGTCATAGGCGGGAAATTATGTTTATTCACCTCGTATTTCATCCTGAACACCTGCAATTTAAGGTTTCGCCGTAGCGGAACCGATTTTGGTCGACGGCAGGACTCGGTTGCTAGTATCTCGAACCATCTCGTTTCTAATTTTCTAGGTCCTCGTTTTGTAAATGTAGATGGCGAATTCATTTCATTGCTCTGCCACAGCTGTCATGCGTCAAGTTTCTCATTTGGAGAACAAGTATTGTATTGAACATGGATATGGTGAATTAAGACTACAGGCATTAAAAAATATTCGTGTTTCGACATCACTTATCTGGGAGGAGAAATTAGCCTAGAAATCCATATTAATCGATAAACTTTGAAACTATGTTTCGTTCTTTAATCACCAGCTGGCAATTATTTTGGCTCCTCTATTCATAATCAATGGCAGATTGACATTTTCTACCAAACCAATTTTTATTTAGTTATTTATTGTCATATTTCTAAATGCTATGCTATGATTAAATTACTCGTTATTTCTTCAACCATGGTGAATATCCACGTAGTTTTGTGGTGTGATTGAAGGTTTTGACGTTTTCCTCGACACCAATTGCAGCTTCTCCTTCTGGGCTGGAATCCGTCGCTTGGAAAGTGTTCCTTGTCGGGAGGACGTCTTCTTTTTTGCCCGTTGGAAGGACAATTTGTCTCTTTGATCTCATTTTTGAAGTTACCGAATTATTCGAATTCGCCGAAGCTGGAAATAACTCCTTATAACCATAACAGCGTAGCTGTAGATGATGCTGGCACAGAATGAAGGATGTGCCAAGGCTTAAAACTGTTCTACATGATTCTATGACATTTACGAAATCTTAATTCTTATAATCGGCCTGGGTATAAAGTTGACGTATGCACTGCAATTGGGTGAAAAAGCATGTATCTACCATTAAAACCTTTGCTTTCGAATATCTGACGTCATTTTTTTCCGGATTTTCCGAAATTTTAATTGAATATTTCCGAGTCTTATATCATTGAGGCCGACGATGCACTACGCCCTATCCATTTATGACGTTATGAGATTCATTGGAATGAAAATACTAGCTAAGATTTGCCTCGTTCCTATTTGTTCCGTGCAGTCCGAACAGTAGTCAGGCGCCGGGGCCGCGTGCTTTCTCCGCCCCATAGGGAGCGATTATCGCGTGGCAACGGGAGCCGATGCAGCCTTTAGGAGGCGGAGGAAGGAAGGAGATGAAGGAGGAGACGGCTGGTCGTGGCAGAAGAAGAGGAATGCGTTTCTTGACTCGATCACCGCGTGGGGTGTCGGATCGGAGAGGCGTCGAGGAGGCGTGGAGGAGGCGTGGCGAGTCGAAAAGAAGGCGCGATTCCCTTTCGCCCGAAACGGATTCGCTTTCGCCGCGGGATTCTTTTCTCATTAAGCTCCCTCCCTCCTACGAAGACCTCTGTCCTTCCCTATCTTTATCCTTCTCTCTCTCTCTCTCTTCCTATGCAAGCCTCCTGCCACGGCCGTGAAGTTTCCTCCCGTGGAACGAGCCAGCCTTCTCCAATGCCTGAGCACTCTCTTGGGTACGGAATGTATTCATATTCTTCCCATTTGGTGCGAATAGAACTTGAGTGTGTTTCATAAAACTCCAGCAAACAATTCGTTTCAAAGCGTTTCATTAGAAGACTTGGCAGATTGAAGGGTATAAATATGTGAGATATGTATCATTGTTGATTTCTGATATTTTTCGGATTATTGTTGCTTGAATTGATGTCCCAAAAATGAAACGAGCATTTGGGTGAATGGCAATTAGTTTTAAAGATAAGGGCATGGGGTGTGAACTATTAATTTCATATGTTTGAATTATTATATAATTTCATATTATCTCCTCGGATTCATGTTGAAGCCCTAATTCAGGAAACTAATTCTTATAGTGACACCAAGTTGTCGTATTCCAAATGAAAGACGAACTGCTTTGTTTAAAAGTATCCCGGGTATGCTAATTGACCTTCGCGATGCTATCAATAATTTTTATTACCATCTGGTAAATGGGATATTCAAATAAGTGACATTATTTTCTATACATTTGATTGTATTTAAATTTTCCTCTGTCCTAGCTGATTACTTCCCCTGCTTCTAATGTACTATTTCATTAGCATAACTGTTCATCTATTTGTTTGCAAAGAAACTTCTATCCAAAGTGCTAATATTTTTTTCCCTTATTTACAGGTAAGGGTCCTAAGAATCCCAGTGCTGACCAACCCAAACGACTAATGAGTAAGTGAAAGCCTGTGTGAATATGCTTTCTAACCATTCTCTGAAAATTAATCCGATTACAAGTTATACGACTCTCGCTTTTCTAGATTTTCCAAGGAACTGTCCCGTGTTCAACACTCATATTGCTCAACCGTCAGCAAACCATTAGTAATATGCGCAGATGAATTATGAATCAGCCGTCCTCCCAATGTGGACAGTTTTCTCCTTTGGCATTTGGTCGTCCTTTGATGACAACACCCCGCATGGCCGATCTGCTGTCCCCTCCACATTGCCTCGTGTCGAAATGAGAAGAAACCCGTTTGTCTCACCGGAACAGGAGCGGGGAGGAAGCTGGGGGGGGGGGTGAAGGGGCGGGGATTGGCGCGCGCGTTTTGCCGCTGTGGGCTTGGAGAAGAGCGTGGGCAACCGTTTGCTGCCTTCCTCACATGAGGGAGCTGTGTGTGTTCATGTGTGTACGTGTGTGTGTGGGATGTGGGAAGAGGAAGACTGTTCAATTTGAATTTCCATTTTGACCGCATTCGAGATCAGGGCGTATTCCCCCCCCCCACCCCATCTCCTCATCCTATATATATGTACATATATGTATGTACACGCACACTCTGGGATAAAGGGCTGACGCCCCTGTGGGTGGTTATGCGTGGACCGCAGCGTCGCAGGCGAGGACTCCCGAAATGAGGGGCGGTGGCACTGGCCTCCTTCGGCAGCAAAGTGGAATCCGGGTCCAAATCATTCTTCCTTCCCCCAATTCCCTCCCACCCTTCTCCCCCTACCCCCCACTTCATCCCGTTGCCCTTAGTTACGACGCCGTTAGAAATGGGATGAGACGCCCCAGACCAAAGTGCGCCCATCTACTAGAAGATAATCGCCCCGCTACCCCGCCACCCGCCATAGGCAGGAATGTCCCACCCAACCGTTCCTTTCCGTAGTGCAATAGAATTTTCATGTGGGCTCTAATTTTTAAGCCTCTAGCCAATCCCGTGGACGTTAAAGAGTCCTTTCCCGCCTTAATAGTATGGCTTGTTTTATTTTTTTAGGTTCACCGTGCCATCCTCCCTCCGGTTATATCGGAGGGGAAGGACAAAAAACGGAATGTCTCCCATCCGTTCGTTCCCTTTGTTTTTTTATCGCTCATTGGTGGATACAAGTATGCCAGATATTCCCGAAATTCCAAATTTTTTCCTTATAAATGTCACTTCCTGATTTGAATAAGAACACCAACAGAAAAATGGAAAATTGTAACCACCTTGGCCGTAATAAGGAGATAGAAATTGACTCATTTTAGCGTAAATGCTATGTTTATGAAATTATCAGGGTCTACTTAGTGCAACCACATAGCGAATTGAAAATAATTTCACTTCCAAAAACTCCACAAAACTTTTCATTTGTTTCGAGCCAGGTTTTACTTGACACAGTCATTCTCACCTAGAAAATCTCTGTATAAAGTCGAAACCTGGATCTGAACTAATAAAAAGTACTGTGGAATATTTACAGATTGAAATTATTTTCAAATCGAAATGCGATATTGTTTATTTGCGTGCGATTTTTAAAAATAGATTACCATTTTAATTCGTACGGAAACATAACGATAATTTATAGTCTTCTTAACGAGTGATATAAATATTCTTAAAACGGTAGGATCTTAAAGCGGTGCCTGATACATTCTCCTCTGATCTTTTCAGGAGTCGAGATCTTTTTGGGAGACCGGTCCATTTTCAATGCTACTTATTATAACGAGTAATGAGTTCTGAATTTATGAATTTTCGAGATGCAGGCATTAACCTTGAGTATTATTTTGGGCTATCATTGCTCAAATTACTTGATCTGCCCCGATATTAGCCATTGCAAGCATTTTAATAACACCAACATTGAACATTCTTATCAAACTTCTTTTTTAGGGAGGTAATAAACCGTCAATTTTGGCTGAATCCCGTAGAATATAGGTAATGTGATCAGTGGAATCAGTCTGATACTGCTAAGAAGTCTGGTTCAGAATTACTTGGCTATTCACTTAGAAAAGACATGGAAATAAATGTTAGATTGGTTTATTTTCACGATCATATCATAAAAGTGCTCGACTCAATTGATGCGTTAAGTCTGTGTCCCCGTTCCTCTGCTGTCGGGAAGGGTAACATAAGGCTGTTGCTTTTTTATAAAATTTTATGGTGTCAAATGAGGTCATCATAATCATCATCTGAGTAATCTACCGGTTAAAGGTAGGTTATGATAAAGTCAGCGAATGTCCAACAGACTCTTACGCGTACATTGCCGTATCTACCTCAAGTATATCTTTCTTTATCTCGGCGTAAGTCCTACCTTTCTTCATCCCGTCCATAAAACCTATTCTATTTCTTCCCCTTCCCCGCTTGCCCAACATCCTTTCCTCTATCGCAGCCTTCAGCAATCTATCGCCCCCTCATTACCCTTTCCAGCCACCTACCCTGCCTTCCCCTAATCCCATCCACAAGCTTCCTCTCCTCTCGTAGGGATGTAGAATTACATTGGCGCAGGGTAGGGATTCTTGAGGATTCAGCGTGCAAGTGGCACAGGGGCACAGGGGAAGGCGCTTTGAGAGGGATGTTCATGTCGGTGAGGGTGAAGGGAGGGAGGAGGAGAGAATATTGCTGGGAGATCGAGGGTGAGGGAGGGACATTAATCGTGCATTCGAACTGCAAGAGCTGGTGAAGAGCGCGGAAGGGTGATGTTTTAAGTGAGGTCTCTTGAAGGAATGGGGGTCTGGTCGGTGGGTGGCTGGTGTACAGATTTCGCGTCCTGACGACCCGGGTTCGAATCACGACAGTGACTTAGATTTTGTTGTGGTAACCCCGACCCCTACTCTTATTCTTTGTGGAGAGCACTTCCAAGTGCAGTACTCTGTTTTACGGATGGGTCAGTTATACCGTTTTTCTCTTTGGTGTTTTTCGTATAGAGTAGGCTAATGCCAACGCCGGGTTTCTCTCCGTCCTTCCCTCTTTTTCTTCTTAACCACGGAACCCTTCCCATACTCACTTGTCAACAGAGTCGCAGATGACCTCAGCTGTCGGTTGTCTCCGCAAATAATTAGCCAGTTATGAGGGAAATATTACGCAAATGACCCAGAGAGGGATAAAGTAAGCGAGGTGCTCTCCAATATCCTAGTTACCAAGCATTATCTGAAAATCCAGCTATTTAACGTGTAATTGTTGCTGAATTGGACATTTTTTTTAGAACCCCTCTTATATTGTTGGAGAACTAATTACAGTGAAAATCGCATTAGCTTTCCGGGGAACAGGCGCATGAAATGCAATAAATGTAGTTGCCGAGAAAAAAGATAATTCCTAGCAATAAGTTTAATAATGGCTTGGAGGGAAGGGATGTAATATTTTCCAATCAAAGAGCGCCCACTCGCTCTCGCCGTAAAGCCTTTTTGATTTAAGGTCTGCTCTCTTGCCGACTTCCGTTCCGCTAAGTAACCAGTCCTGAAGAAATGTTCCCCCGTGGCCTCCTCCTGTTGCGGTGACAAATGACCCAGCTCCTTGACTACTTAATCGAATCCGAGAAATGTTGCAATGCTAAGTAGTCTCGCGGAGTCGTTCCTTTTTGGTAATGACTCTGGAATTACTACTCGCCCCTTTTCCAACCAGGCCGTTGGCATTCCCCTCCCCTCTCTCTCCTCCTCCCTCCCCCCCCCCTTCAACCCCCACCCTCCCACCTCCGTGATGTCTCGATGTCCGCAGGCATCAAAACCAATTATTACGGCGAGATGTGGGATCGCCACCACCAACTCTTAAGCCGCCAACTCTTGTGTCGCCCTCCATTATTTATTCTCGAACGTCATTCTTAGTCTAGGGCAAAAGGGGAACCCTTCCATTTTGGTGCTATCGAATTCATTCTGGCTGGAAGAGACGACGCTCCTTGAATATTTGCTGCTCTGCATTAAAGATCCTACCAATGTATCTAGCGATTCGTAGGAAAGATAACCGGGCGTGGAAGAAAAGGCATTAGCCTGAGTTACGTCTCATATCGTGTACGACGCTTTCACCTGGTATCCAAAAGAGAAAAATTGAATTCTTTCGAAATGAAACGAAAAATCAAAAGTAAGGCGAGCATTTCATTTTAGTAAAACTAACGGACAAAAGTGTTGGGCTTCTTTCGGAGGGACTTGGATGTTGGGCTTCTCGATACGCGAACGTCGTATTAATGGGAAAGTTTTCTAATTCTACGAAGTCAAGTATAACTGGGAAAGAGTGATAGGCAGTGCTACATAGCGCATATGGAGGGAGTCAGCAAGGATTGAAGAGAAATCAAAGTATCAATCTTGATTGTTCGCATGTCACATTCTACATATCATAATATATTTACGAAAGCAATACCCTCACTATATATATACCCTCACTCACTATATACCCTCACTAAAAGATGTAATCGTCTATTAGAGTTTATGTAAATCACTGGATTAAAACGGAGTTGCATGGAAATAAATATTGATCGTCTATGCGTCGCATCAGTTCGATAAACCCGAGAACGTTAGGATCCATTTGACTCGATCAAAAATGATGGCAGATGGGAACTGCTGTAGCTACGATGAAAGATTGGAAGAGCACCCAAAGTTCTCTATAACTGACTGCAGAAGTTTCTAGACAAATCAGTAAATGAAGAAAGTCAATTAGAATTGTCTCTGAGAGTATCGTGCAAGATAGGTATATCCGTACTTCAGTAGTTATACTTAATACGTTTACATACTCAATAATGGTTTCGTGGTCAGTTAACTTTGATCGTCATATTATTTATATTGGATCAACAAAGACAAAAAATACAATGCCAATTCATAAAATCTTCTCTCATGGATGCCGATTTGTTAACGTAATGAGCTAAAGCTTATAGTTATTTTTGCTGTATTCGAAAGCCTTAAGTTGAAACTTAAATTGACACTTCATGGCTTACTTTCATTGTTATTTTCCATCATTGCTCTCCAATTTTAGCTTTCATGGATCATCTGCAAACTTATGTACGTTGAAATAGGTTACTTAGACATGTAGCAAAGTCAATGATGATTAAAAGGCAGTTGTGTTTAAATAAAAAGGAACGCACGGCCTTTTGGCTGTTTTTCTTCCCGGTCTTGAATATAACATTGCTCGAGGTGAGAAATTCATGCTGCTGTCGAAGGACTGAACACCTCACCTCGTTTGCACTTCGATGGTAATGGCCGGTGTTGAAAGAATCCGGTCGCAGTCGTTGGACGCTCATTCCGCTGTAAATCACTGCTTACCCACGTCCTTGCAGTCAGGGTGTTGCAGACTGTTGCGCGCTCGAGAAGCGGTGGAACCGCGGGCTAAAACGTCGCCGCAGCACATATAGAGGAAGAATATAGACCCAACCCGAACAGAGGGCCACCTGAAGAATGACTACGGTCAATGACGCATAATAATGTTCCGCAGGTACTCACCAAACCTTTTATTTCGTTTCGTTTCCATCGTCGAGATTATTTGTGCCCTTTCTTCGCTTGCAGTTCGTCGAGGTCCAGCTTGAAAAGGATGGAGAAGAGAGGAGGATATTTTTATGAACATAATATGAGTGGGTGCGTACACAAATAAAACGAGACGCCATCCTTTCGTTTTCAATTGCCCGAGCGTCATAAAGTCCTCTTCTTTCTCATGGACGGAAATTTCGATGGGTCGGGGCGTTAATATACGCCGCCCTCTCGAGTCAATTTCGGGCTGTGCGTGGAATCCCGAGGGCATTTTACGACCTATATTCCTCCCCTCCCCCCGGCACCCCCTCCCCCCGGCCCCCGTGGTTTTTATTATCAAGAAGAAATGGGGAATGCGAGTGTCTCTCGAGTTCGTGCATGCATGGCGATGGTCTTTTCAACCCTCGCGCTCTCATTTCCGGAGCTTCCAACACCGCACGGGAGGAGCCGTGGTGTTGGAACCGACCGTTCGTCGTCCGTCCCCTTGACCGCTTCTCCTGGACCCAGGACCCCCCCCACACATCTCCTTACTCTTCCTCCCTTCAATGCGGGCGCCATGAAGAAGAGAGCTCAGTCATTGCGGATATGAAAAATTCTTGCATATTTTGGTGGACTGAGAGGGATAGTTATTGGAACCGGGAAAGAATCGTGTGTCACTCCAATTGTGCCTCGCCTCGGAAACCTTTCTCTGCGGAGCTAACAAAATTGCGTCGGTGAGAGGCTAAGAGATCCATATTGATTCATAAGTCGTCGACCTTCACAAATTAAAAATAAATATGCTTTTATGGATATAGTGTGAAGCCTGAATAGCCTTCAAAACATTCCGCATATAAAAATAACACATTTTCTGATTTTGCGATTGGCTTCTCATACGCATGATATCCATCCTATTTCAGTTGACTAATGTGTCTCTGATTATGTGGACGACCAAGGTTTTGGTTACTTAAACTTTACTGCTGGTAATTGCAATGGGCACGAATTCCGAGGGTCTGAGTTAAAAACCCTAGTGAATGATTCTTTTATGATTTAGAATTTCGTGAGGGCTTGTATCTCCTTGTCAGCAAATGACTCCGCTACGAAGTCACCCTAGCGGAAACTCTCTCAGTATTTTAAATAAACAAATTTTAATTTTAAATAGCTTATCCGAACTTGCAGTGCGATTTTTAGGAATGAATTTATCGGATTAGCTAGGCCCATAGACAGTGTCTCCGTCAACTGCGTCGTGGATTTTTAAAAAAATTGTGAATAGGGATATTATTGGTTAATACTTGATTAGAATTATGACATTGTTTCGCATATTTGTTTTCTCCATGTATGCTTATGGGTAATACGTAAACTTAACTGAAATAGTTAGGAGCATATATATAAGTGATTCTTTTGAAAGCGAATTCATGTTCGTTATCGCTCTATACCCTTCCCGTGGATTATAACCTTGATGAGGTAAAAGGAGTTGCACGTTCAAATGACCTCTAGTGCAGGACTGATAATTGCTCCTGGTTGAACCACCCATCCCAGATAGTTATGAAGGTAGGATGAGTGGAAAAGTACTTCACGTGGTGGTGCCAATTTAAAAATATTGTTTGTAAGGGCTATAGGAATAACCGCACCAACTATCATTTCCTAGAAAAATGGAAGTCAACCATAAAGAATTGAATCCTGGTAACTACGGAAGAAGTACCTAACTGGGGGAGATAAGAGTGTAAGTAGAGTAGCTAAACTACAGATTGCAAACATGGGCGGGGGTTGGGGGCTTGGTAAACATAGAACAGGTGAGTGACAGAATACAGGTGGTTGAAATTAAAGCACATCCTACGTATTCCTACTTGGTCCAGGGGGCTATTCTCTATCTCGAAGCTACCGATGCAGTAGCTTCGAATAAGCTACCAGAATTGGCTTCCAACCGTATTCTCTAACTCGCGGGAGCTTTCTCAAGAACGTAATAGGAAGTGGAGAGAGGTTTGGTGAAAGGCGGGTATGAGAATCTTTTTAAACCAAATCCGCGGAAACTTCATTTCTGGTGACGTCATTCTTAGAACCAATTGGAAAGCTCGTCTCAATGTTTTTCCGTGGATAACACTGGTGAAACCTGTTTTAAGGCCGTTTTAGACGGTGAAGATGTACGTGCATCGTATTTAGCGAAAAATTCCACGCATTAAAAATTATGCGAAAAAAATTCTAAAATGTTTTATTTTTGCTCACATAATCTCGTGAGCAATCTCGTGAACACGAACACACGACGTCCATCTTGGCTGTTTTGGTCAATTGAAATAAGATTGTTCGTAAATATATTCGGGAATTAGGGTTCATGTCGATGATATGGTTCAATATTATTCGTGCTATTTGCTTTCGTCGATTACTCGTTACTTCAAATCATTTAAATAATATACGAAGATGAAGCTTTCAAAAGAAATGCGAAGGTGATACACGTTACCACGGCCCACTAAGTATCCCACTATGGGCTAGAATCACATTACTCACCGAAGGTAAATATGGCTTTCCGTCACTCCAGTTAATATCTTTTTTGTGAAAAATCCCGCTTATGGCGAAAATGACAAAGAAACCGAGGGAAAGTGCAAGGAATGCGCATTTAGTAAATGTAAGAAACATACCCGTGCGTTGGATATATATAGATAGATAAGCGTAATAAAATGACCAATATTTAAGCAGGGTATTCGGAGGCCGCGCTTCGTGAGGCTACCGTGGGAGCTTATTGGGGCTTAGGAAGTAGCTTCGTGACATTTACAGAATATGGGTGGGAGCCCAATATGCTACCGGTAGCTTCAGCTTGCTCTTTCTCAGGTAGCTTCAACGATTGAGAATACCGATGGGAGCAAGTAGCTTATTGAAGCATCTTTTCGTCAGAAAGCTCTGATGCTCATGAAAAATTTGCCTTTATTATAATCTCATCGTGGCAAGTAAATATAATTTTGATCTTTAGCAAATGAGTTACTTCATGTAACCCTAAGACATTTCTTGGTGCTCCGTGCACGATCTGTAAAAAAATATTGGGATTGTACATAATGACTTTGCTGAATGAAGTACAGGAAACAAAATTCCCAAGAATTTACACAAAGAGCGGTTTCGTTTTGAGTCTTTAGTAATTTGTATAAATCTATTTGGGACGGGATTAACTATAAGGGATTTAACGCGATTTGGATGAAAAACTTGACTTAGCTATGGATATGGATGGAAGAATATAGCCCCATCACACTCATCATTTCCGACATATCGCTCATGTAAGTAAGCCTCTCATGTAAAAATGATGTCCCTGAAACGTCTTTTCGTATTTAGGGTTGCGTCATCAAAAACTATAATGGCTTGTATCTAAAATAGACAAACTCTGGTTGGAAAAAATAAAATTAATTTCGCTTCGGGAGATGATGTTCGTTGATATTATTCCCTGGTTCGTGAAATTGGTCGCACGTCATCCCCCATCGCATTGCCGTAATTTTGCAGCGCCGGTGATGTTCCCGCGACGGAGCTCCGTTGGGGGGAGGGCGAGGCGGGAGTTTCCCTTTTTCGTGAGGGCGTGGCGGCGTTTGCGTGGAGGTGGGGGGCGTGGTGGGCGAGGCGCGGTTAATCCTCCCTCGCCCCATTGGCGGCTCGATGGAGCGAAAGGCCCAAGTTGCAACATCCGATTCAGACTTCGCTCCACTCCATTCCCCTTCGAGGTGGACTTATAAAAGTCCTACATGGATATAACTATCGCGCCGTTCCTTCGGGACCGAGTCCTCGTTTGTTTCCCATTCATCCCACCTGTTATAACGTATCCCCAATCAAAGCACGCCACAGGTTCGAAATCCACCGTAAGATGGCATGAACCTAAGACGAGTGAACACCCACGCCCTTCTGCACCAATCCGGAGCTATCCCTTCGGTTTGGGTTGATCATTTATTGCGCAGTATTGTTGGTACATAGGAGATAATACGAATTAACTGGACTACACATCACTGAAGCTGTGTTTTTTTACCAAATAGAGAATTAGCTCCGGTGGCTATTCTCTTCAAGGTTCCGTGTTCATCTCAGTTGCTCATCGTTTGCACTTATTTTAACATTCAGTTCCCTCCCCTTTACCTTTTTTGCAATTTGAATCCTGAGTTCCTATTAATAATTAACAGAATTCAAGCAACACTACCTCGTCAGTTAATTATATCGCTATGCATATACATTTTTCAAACACTGCATTGTTTTCAAAATTGGTAAGCATCATGAAATCTTGGTAATTCCTAATATTTAAGCTTATGGTGGATGAGCATACCGGTGTGTCCCATTGCTCAATTTCTCTAACAAATGTCCAATTCGTCGGGCGATTACATTCTCTAGAACAGCGTACTTCCTACATCGCTATTTACGTCCAAATGTGTATCTACAGTCCCTTCCACGCCCTCGCTAACAGTGCATTTTTTCTTCCTTTGCGTCCTTCGATCACCTATAACTTCTTTCTTCAACCGCCTACTTTGAATCGTCTCCACAATGCTTAGCTGTTCTTATTCGTTTCTTTGAAAACAAGTATTTTCTCCGCCTTCTCAAAATCAACATTTTGAAATTCAAATTTCTATGTGCACATATTCACCCTCTGTCCTCACAAGTTCAGTTCTCGGAGTCATTCAACGCAAGGATCTATATTAGTCCTGCCTCTTGTCTTTGCGTGGCATTATTCCTCATGGTCCTTGGTTTTATCTTCATTAAGGAGGTAGCTGTGCACAAGCTATTCTCCTATTAATAATCTCCCCAGAAGCTATTCGCCTACCATCGACTTATTCCTATTAATAGCATCGTAAGCAGTAATGGATTTTGCTGGTAATATATCAATGTTTCACCGACGTTTTTCACATATTTTCCCTGGGTCTCAGTCATCATTTTTTGGGCCTGCGAGTCGTTGTCGTCGGAATCACGAGCACAAAGGGATTGATTGTTGAGGGACTGCGTGAGCGAATCAAGTGTAGTGGGGTGGAGGAGGTGTAGAGGACGGAGGAACGGTAGACCATTATGAGAATATTGTGAGGGATATTGTGGGGGGGGGCGGGCATTTCCAGTTTTGGGTTCAAGGGGGGGGGGGTCGAGGGTGTGAGTCTGTGGGCCAGGGAAGAGGCGTAGAAAAGAAACGAGTGGGGAAAGGAAATTTGGTTCCTCAAGGTAAAAAGGGCAGTTCCCTACTCGTCGACGCGGTGGCAAGAGGGGGGAGCCTTCCTTCTCAGCCCTGAGAGAGTGTTCGTCCTTCCTTCCCTTCGCCTCTACTCCACAAGAAAGCTCACACTGCAGTTTCCAGTCGGGGGGAAGCGGCGGAGGGGGAAGGACAACGTAAAATTACAGGTTTGTTGAAAGGCGAAGGCAGGTGGTGGAGTGAGGGGGGGAGTTTTTTTTTCATTCTCTTCGGGGTTTTCCTCCGTGTCTGTCGTTGCCAAGGAAGGCGGGCCGCCGCTTGAAGACATCCGAGCCTCTAGCGTCCATCCTCGTGGTCGCTTTCTTGAACCAAACCAGTCAAAAACCCGCACATCTTTTCAAGCCCTCAGGTGGGCCGACAAAAATCCATTGTGTGAGTCAGAGGAGGTGTCATGTTTCCGTGTTTCATTCAGATATTCCTGGAGTGAAACCCTTCCGAGAGGGCGATATTGTTTGCACGGACACCCTTTTTTTGGTGCGGATGCTTTCTACTTTTTCTCATTTCTTTTGCGGTCACTACTTTTTCTTCAGTATTTGGCGCTTGGGAAAAACATTGAATGCACTATTTCAACCATTGAAATGTTTATCGACTTTATCTTTTCACTGATCTTCATCGAAGTAAGCAGGTTCTTGAAGGCGGGAAACTGAGGATGTAGGAAAGGACTACAAACAGCAATATTGTTTCAACTCACGGAAAATGTACCAAACAAGACGTGGTCATATTTTAATATACTTTTACCAATATCTGAATGACTGTGATGGTTTCTCTTGGCGTATATTTATTTGATATAAGCATTTTAGTTATTGCAGTAGGTGATTGACACCTGAGGGCGTATGCGTGGATGAGGATGGGTGGGTAGATTGGTGAAGACACGACTGTTTTGGGAACGGAAGAAAGGTGGAGTCAATCCCAGCGTCGGCGTAAGTATATTATTTTCATGTTTAGCGGTCCACAGTTAAGGTTTCACCTGATGTACAGAGCAATGCACTCGAAGTTGTCTCCTCATGGAACCGAAAAAGCGATCGGGAATCTGTAATATCTTTGCACTTAGCGGGGTCCGGTTTCAGAGCATTGAATTGGGAAGCGTGAACTATAGCCACCACATCAATCTTTACCTCTATGTTCATCTACATCTACATCGAAAAAATACCCTGCAAGCCACCTCAGGGGTGTGTGGCAGGGGGTGAGTATTCACCAACATGCATTACACTATACCCCAAAGGTAGTGTAACTACGACTAATTATGCATTAGCATAAATCGCGGTTAAACTCGATTATCTGGGGAAGAGTTCAGGTAGTCGCAAGATGGGTGGGGCCCAAGCTCGCGAGGGTTCTATTCCGCAACCCTTTCCCCAGCTCGGAGGCCCAACGCCTGCCTCTCTCCTCGACCTACACAGCGGGAGGCTCCCTCTCCAAAACCAACCGTGCTCACTACCATTTAAACTTTAACAACTACGTCATATATCAACAAATTAATATTTTCATCGTACTCCCGATAATTGTACGAGTAAGTACATATTTTAATCGTCGTTCTACGATGAAAATTAACAATTTTGCAAACATTGCTAAAATAAATTGGTCATGAACAGCAGGAAATATGGAAACAACGCAGCGGTCCCCCTCAAATTTTCTTTTCTTTTAAGTGGAGTAAACTTGCAGAGGTTTTTAACGGGTGTAGCTTATACAATTAACGTTATTGACATCAGTGAGTGGTGGGATACGTAATATTAATCTAGTTTTAAGACACTTCTGTGAATGCGCTCAGAAAATAAATAAACTGTCTTTTTGCGTCAGCCTGTGCCGCTTTCTAATTCAGATAGAACGCGAGCCACAAATATGTGTAAAAGACTGCACTGTTAATCGATTGAATTCACATCACAAGTTGAGGCTCAACTATTGAAACACCAAGCGATAAACTATTGCAGATTCATGGAGAAGTTCAGGTGAGAATCGCGCAAAAATCTTAACAAAACCTGTTTAAATATTTTTACATGATTTCTGAGCTTCTGCAGGCCTTACTCGGCTGAAGATTTTCATATACTTCCGCATCATGTACGAATAAATGATATTGGCTGGATGTCGTTAACTAGATTTTCGTATGTGGATGTGTATTAGGGTGGGCCGAAAAACACGAAAGTGTCCGAATCGAATCGTAATAGCGGGGAAAAGTTGTTACTTGTCACCCTGATCACAAAGAAAGAAATTTTTTTGAAATCGGACCATGTCTTCCGGTCGCACATCTCGTTCGAAGTTTTGAAAAATCGTAAAAATTATGACTTTTTTAGGGATTTTTAAAAATAAGTTACAGTGATTGTATTACGTTCAAAAACGGCCTCTTTTAAAGAATCGGCCTCTTTTAAAGAATCTCTGTATTAAATAAATATGTAACACCCCTTATCTTCTTTTTTTAGGGGGAGGGGGTGTCACTCATCGCGTTCAAATTATCGAAAAATCGTAAAAAGCATGACTTTTTTCGGAATTTTCTCTTTATGAGTTACAGTGATCGGATTGCGTTCAAAATCGGTATGTGGCCTCTTGTAAAGGTCCTTTGTCTTTTAAGAAAGATATAATTCCCGTTCCCCCCTTCTTGTATGAGGGAGGGGAGGGGCATATATCGTAAAAATGAGTGCCCATACGGTAGGCCTACGCTTATTTTTGAAAATAGGTTTTTCTTTTGAATTCGTCCCTTCAAAATAGTTGTTTTGGTGAGAAAACAAATACATTTCAGGCTGGTTGATGTGCGACTACCCATAGCCGTGCCTAAGGGGTCAAAGTCGTCAAAGTGCAGGTGCACTAGAATAAGCGGATTTCGATGCCAGACACACGTCTGTAAAGTAATTCGCTGATTGTAGAGCTCCGCAAAATTTTAACCATTTTTCCGTATCTTGAAGCCATCATGGAGTAATATTACTCCGCACCGGCCAAGCCGCCGTACGGGCGACGGTCGCGCCCGACGATTTTTGATATTTTTTATCGTCAATTCAGCCGAATCGTACGCTCCTTTTTCTTCACTGAGTGTTCTTTTCACTCTGAACAGACACCGACAAGCTAATAACCTGATAGTTCTGCTATCTTATGAATGTGTTTTGGTGAAGTGGTTTGATACAAAACTGCTAACTTAGTCTATAGTGATACGATGCATATTAAAGCATTGCTTTGTAATCATCTCCTGTGATCCTTCCGAGGTAATCATTTGAGCCCTGTGGGATGGGGTTAAATTATCGGCAGTGCTCTATGTTTCTCTGCCTTGACATAGTGAATACATAGAAAAGAGAATCGCAGTCTCTTCTCTTTTGCCCAAAGAAGTTCAGTGAGGTGTTTCCCTTGCAATTGTGTGGTTTGCGTAGAAATCTATTTCAAGTGAAACAGTTTGTTTACACAATGGTTTGGATGCGGAGTGGAGCTGCGATTGACCTTGTTGGAAAAGAATCTGTGGAGCTTTTTGTATTATCAAAGCTTCCAACAATACGTGAGGTACTGTGTGTGTTCTTTTATTACATGAGAAAGAATCATGACGTTCGGAACGCAGCTTGGATTGCAATGAAAGAAGTTGTTGATCTGTGGAACAAGATTAAAATTCCCCGTATCCAAGACATTCGGGTTTTTGAAAAATTTGAGTCGCTTTATTAGGAATGGAGGAATCTCCATAAGAATACCTCCACTAATAAACCGCCAAGTGCAGCCGCGATGGCTAAGAAAGAAATGTTTCATAGTAAGCTAGACTCTATGTTTGACTTGAGCAAAAATGATGCAATGGAACAGTTGGAAAAAAAGGCAAATGATGTCACTAAAGAAGCAGAAAAAGGCTTGGAAGGAAGAAATACTTTTCTTGTGTGATCAACGCGGACCGAGGGAAGGAGTTATTGGGGGTGTAGATTTAAAGATGAAGAAGGATGATCAGAGGAGGGCTGTGAGGAATGGTTGATGAGAAACTCACTAGAGAAGACAAAACGCAAGTTGCTACCGGTATTCTCAATAATGAAGGTTCAGAGAGCCGCTAAAGAAGAGACGGGTGCAGTTGCGGGATGTTCCCAATATGATACTTGGTGACTTATTGGTAGCCACAACAAGCTCCGTCAGATTTTTCCAAATACTAGGAATTAGTCAAGCGTTTTTAGAGTACCCTGTGACTGAATGGGCTGAAAGGGCTGAAAAGGAGGATTACAAAATGGGAAAGCAAATTGCTTCTTACCTTAGAGTGGTTAATGATCATGCGGAGCGAGGCGTATAACTTATGTCCGATTTCAACAGAACAATAACACAGAAAGGGGATGACTTTCAATACTTGCTCATATCCGTAAATTCCTACCGGAAATCCCTACCTGACATCAAAAAGTCAACATTAATTCATAAATATGACACACCATCTACATCAAGAGACCGGAACTGAATTGTGTACTTACTCGTTGTATCTTCAAATATGTTAATTAAACACATCCTGGTAATCAGATAATCTTGACCATTTATTTACCCTCAGAAGTGCACGAGGAAGTACAAAGAGAAAGAAGGGGTGGGGACAGAGGGGGGAGCTCAGAGCTCGGCACGGATGCCAGCGTAGTGGTGACCGTCAGCCAAGCGCCCATACGGCGCAGCGGCTAGGCCGGTGCGGAGTAATATTACTCCATGATGGCTTCAAGATACGGAAAAATGGTTAAAATTTTGCGGAGCTCTATAATCAGCGAATTACTTTACAGACGTGTGTCTGGCATCGAAATCCGCTTATTCTAGTGCACCTGCACTTTGACCCCTTAGGCACGGCTATGGGTAGTCGCACATCAACCAGCCTGAAATGTATTTGTTTTCTCACCAAAACAACTATTTTGAAGGGACGAATTCAAAAGAAAAACCTATTTTCAAAAATAAGCGTAGGCCTACCGTAAGGTGACTCATTTTTACGATATATGCCCCTCCCCTCCCTCATACAAGAAGGGGGGAACGGGAATTATATCTTTCTTAAAAGACAAAGGACCTTTACAAGAGGCCACATACCGATTTTGAACGCAATCCGATCACTGTAACTCATGAAGAGAAAATTCCGAAAAAATCATGCTTTTTACGATTTTTCGATAATTTGAACGCGATGAGCGACACCCCCTCCCCCTAAAAAAAGAAGATAAGGGGTGTTACATATTTTTTTAATACAGAGATTCTTTAGAAGAGGCCACATACCGTTTTTGAACGTAATACAATCACTGTAACATATTTTTAAAAATCCCTAAAAAAGTCATATTTTTTACGATTTTTCAAAACTTCGAACGAGATGTGCGACCGAAAGACATGGTCCGATTTCAAAAAAATTTCTTTCTTTGTGATCAGGGTGACGAGTAACAACTTTTCCGCGCTATTACGATTCGATTCGGACACTTTCGTGTTTTTCGGCCCACCCTAATGTATATGTACCCACAACTTCGTAAAATTAGCGATAGAAACAGCCTTATAAATACATGTGGGCTATTTATTTCGCATAAGACATGCACCGAGTCCTTTATCACATGCATCAAAATGTTTTTAATGTTACTGCTGAACTTATGTTTTCCTTTAACTCTCCGTATGCCAGTATCATCAAGCCGAAATCCGAAGCCGAAACCATTAGGTGCTCGCTGGTTTTTCTTTCCGAAGTTCCCTCTAGTATTACAAAGATTTTTATGAAATGTATTACTTTGTGCGCTAATGAAGGGGCCTGGGATCTCATGTCCCCTATGTTCAAGAGGAACATTACAAAAAAGTGAAAAAATTACTAAATAACTTTGAATTTGTTTATCTATTGATTTGGCCTTGATATAAAATAAATTATATCACCAACAAAAAAATACATAGTTGGATTAAATGAACATAGCTTTTCTCTAAAATTACATTACATATCAATCAACAAAATATGACAAGAAATATAACACATGTAACAATATCAGAGTTATCAATTTGAGCACGAGTAGAGATATTGAAATTTATATGGCCGGAATGAATTTATGGACGATGCTTGACGAATATGTTGAGGGAGGGAATTCCATAGTCTTACTGCTTCAACCGAGAAGGAGGTATGGAAAATAACATTTCGGTGACTGGAAATGTTAAGTTTGTCCGGGAGGGTGCGCAGAGTTCTTTGTCGGGCGTCTGTGATGAATAAAAAGAACTCCGTTAAGTTGTCAGGTTTTCTGAAATTGAGGATTTTAAATAGGGAGCATCCTAAGAAGTATTTTCTTCGATTAAGCACGGTGAGAAAATTTGCTAGCTTGCGTGCATGTGATATGTGGCAAAATTTTGGGATAAAATTAATGAATCGAATACATGCATTCAAGTTCTTTGAAGTTTAGGTCTTCCCGAATAGTGCTATAAGTAACACAGCAGTAATCAAATATTGGTAATATTGGTGAGGTAACAAGTTTATGTCGAATTTGGGTAGATAGCACATTTTTGTGTCGCTTGATTTGATGGAGAGTCTTAAAAACCTTGCGGGAGAAGACCATGGATACTTGTCCCGTCCATGACAGAGTTTGATTAATAATATCACCCAGGTCAGTCACTGTAGAGAAGTATAGAATATCCCAAGTATACAAATTATACCAAGAAAAGATGACAGCAGAATAAAATTAAATTGAAATTTGAGCCGCAGTAGCCCATGAGGGGTAGTCTACTTACCCCAGAAGTTTAACACATAATATTTGGAAATTTTGGATTTTGGCGGAAGTAAGAAAATGATTCGTAAAAGTGTATTCCAGAAGCCTTTGGATGTCTATATTCCATTAGCATACCTATTTTTGTGTTACTCTATCAGCACACTTTGTCCTACATGACCTAATAATAACCAAGTGTTTAAGGCATGTATATGTTCCCAAAGTAGGGGTTTCGACAATAATGAAACACTCCGGAATGTATAGAAGAAAACTAACGATTTAGAGAGAACACTGGCATTTAAAAAATGTATTCACCTTCTGCAAATATGAAGGGAATTCCTTAAGCCGAGTTGTATCCGCATTCGCACGAAGATAGGGACAACAGCAAAGCTATTTTCTATAAAGCTACACGCTATTTTAGTGGAATTGTTATTTTTCAAAGCAGAAAAACATTTTCTAATTTTCTTTGCGACCCGTTCACTAAGGTCGCACATCTCGTCTACATCTCCCTGAAGCACATTCTTTTTTCGTGATTGAAGTGACTACGGAGATAGCTGAAAAAAATGTTTTCTTAGTTGACACTGTTGATTCTTCCGGAGTGGTCACCACCGTTATAGTCTATTTTCATTAAATCGAAATATTTAAATGTCAATTATTTCAACATTCAACTTTTTTTTGCGCTGGCGAGTTCCCACGCGCCGAGTGTCCCATCGCGTCCAACCGACTGCGCGCGCACCTTTCCACCAGTGGTGCATGTGCTATTCAAACGATGCTGAGGACTGCCCCGGCGTGTCATCCCTCTTCGGTGGGGGACTCGAGTTACAAACCGCATCGGGGAGCACTTCGTGGGGGCTCCCGTGAAAATCGTTTTTCGGGACAAGGGGAGGGAGAAGGAAGATGAGGGTGCTCTCTCCCTCTTTCAAGAGAGGAGGGTAAACTATGTGTTCTTGTGGAGGAGCAGAGGGTGGGGAGGGTTGGGTGGGTGGGGGGGGGAGGATAGGCAGGAGGGAGGGGCAGCGAGCCCGTGAGTGAAACGCGAGAACTTGAGAAATGCACTCCTCTCTTTCTCCTCAACTCGATGGCTTTCTCTCTCTCTCTCTCCCGCTCTAGTAGCCCTACGGCTAAAACAGATTGACTCACAAACCGCAAAAGGACTACTCCTCCTTTCCCGCGGTAGTGGAATGACTGACTACAAGAACGCTCGAAGCTTCGCCCACAATGGATGAAAATATTTCAGGTTTTCCTCTGGGAATGTAATTGAGGAACAATGCGATATATATTGTTACAAAATAAATTTTGGAACATGAAAATGTAATAGTGTGGTGGGGTTTATTGTTTTGGGTTTTAGTTTGCCGCGCGTCGGAGGCCGAAGTGGTTACTTAAGGCTCCGATAGCGGCGTGAGTGAGTAAATTACGTGTGTCGAATGTTTTTTTGGCTATATAATGGGGTGGAGGCAAGGAGGTTAAAATGAAATGGAGGAGGCATGACCGTGAACGCTCATGTGCGAAAGTGAAGCAAGAATAGGGGTGCTTGGGAAGGATTTGGTGCCGAGTAGGTGTATGGCCCAAACCAGCCACCAATCATCGCCTAGCCCATGGTTTTTAACTTAGATTTGACGAAAATCGAACGCGACCGCCGGACACGTAAGCCCGAGGAAGGTCTAAACTGTGCCGACTGCAATGACGGAATTGGCTTCAAGAATAATCAAGTGTAGTATGTCGCCGCCATTTCTTTTCTATCCCCCTTGGGTGGAGGAGTGTGTGTGTAGGGATGAATGGAGTGGTGTTTTGAAGGAGAGCGAGGGTGAGTCGAGGGGAGTGCTGAATGAAGTGCACGGCACCGGACGAGAAGCGTCGATCAGAAATTGGGCCCAACGGTGAAAATACTGTGGCGGCAAGAAGATTTTCTACGTGCAGCTATGCTGTCTGATTTTGACGCGGAGTACGGTAGTGTCCAGCGATCGTGTGACCTGTCAATCCGTAACCGTCACGTGTGCCTGTCAAAGTCACGTAGATGTCTTCCTATCAACTTGACAGGCTCAATAAGCAAGCAAGAAATAATTCGGTTTCCTACTTCTTGTATGCATAGCTAATGGTTAAATCATATAAAAAATCGTTTTTTTAAATAGTGTTGTGGTTACAGCCAAATAAAGAATCGATGGCATAAGAGGGTACCAAAAAATTTCACTTGCGGTAATGCAGCAATTATTTTGTGGGTACATTTTACGCAGAATCTGCGGATGCATTTCACGTTCGCAAAAGTTTTATATAATCCTGCATTAGTAATGCTACAATCAATCATATAACTTAAATGAGGATTTCAGATGTATTTCCCACGCCAATAGTTTGTTTATTTTTTTAGTTGTATTTAGTTTTTAGTCACGGGGTTTGATGAGTGTATTTTACATGTAAACCGCTAGAATATATTTGTAAAAGTCAGTTCAAGTCTTCAAAGTCGTCTTGTTTATAGGTTTACAACCGTAAAGAGCTTTGATTTAAAGGTAGTTTGAGCGAAAAATCACTTCACCTAGAATTTGATGAATTTGGCCTCATTTTACAGAAAAAAACTATCATCTTTCCAATGATATCAAAATATTAACCCCTTGCCAAACTAATTTTCGAGCAATTTTCCTGTAAATATATACGCTGTTTTACATGGGATAGCGCCGTGCGCTCCAGAGAGGGAATATTAAACAAATTAGGAACTTCTAGCACCTAGATATCGTCAAAGTAGTAACGGTGTGTAGATTGCATGTTTTCTCAACTATTTATAAAAAACAATATATTACTCCCCACAGTAATGTTTGCAGAATCGCAAAAAAAATTCTGTTTTGAAGGGTTTTCAGCCGTACGGCGGGAAAAAATGAGTCAAGCTAGAGACTTATGTAGCTTTATTTATTTAATTACTGAGAATTTTGGTCATATTTAACTTTATTATTGCGCCAATAATATTACAATATTTATTTCATACTTCTTACAGACGCTGAAATTAAAAATTAAAATTTTAATATGGTCTCCATTATGACTAGGGAACTATCTCGCTCAAACCACCTTGATACCACGATGTGTTTCCACGTCTTGGTTTCCTAAAAAAAGTGAAAAATATGCATGCCTTTCCTCGAGAAATGTTAACCCAGCTCACTTTCCAATAACCCAACTCAAATTGGAGGTACGGCTGAAAGTGCTTTTTTTTTTAATACCCCCCTTCAGGCCCATTCGTGCCCTTTCGATTAATCCGGCGATCATTGTCAGTCGATGCAGATTTCTGTTCTCTTCGCTTTGCACGCTCTCAATCGCTCCTCCCACCGAGCGATGGCATCGACGTGAACGAAAGATACATTTCCTCGAAAGGGAAACGAAAAGAATGAGGAGCAAAGTCGGCCTTTTGTCTTTTTCCCATTTCCTCTTTTCATAAATGCGTCGCTCGCTCGCACGCTCGTCCGATGCAGTCTAATGGAACTTTACCTTTTTTCCGATGATACAAGGAGTCATGTTGATCGATGTTGTCATTAAATATCAAGTCATTCCCTGTATTAATACTTGCGCAAGAGGCTAAAGTAGTCCACCTATTTCGTGACTTTAATTTGCAGTACCATTTTTTTGTAAATTTTCTGTCAAATTGTGAATGTGGGTTAATGATTTATTCTTTCAAAACGTTAAAACAACGGAAATTTAGGAATATAAATGGAAGGGAACCCGATGATAGTAAAATGTTATGCTGTGATTTGGGTAGTGATAACGCATCAATTCCATTTAGCCTAGAAGAAATATTTAGGATTTTAGATTTTCCTAGAAGAATATTCCATTTTTAGGATCTTTTGCATTACATATTAGCTTACTATACTTGATTGTGCAACTGCTTGTTTCAATTCACACGCCGGTGGCTTAGTCCGGGGTGAGCTCCACCCTCAACTATCCAAACCAACCTTCGGGTTGAATCACTGAGTGAGTGAGAACAGATTGTTTATTGTATGTACTTTCTAAACACACTATTACTACTTCCTCAGTTAATTTCAATTAATAATTTTTCTTTTTTTTTAAGTTTCACGGTGATGGATATACTTTTTTCCCCTTGACAATTACGTAATTGAAAAGAAAAACTTTGCGAGTTCCACATACATAGATTTTTTTACGACCTAGGTTTCGTCGCCGTGTGACATCATCAGGTGTCCTGATGATGTCGCTCAGCGACGAAACCTAGGTCGTAATAAAAATCCATTTATGTGGAACTCGCAAAGTTTTTTCAATTACGGAGCTGTTCCATAAAGTTTTGCCTGAAACCATTAACTTGATAATTACGTAAATAACTTCAAAATCATAAGAAGTTAGTTTTAAAATTTGCTTACATAATTGATAAGTACAATGAGTGGGCAATGATAATTTCTGCTGTGTGTATCTTACTTATTGTTAGCTCACTTGGAAGCTTTGACTTTATGGTCCCATGCCCATTTACGCCCACGGTGGAAACGAATGCTTAGTTGGTTGAATTGTCAATTGGGGTGGTGGCAAACAACTGAAGTCATTTGCGCGATTTGGGAACGGTGGTTAGGTTGGCACGGCAATGATTATTTAGGGAATAGAGTAAGGGTTGTGAGAAACCTGGCTTCGATATTAGTTTGCTCTTAATATGAAAGGCACCGAGCGGACCACAGTTTTGCGTCCCAATAGAGGGAAGGAGTAGTTACTGCACTTGAAGTGCTCCATCCACAAAGCATCCAAGTAGGGGATCGGAGATACACTGGAAAATATCTGCCACTGCAGATATTTTCCAGTGTAGTGGGGTTATTACGCAATCTCACTTAAGTGAGAATACGTCATAAAGTACGGAAAATTACGTAATTTTTCGTAGTTCAACTCCACCACCCATGCAGCGTGACCATCTTTGGCTCTCAAGTGGTGATCTTAAGTGGTGATCTGCAGGTGTTTTCTTTGAATCTCCCGCTTCTTTCGACTCTTGATCCGTGTCTTTCGACTCTTCATCCGTTTCATTTGCCTCCACCTTTCATTAGTTCCATCTCACCTGTCGTGAGAAACGTGTAATGGAGTCCGTTTCCCCGGACCTTACTTCCGATCTTCAGCCGGTCGTTAAGAGAGCAAAACGGGTCTCCCTCCTTCCCGCAAAGAGTCATTAAAAAGGTGAGATTACAAAATAACCCCCCCCCCCCCCCAATCCCAAATGTTTTTCGTTCGCCCGTTGTCATCTTGGAACACTTTCGACCTCTCTCCCAAGCGATCGAGAATCGGACCGAATCGATTCTCGAGCGAAACGGACTCTCGCCCCTCCCCGCCCAACCGCACACGCCTTTCTTACTCTCTCTTGATCCGCCCAATTTCCTGGAATCGCGTGTCCAAGTGGGGGAGTCTTCTTTCTTGTGCCCGCATTGTGCTGGGAAGGGCGAGGGACGTTGTTTGTCCCTCTCGTCCTCCACCACCACCACCACCTACACCACTCGGCAAATTCAATAAAAAAATAGAAGGCGGGCGGTCCCCACACCCCTTGGCTCAGCCACCCCCTTCGGTGTTGTCTCAACCTCCCGCTGTTCCTTTTCTTTTCGGGGAGACGCGACGGGGGTGGTGGGTGGGATGAAGCAAGAAGGATAGGGGTGTCGGAGGAGGAGAGGCGGATAGCAGACCCCCCTGGCGTGAGGGTGTGGAGTCAAAAGGTGCCCTCTCTCCCCTCCGTGAGAGGGCGCGGGTCTCCTCCTCCCCTTAAACTTTGAGTCATTACTTCTCATTTTCCAGAAAAAGGGATTCGGCAGATTGGAGGGTTTCCTCTTGTTTCATTCGCGTCTGCCTCTCTTCCTTCCATACCCCCACAACACCTCCCGATGCGTACACAACGGTGCCATTCCCTCCCCAACTGGTTCCTTCTTCACTCATCCCCCTGTTATTCTCCCCTCTCCACCTTTCCTCTCCGCTCTTTCCCTCCGCGAGGGTTTCTCAAGTCCCCCCCGTGCCAAAACAACGCCGCACCGAAATAAAACAGGATACAGGCAGGAAACTTGTGTCTAAACCCCCGTCGGTGTACTTGGGTCGTAATGGATGTATGTCCGAGAGAAACTTCTCATGGGGGCTTTCGGCCATTCCTCCCACAAAGGATTTGGAGATTCCTTAGGGGAAACAGCGATCTCTTTCAAGGTTTCTACCGGTGTACATAAATGAAAAGAACCTTTCCTCATCCAGTGTATTCCGTTAATGCCACTTGCGCCGAAATTGGCGTTGGGCCTTTTATTTCTTGCACTCAAGTTGATTGAAATATGAAAAGCTGCGCTACAGTATGCCTTCCGTTTGAAGCGATGAAGGCTGCCCCCTGAGGGTGTTATTCTTTCATAGCGGGGGAAAGTTACTATCTCCTTCTCGGTGAAATACTACGGAAGCCGTGCCCCCCAGATTGGGAGAACGTCCTCTTAATATTGCTGGTGCTTCCTTCCTACAATCATGTCCTGATCCAGGTTCGGTTATTGTCGCCAATTGAAAAGACAATTTTTCCTGGTTACTAATATTCTCTATATTTTACGAGGAACTATCGTGCTCAGCGTAGAATGCTTTTTTTGTGGTGGGGATTTCTTCGGCTCGTGTCCTTGTGCGCTGCAATCCTTTCTTCTGTTTAGAAAAATTCATCAATTACTTGTTGTGATCGTTGTTTATCAAATTTTTAACCATTTAGTTTCACTGTAATTATCCTCATTTATTGAAAAACTAGGAACCTACAATGCCATGTGAATCCATGTGAATGTGGTATGTGAAATTACTATGTGAATCCATGTGTGAATGGATCCAGCATGATTAGTTTTGCTAATTCATGGCAATTGGCAATTGGCAATTGTCGACACATGTTCAGCAAATTGAGTGCAAAAAAATTTCTTTAATTTCCGAAGATTTGAGTGGGAATCGTTGGACATACAGCCTTGTTTTTGTTCACGTTCATTTTTGCGAAGTGATTTTATTGATCTCTCCCATTCCAATTACTCAAAAAGCCTTTTTTTCGTGACGGAAAATTGATTTGAAGTCCACAAGAGAAGTACTCCTACATCAGTGCTTAATATTATCGTATTACACACTTTATATTATCGCACTGTAGAGGGTTCTTAGCCTGAGAAACTTGAGGAGGATTTAGTGTAGACGACTAAAAACTAATTAGGGGAATTGTGGATTAGAAATGAAATCAGCCAAAGGAAGTAATGGAGAATGAATGTGGTAGTATGCGGGGAAGGGGATAAAAAAGAAGAACAGGGTATGTTGCGTGCGGCAGAAACACCCACCCAGGGTTGAAGTGGGCCAATGGTGAATTGGTGGAGGGGCTGCATTAGGTAATCGCGTAGCGACGAATTGGTTTCAATTCTCTGACTTTATTCTTAGGTTAGTTATCAATCGAAGTAACAGGCGGGCTTCAACGGTCCCAGAACTACGACCTCTTGAGCAAATTCTTTTTAAATTTTAGAACGTCTGAGGTCATAAAAAGACGAAATCTTCAAAAAGCAGGAGGAATATCGGAGCAGGCCCCGCCTGTGACTAAAGTCCATTCAGGGACTGCGGTGAAGGGTTTGATTCATGAGTTGTTGAAATGGTTCAATTATTATTTCTTGAGGGATCTTAACTTTACCAGCGTATGCATTGAGAAGGAGAGATCTTGATATCCCCGCCATGATTCAGAGTAAGGGACCACTAACGACGCACCTTGGACTGCACCTACCGCCGTATCCAAGACGAGGTATTCAAGGTATTCAACTCCTCCTTAGACAGCCCCTGAAACGACGCGACACGACCGTCACTTCGGTTCGTGCTGTTATTACGCGGCTGGATACCACAGAAATGTTCAGCCAGGTATTTCACGAGTGATGCTGAATTGCCAACAGGAGTAAATAGCATCAGAGAGACACTTATTTTGTGAAAAGTGAGGCTGCATGGCATTGCCGACTGTAATGCATAAGATTATTATATTCGAGCCTTTGGTCAATGCGATATAGCGCTTAATGATATTAGGCGATTCACGATACCATATGCAAAGTAATATCATCCGCCATGTGATACCTATCTTATCGTGCCACGCTCGGTGCTTTGCAATTTTGTTATTATGCGATAGGCTGTATCTTGTAGCATGCAATAGCTATAACCTATTGCGACATGAAAATATAAATCAAAATATACATTTTTTTAAAAATTGCGACGTATAAGAAATATTTGCGGCAGAGCTCTGAAGAAGCTAGGATTCGTCAAGCGTATTGTGGGAAGATTTTCGGATGAAAAAGTAAAAGAGAGGTGCTATTTCGCACTCGTCCGGTCACACCTTGAATATGCAGCGAGCATATGGGATCCGTTGCAGAAAGACTTAATCCGGGAACTTAATAAAATACAAAGGAAAGCTGCGCGATTCGTAAAAAACTGCTACGGGCGTACAGACAGCGTTACACAGATGTTAAACGAATTAGGCTGGGAGCCGCTAGAGACTCGGAGTCTGCGCCCTAGGCTTAGATTGCTTGAACAATTGAGAATAGATATCTTTCAGAGCGGCACGGAGAACATCATATTAGAACCCCACTATATTCCCAGCTCCGACAGAAACGATAAATTAAGAGAGATATTTTGCCGAACGGATAGGTATGGGAATTCGTTTCTCCCCCGAACATTAAGGGACTTTGTTAAATGCTAGGCGTAATTTCATTAGAGCGTTTCCTTTTTATATGTAAAGGGCTGGTGTCCTAACACCCTCCGCCACACGCCTATTGAGGCGGCTTACGGGGTAGTATGTAGATGTAGAAAACATGTGGTATGTCAGCTCACTTGACTTTTCAATGTTTCCATATTACGCCTTGAAGCAAGGAAATTTTACGCTGTAATGCGATACAGAAATTCATGAACTGCGATGACTGATGAAGGGGTGGAGGACAGAAACAGCACCGACGAGAATGGATCGTGCTTGCAGCCCGTCTCCCAGAGTTCATAGTTGGGCACCGCGCGCGGACAAAAGCTGGAGACGGACAGGAGGGGCTTCGGGGAGGACTTCAGAGAAACGTCTGTGCCAAAAGGGGGCGAAGAATATCCCAATCCCTCCCATCCCATGCCTTTGTTCTCGCTATCTTGCCGACAGCACGAACCTCCCAAACACCACCTCCCTCACCTCCCCCCACTCTCCGAATCCCATTCCCGAATCCAACATTTTCATTTCCTCCCCTCCCCTACCCCGCTCCCCCCCCCCAACCTTTTCTCCCCCTCCCCTCCGCCTTTGACTCCTTCCCCTCCTCCCGTTCAATCCTCTCAGGAATCACGTGACGGATTTCACCCTCGACTAGGTGATTACACTTCCCTCTTGCGGCAGCGGGGAATGCTCATGATGTCTCGCCAACGTGGATATTCTCGTGTTCAGCATAATTTGACTGAGTACCACTTATTTCCCCATTCAAGTTCTTTACAGACGCAACTCGGTGTCATCAAAACGTAGGAGAGATTCAGGCGTAACTTGGTGTGAATGTTCAATCTTCATAATTGTAGGAGTAAACACAGCTGCAAATTGTTTCGATAATTTAGTGCACAGCAACCATGGTTTCAATACTCGTTGTCATAATAAAGTTGACAAATACACTGAGTTTAAAAATTATATGTATGCATATTTACAGCCAGGACGGGTTATGTATTTTTCACCGAAAATCGCAATTTTAGGAAATAGATTTTATATATATCCTTACATACGTATTTTGTATTTCTACCTGCTTGATTTTGGGATAAATTTCTTTCTTTATAAATAGTGAGAGTGGATGTTGTTTGAGCTGTGCCTGTTTGTACGTCGAATTTCGTTGAATGCGATTACTCTCCACCACTCCACTGCTAATGTCCTATCGTACGCGTCTGGTCAAACCGATATGTTGGATGCCCTGAAATCCTGAGTTGGCAACTCTCTTCGCGCCGTCTAAAGGCTTCTTCTGCTCCAATCCCGAGCCAGTTGGCCGTATCTCGACACCATTCCTGAATCACTTCCGGCGTTCTTAAGTCTTTTCCGCTGAATTTTGCATGCATTTCCCTCGGCACGCAGGTGACGGCAATGAAAGAAGCCCTTTGATTCAGGGATAAAGTCAAAATTTTGTGGCTTACCCTCGGAGTCATAGAGCTTTAAAGCGAGAGAGATTTCGAGAACCCTAGCAGCTACCGTGCCATTTCCAGAAAAAAATAAATGTTGAAGTCATGCTGACTGAATTTCTTATGACATCATTAGGATATTGTATGTAATGATTTATAGCAGCGTTGCACTAATATCCACAATTTAACATTTCTTGTAGTTATCGAATGCGAGGGAACATTAATGCAATTACTGCATCAGATATTTGTTGACGCGGTAAATAGATTGAAGGGGTGGATGATACATATTTTTGGATGAGACACTGTTGCAATATTTCAACTTCTATGGAGCCTAAATCTTTACCCTCTATTGGATTTAATGTAGTGTTATTCCGCTCGGCCTCCATGGCCATTGAGAATGTTTACATCACATTCATTTGCTTTGGTCATTGGAATTCGGCTTTTGGAATTACTTAGTTAAAAATGTGTTAAATAAACATTTTATCTATATTGTTTTCCGAAATTTCTTTTTACGTAGCTTATTGGAACCAGGCACCAAGTAGCCCATCAGTGGTTACTAACCACTGGTTAGTCTTTTTACATTCTTGCTTTGGTATTCTGTGTAAGCCATAATAATAAGCCTCAATAAGCCTCTTCTTGAAATTATAATTCTTGCTTTTCAAGCAGCGCGGTTCATACTTTATGCCTTAAATTTGGCAGCGGTTGAGGATTGGAAACGGTTTCGTATCATTCTATGTAAAGTGAATACCGTTGTGCGAGGGCGAAAACCAGTTCAGAGACATGCAACAGAAATAAAACGATCAATTAATGGCAGTAAAGCTTTAAGGGCTAAACATTGATTGTCAATAGAAGAATGGTGGATGTAAAAGTCAATTCAATTTTATTCTTTAAAAAGTTATCCTTTATTACTGTATTACGTGGCACTTGTGTCGTATCCCACCTTTCTTCAACCCCGTCTGATCTTATGCTACACTATCCTTTGTCTCACTTCTGCCATCGAAAGCACCATCTTCCGATAAAAAGCTGTGATTCGATTTCCTTTCCTCTTCTGCTTTCCTTCTCCCCTCCGACCCCCCCCCCCCCGAACGCCCACTCGTGGACTAAAAAAAACACTGGCGTCGTCCGGCCGAAAGTTTATGCTGATCCATCATTGCATCCGAGTTGTCACATATGAGCGGCGGAGATCGTTAAACAAGCGGAAGTTGTTCGTGCGCCGCTCTCCGGGCCGGAATTATTCCGATGTGGAGGAGGAGAGATTTATTTCACGATAAACCTTGCCCCCTCCCTCCCCCCCCCAACGCTGCCGATATCTTGAACTATTAATACGGGGTGAAAAGAAAATAATCTCGTGAATAGATTTCAATCGTAATTCTCGTTTTTTTTTGTATTTTAGGAAATGGTCCTTGCCTTGCCTTACGCGTCTCCTTGCCTTACGCGTACGACTCTCGTTCGTGAGTTCAGATCATGGGCGAGCTGGTTCATTAGGAAGGGGATTAACAAGTGGTTTTTATGGCTCGGAAAATGCCCAAATCCTCGTTTTTGGTTCTCTATCTAATAAGACCTCTTCTTCCAGTTGCGCTTTTGTGTTTCTCGTCGCCATGGCAGCGGATCGCTCCAGCACTCTATCGCCTCTAGCAATCTATTCCCGCTGCCCTTGCCGATCATTTCTTTTGGTGGAGTTGTCCATTGCACTTCGTAGAAGGGTCGCTAGGCAACAGTGCTGCTTAATGCGTTGGTCCACTTAACTCCCGTATATTTGTGAAATTGTTGGTCATCGTGACATTTGTGACCCAATCGGAGTGCTGAAAACCAGGAAAAAAATCAACCACCAATTGTTGGAAAATTAGCTTTCCCTGCCCGGGAGTGAGCATATGAGTTGGATTTTGGCTTGCATTGTATAGGTATAGCGAAACTTCGTGGCACTCACCAGCGGAGGATTAGAGGACACTGACCGTAAACCAAGCGTTGATGAGTTATCAAAGGACTCCCTCTGCAGGATCCACTGGAAAAAGGCTCGGCCGCTTCATCCCCCACATCTCATGTATGCTTTTCTTTCCTTTGCGTCATGATCTTCACAAGCGAGTACCATCAAGTTTCGCTACACCTATAATAATCCACAATCCACAAACGTTTGATTAAAAAGTACTTTACTATTATTTCTCAGACAAATTGTGCAGTGATAGATCATTAAATTTGTGATGTCAATTTTAATAAATTACTTTTGCTTGTTTTTATGAGAAGAAACGCCAATTTTTGCACAATCTAAGTAACAAATTTTAGTTTTGCCCTCTAATGGATCAATTAACTCGAGACAGTGTTTTGGGCTGTAACGGGAAGAAAACCAGGGAATTTAAAATTTTGGGAAATTTCGGAAAAAGTTATTCAATTTTAACCTGAAGTCATGGAGTATCATGGGGACGAGTGAATCCTCACAAAAAAATTTAAAGTTGTGCATCATTTTGGACACTAACTGAAGAATGGAGTTTAATGACTCTCTGGGGAAAATAAGAAGTGGTCTACGTTTTTGCGAACACTTGAAGACGTCATGCCTGAAAGAATTTGAAAATAAAAGAAAATACCTTGATAAGCGTCAATTATTGTGGTTTTTACTTTGAAATTCGGAGTGTCACAATATGCATTGCCTGAAAAAGACTCCCTTATAATCGTAAACATGGCAGTTAAATAACTTCACCAGCAGTCATCAATCCGAGAAGTGGTTTTCTGCAGCTCTCCTATCACCTTATTTATGCCTTCATAAGTCATCATTTTAACGGCCTTCGTTATGTCCATTTCAAATAAAACAATATTGGTAAATTCCCACACAGTATTTTATAAAAACAGTTAAAATTCACCACCGACCAACGTTTGACCAAGGTAATGGCATTAAGTGCCGAAACCTTGGTCGGTGGTGTATTTTATCTGTGTTTTTATAAAATACTGTGCGTGGGAATTTACCAATATTGTTTTATTTGAAATGGACATAAAGTATTTCCACAAATTCAAGCCTGATACGCTTTCATACGGCCTTCGTTATTTTTACGCTATTCGCAAAAACGCATGCAGCTCTCTGACATTCGTGACCCAAATCGTGAATCTTCAATTACAATCTCCGTGGAGAACGTTTTCCCAGCGTGCGGTGTGGTCCATGCAATGAAGACGAATGTTTGTTCGAGCCGTCGCTCAGTGAGCATTATTACTTTGGGGTGGGCGGGTGGTCCAAGCGAATGACTCTTCTGTCGTCGTGGATTTCCTCCAATCAGGCCGACCGCCGCGGACTCCGTGAATAAGAAATCGCTGCTGGGATCGACCCTTTGCGGGGCAGAGGACCCGGCAGCTTCTTCTTCTTCGCTTCTGGAGAGATCGCGTCGTGAGAACGCACCCGGGGGGGGGGGGGGGGGGCGAGGAAGGAGGAGGAGTCGAACGCAAGCATTTGTCTCAATTGTCGGGTGGGAGGATTGGTGGGGGCTGTCTCCCTCCGAGAGCTTAATCTCTCCCCACCTCCCCTCCGATGCCTCTCAATCTCATTTCTCGGCCATCCGTCTCCCAGGAACCCGTCTTTAACGCCCGTTCTGACTTCTATGTCATTCGTTTTTTTTTCGTAAACTTACCGTGATTCCCGCGATGCGGCAGTTGTCGGCTGCACTTCCGGGTTGGTCTCTGAACAAGTCCCAGTATTGTGTTCTTAACTTACGATGTTGACTCGTCTCATAAGATTGCTTCCCATTCTGCACAATTATCTCCGTTGGTTGTTTCGCACTGATCTGGAAGATGTCGGTTGCAAAACTAAATATTCATATTGATGAGCACGCTGATTGGCAGCCCATCTTTTGGCACGTGACTGAAAAGTAGTTGGTTTGCAAAACATTCCTAGTGTTCTGCAGCCTGATGTTAGATCCTTCTTCCAACATATTACTGGATAAGTGTTAAATAAACTGCTACCATATTTGCATACTTAAATCACCTTAGTTGCGTACACAATTAACGGAAAATTACGTGTGAAAGTTTATTGTACATACAAAGTTCATGAAAGGCCTTAAATATTTTTTATATAGTACCCGGTCCCTGGTTATTGGCGCGGTGGTGCGTGGAAAGCTGCAAGTCTGTGTCATTGGAAATGCATAAGAGGACAAGTTATAAAAGATAGGAAAGAAGTTTCCCTTGCCTTAAAAGTTGTATAGATTTTCTTCTGTCTTGCATCTGTTCGATCTGAGTCGTGATTAATATAATTGTACGGGATGCAGCACCTCAAACACACGAGTTTGTCATGTGTACCATTGTTTACCATGCCACAACGTTGTAGGACAACGACCGAGCGTTGATTATTCTTGAGCCTTGATGCGTTAACAGTTCACTGCTTCTCTATCGCAAGGAATTTGATTGTATCTTTACCCTTTGAAATTGAAAATCAATTAAAATATCCCCTCAACTCTGGGGCTAATGTCAGTAATTATATACGCATGCAATCCAACAAGTTTTCCTATAAAACAAATACAACATTCAGTGTATTTATCGGTGCTTAAATCGTGGAGCTATTTAAAAGGCTTACGAATGTTTCAGCATTAATTGAAACGGGCAGTTTAGGAATCAACTCTTGGCATGGAAGTTCCGTGGTTAAGGACTGGGTATTTGTGCAAATACTGGGTAAATTCCCCGCACAAACAGTTTTTCTTCTGAAGTGAGATCAGTCCATCAAAGCATGCTGCAGGTTGTTCGCTCTTTGGGCCATCGTGACCGAGTGGACTTTTGAAAAGGGAGTGAAAGGCGACTACTTGACAGCGTGGATAAAAAGTGAATAACGTGTGCTTACGCGCCTTTTGGGTTGTTGTAGTAACACCGATTCTCCCTCGATGGATGTGTGCCGAACTCTCGGCGGATGTGAGTATGTCGGGCACTCTGCGCGAGTCGTCGGGAGTTTGTCTCCCTTGGGAGCGCTTTGGCGCTAAATCTCGCCATTTTACGCTAACAGACTCTCTCCAACCCTCTTGTACATACATATAGCCACCCCTTATTTCGCGGATCCCGTGGGAAAACGCAAGAGGGATCAGCAGCCCCCCCTCGCCCCTTAAAAATCCCGGCGGGGATATTCCGGGGGCCGTCCCAGCTGCAATAAAACATAAAGCCCAGTTTGGGGATCCCGCATCCTGAAAGGGATTTCCGCAGTGGCCCTTTTTTGTGAAGCCCCGGCTGCGGGAGTCGATGTCGATACACTCGAAGGTTGACGTTTGAACTACATTGTTTCGGTGCGGCCATTCACGGGTGGATGCGAACACAAGTCGACAAACACTGACAGCGTACGCTCTCTTCCCTCACAAACTCATTCATCGAAGACTTCTTCCTCGACCGTGCCCGTGTTTAGGTTTTTGTCTCCCGTTATCCTTTCTCCGCTGGAAATGCACTCGGCTTTATCCAAGAGGGTCAAAATACTATTTCAGGTAACGAGTCTCGTGACGTGGATTTGCGTCTCAGTGACCGGGTTTGTCTAAGCTCTTCCACATGAAAAATTTCTCATTTGTAGAACAATGTGAGGCAGTTCTTATTAAAGTTTCTGAAGTACGAAATTAGCCTCCTTCCCCTCTCAAATGATTTAAACGGCGAATAATCTTGCGAATGATATTTCGAATGATCGTCATACGCACGACGTTCATGCCTTGTGCAAAATTTTAAAATTCCCCGGTTGAAAAATCATGCGCATCATCATTCGTGCAAAATTCGAATACATTCTGTTTTTGATCGCATAACGCCGTAAGTGATCTACTACTGTAATCCCGCAAATGATCGTCTTGTCTGATATTGTTGTGATTCCCCTTCCCTTATTACCACCTGTCAGTTCCTTCACTTTCCTACATAATGCATCTCATCTTCCCTCTTTTTGGTATTTCTACAACGAATCGATCTGTTCTCTCCACCACGCCTCTCTTGCTTTCTTTGTTTCTCTTCTAAGCCTGTTATTTAATTCTCGGTATTTTCTCTTACCTAGCTCTGAGTTTACGCTCTTCCATTTCCTTCTCTCCTCCATTCGTGATCCACGGTTTTCTAAGTTTATTTGCATTGACTACGCCTACCGTTGCTTTCGCCGCTTCTACAATTCCATTTTTCAAGCTTCCCCATTCATCTTCCACTGATCTAACTCCATGATCCTCACCCATTATCTCATCCACCTTCTCTCGATACTTCTTCTTCATTGCCCCAGTTAATGCCTCCGCATTCCACTTTCGTACCCTCCTTCCCATTCTTATCTTTTTCAGATTTAGCCGACATTTGATAATTTTGGTCTCATTTGGTAATCCCGTAAATGATCGTAAATGCATCCTACGAGTGCATGACTTCCATTTGGGTTATTTTGATTAATTAAACTACGACTATTTCTACACTCCTTGAAATGAACCACCGAAGTTTCATGGGATTACGACGGTTTTGTAATGCAGTAGTCTCCGCATATGTTACATATTAGGCATTAACGGCTGCCAGGTAGCGTCATATATCAATTTAATATCCTACCAATGACATTTTGATGTCACCAACGTCGTCACAATATCGGACGATATTGCCGAGATAAAAATGATATTATGTGATACCTTTTCTTGGCATAAAAGTTATATTGTTTTTATTATCTTTAGGTGATATTTATTAGATATTTCCCGCTGAAATTCGCCTTTAATTAAGAGGGCTTGGAGGTGTAACTGGATAACACACCTGACCAGGGAGATCCGGGTTCGAATCCCAGTCAATTCAAATGAGTATTTCATGGTGAATTTCACCCTTTTCGTGTAAAATCATTTGATACTTTTCTCTATGATGTCATTTGGGATAACTAAGGAAGATATAAAATGTACACCCATAACAAGTATGAAATTCTTGATGTAGTATTTTGTGTATTCGTGATCCGTAAGTACCTGTCGGCGGTACATTATGCGATTGGGGAAATCTTACATTTCATTCCAAGGCACAGTTGTTTATTGTGCGATTGAGATATTCCAATTGGCCGTGAAAATGGCTTTATGAACCCAATAGGAGGCTTCTATGCATATTTGCTGTGAAACGAAGAAGTGAATTAATGTTAAAGTAGCCAAAGATAATCCGAAGTCGTCGTAGACTTGTGATAACGTCTCAACACGTAGCATTCATTCCCACGGAAGTGTTAGTTGTTGGTCGTCTTGGCCATCTCTTGGCCATTTCACTCCATAGCCATACAGATGCTTAGTTGTACGCCTAGTTCCTAAGTGAAGAGGCATGGCTCGATATTGAATGTGACGTTAGGAATTGCTAAAAAAAAATATATTGGTGATTTGATAAACCTTCATTTTAACGTATATTTTTCCACCCTCTCGACAGTTAGGTATGATGTCGGAAATGTAGATTTTTGTCTCATCTATAATTAAATCTCCCTATATGATCGCAATTCTTGAATTTGTAAAAGAAAATTGGTTTCAGTAAATTCTACCTTTTGCGACCATATCTTAGCAATTTCACGTATATTAATGGCTATGTCATTAATCAGAAATGAAATTCTATTATACTCGCAGGCATTGTATCTTATCACATTCAATGATAATTAGTCGATCAAACGCGAGGATATCGGAAATATTCTTAATACAGTAAATTTATATAACTGCTATTTGTCCGGTAACTTTTTCTAATGCAATATATATTTTTGGTAATAATAGATCCCAAATTGATTAATTAAAAATAATTAGTGTCTCCATTTTTTCGCGTGCCGAGCTGTAATTTTTGAATCTTATCAATCCTTGTTGTAAAACGAACCATGCAAGAAAACATGCGGAAGATTTAATTGATGGTGGGTGAAGTAAATTAGTGGAATTTCGACGTATTGAAGAATTGACAACTTGTTAATGTTCCAACAACTGTTAAATTCACTGTCCGGTTTCGATGTTCATATCATCACCATTTGAGTTAAAATACTATTATAACTCTTGTTTATTTTACTTATAATTCGGTGTTTTAACTCTTTTTGATGTTATAGACAACGAACCCGGTCAGTGGTTTTAACACAGTACGTAATATTACCGAGTTGCTAATTCTTTTATACCCAAAAATTACATTCTAGAGCTCAACTTTCTCGCCTTTTCTCTCCTGACCAGTATTTCGTTTCCTACCCCTTAACTGATTTTTGTCGCAGAGACCTCATATTCCTTGCCACACACCCTTGCATTGGTTTGCAGTGTACCGATAGAAGTCGATGTAATGCGTTGCTTCGTGTAATATGCCTTTAAGGAACTTGTATATTTCGGAGGACTTCCTAAGAGGTACTTGAGTGCTAGGAAATTGTATTGCTGCGCTGTTCAATCGGGAAGGGGACATGGTGTTCTGTGAAGGGACTTTCTTGTGTGAGTTGTAAGTGCCGCGTGCCGCCAGGTGCGTTGCATGTTGCCCCAGAGCAAAGGGGACGCCTTGCTGCAAGCACCGCGGCTAGCCCTCGTACCCTAGGGGGGTCTGTCACCCCTGCTGGGTCTTAGGGTCTCAATCGGGAATTGATTAGGATGACAGGGGCGGTGAGTTGGGAGTGATTACTCCGGGGGAGGGAAGGTTTCTAGGAACGAATACCTAGAGGAGTAGGGGTGGTGGAAGGGGGAATGCGTTTTTTGTGGTTTTGCACCTTCCCCTCTTGCCCAGAGTCATCTCGGAGTCTAGGGAGAGGGTGAGGGGGGGTGAGAGTGGAAAATGCAGTCAATTAAGAGGATTTCAGGGGATACTGTATATCCATGCATGGAGATCGGTAAATAATAGGTCAAATGTGCTTGTCAAAAGGTACACATCTTGACCCTAATTTAAATTGTTATTTGTAACAGGCATAAGGGCTCTAATCACTGGGGGTGTGGTTTTTGCATAAGTAATAGTATCACTTTAGCATTGACTACACCCTAGTTTCCCAATCCTTTTTACGATGTCTCGCGGAAATGTCAGTTGTAATATTTCTATGGAACTAACATCATTAATGTTTTAATAGCTAATAATTCAGAATAGAATTAGGTTTGTGCTAGTATTTTGTTCTTCAGTTTTTTATGGGTAAATTGCACTTAGATGATTTAATGGTAACTTTTACAAAAACCACCTTTTTAAATTATCTAATATGGAATACCACAAAGTTAAAAAAGTACTTGTATTATTAAATTGCACTTAATTTGCAAAAAATAGCATTGGAATGTGAGAGAAAAAATGTTCTCCGAATTTACCACTCTTTTTTACATGTAATCCATTAACACATCCAATTTTTCCATGCAATCATAACTTTAAGCGTAATTTCAGAAAAAAAGCGTAAAAGTGGGAATACGTCGACACTTTAAGTGCACTTTTTGTTGGGCAAAAAATTAAGTGAATTACATTTTTAGGTTCATAATTGTCCATTTAACCTGTCAGTGAAAACGCTGAGGTTCTCATATCCAGCTTTGATTTCATCTACATCTACAAAATACCCTGCAAGCCACCTCAGGGGTGTGTGGCAGGGGGATTTGAGTGATTCTAAATCATATTGGAATTTAATTTTCATGTGACTTTTTTCGTGATACCCGTCGTACGTTGCTCTTTGCCAAATCAAGATATCGTTTTATTTTTTCTCTTGACAGCTTAAATTTATTTTCCTTTTAACCTTCCCAACTCGTTTTCCTGCGGCAGTTATGATCCAGTCACATTTTAATCTGAGTATACGTTGCGTTGTGTAAAATTACCTCAATGTTATTAACTTTGTACTTCATTAATCTGGAATTAGCTTCTAATCGGTGTTTACCGTGATAAATAACCATTTAATCTCAGATGGCAATTTGAAAATCCATTAATTGATTTTTTAAAAACTTTTTTGCAATTATTCATTCATGTGGATTTTAAACAGTTGATTGTTAGGTCTTCGGCCTAACGTTGACTTTGAGCATCTCCATAGTTAGGTAATCTCTAAACTATCCTGGCAGCACTATTTGCCAAGCATTGAGTCTCTTTGTAGTTCCTCATACTTTCTACGCTCCTTAAAGTAATCCACAGTTTCAATTTTCTTCCTTCGTCTTCTGCACATTCTCCTCTCATCACAGACACGCTCACCGTACGAATTCCTGGCATTTTTTCTATCTCCTCTGAATCCCTGCCACCAGCTTCCTATCCTCACCCACCATATCTAACATTTCCTCGTTTGTCTTCTTTGCTACCCAGACTACCATTTCCACTTGTAATAACCTCCATCCCGCATTTAAACACCTACCGTCCGCGCAAATGTTTCTCCCGCAAAGGCCCAAATCTCACCTGCAAGACCACGCGTCGTATCAGAGTTTTAAAAACGCGTTTCTTTACGACTTTGCTCAAATGTACCCTCTCACAAATTCATCTAAGTCGTCAAACTACTCTGCGAGCCACCGTAAGGTCAGGTATAAGGGGTGATTAGGAGGCCATCCACGAAGGATGTAGAGAAAATGAATTGGGAGTGGGAAATAAAAAAAATTGGATTAAATTTGACGGATTATTCTCTCACCCTGTCTAGGTCGTAGTCGTTGATGTTGCGCGAAAGGAAGTAATTGTCGTGCCAATCTGTTTCGCAGGATTTTCTCTCTTTTTCTATCCATTATGTCAATTCCCTTTCTTCGTGGTCTCCTTAAGTTTTTATCAGCAATGACATCCTTAGTCTAAAAGCTTATTTTACTTCCTAGACCTCGCAAGCTGTCCACTTTAACATAGGCTGGTTTCGAAGGGGAATGGCCCTGCAGCGATATCACGTCCGAGATGCACCTGATAGTGAGATAGCACCACGCTGGAAAGCACTCTGCCTGCTTGGTGCGAGTCGTAGCCTGTCCTTGTTTTTGTCTCGCACCAAGACGTCGCCGACACCATCCCCACCACCCCTCCACCTCTTCTCTTCACTTAACCGCTCGTCATTTCCTCAAAACTTCGCTCCTTCCTCGCTTCCTCCCTTGTGCAAGGGAACCACCGCCAGAGACCCCGAAACCTTTTTGGAATTTTACGACCCCCCCCAATTGCCCCATCCCCCTCGCCACAACAACCCGACCCAAACCACCACTTCCCACCCCGGTCGCCTTTTTTTCCTCTTCTTCACGCCCTGTTGTTTCTTCCCCCTCCCCCCCTCTCTTCCCCAAAAGGGACTTCTTTCCTTGCCTCTTTCAAACCCACAGGAACCATCATCCTTTTCTCCTTCCCCCCCCCCCCCCTCACCCTCCTCCCCAAAACCATCCTGAATGCTCTTTATGGTGTCATCATCGGGGTCGTTATCAACATTCATATAATGTCTCTTATTGCTCTCTTCCTTCCTTCCTCTCGCTTAATGCCCTCTTCTCATCTCTTGTTTTCGTTTCCACAGAAATGGGAGGAGGAGACGGCGGGACCCGCTGAGCGCCGCCGCCCGCAGTGCCACCTCCCGGGAGCGGTCCGTCCCTCGCTCGCACGCCCTGAGCAAATGCCGACCGAAGAAGACCTCAAGCAACATCCTCGGCCGACCTCGTCCCTTTGACTCAACTCCGCTGCCGTGAGCGAGCGCTTGGATTGGCCCAACCAGCCAGCACCTCACCTCCCTCCCAGCAACCCCCCCCCCCCCACCTCTCCCCCTCCGGAGGAGAGGACACGACTGGCGACGGCCTACCTGCCCGCCAGTGTTCGTTCCGTTGGACGCGGAGGAGGCGGTCGGAAGATCCGAGCGCGTGAAAGTGAGTGTCCCGGACGCGCCTCGAGGGATCCCCGATGGTTGGGACGCTAGGCTTCCGGTTGACAGCGGCGGCGGACACTGGGGAATCGGGATCAGCGGCCTCGCTGTCGTTGCGGGCGGAGTCGATGGAACGACAACCCGCCTTCCACTGCTGCTCAAACGCCATACCATCGTTATCGCATTTGTTTTCGCCGATGTGTTGTTCTCAAGTGCGAGTGAGTGAGTGTTCCAAGTGAAAGTGGATAAGTGTGTTCCGTTTTTTTTTGTTTTCACCGCTCTTTAACGTGCGTGCTTTGCCTCGGAGGCAAGTTTGAAAGTGTGTGTTGGATCCGGAGGAGTCTTGGAAGACGATGGCCGGGAAGTGCCGCCTCTTCGTCCTCATCCTCGGGGCGCTGATCCTTGGCCAGTTGGTGCTGCTGCCCGTGCCCTCGGCGGGAGCCGTGCCCGCTCAAGGTGGGTGTCCTCACAAACCCTCGTCTTGTCCTTCGTCCCTTTTCTATTCCCTCGACACGGGACAATCTGCTTAAAGCCGACCGGAGCTAAGCCGCTCGAACAGTGAATAACATTCTACTGTGTTGAAGGGTTGACTTAATCTTCGGGTTGGTTCAGTACTAATCTCTCCGTGCCTTTATACCAGAGACTATGATCAGTTTTTTTTCATTTCACGAAAATGGCCCGCCTAGTCACTGAAAAAATCTTCTTGGAAAATCAACTCCTCGTAACGTGCACACTTGTTTTGTTTGCTTCAGATTACTAGTGACCAGTCGGGATACGTTAGAATGCTGTTGTTGTGGAGTTGAATTAGTATAGTCAAGTTGTTGGATCGTGTGTGTCATCGTTCCAGTCCAGGACAAAGTGTTCAAATCAGTGTTATTGTTTCGCGAAAATATTCATGAATTTTCTGTGGACTGAAAGTTGAAACGAGTTCCATTAATTCGAGTTTCGATTCACGAGTTCATGCATTATTTTTGCATTTCGGTTATATCATTGTAGTTGTTTAAAATATACCCATGAGATGTGTTTGCAATGGCCTGTTCGCACGATGCATGTACTCACGCTGGTCAATGCGTGGACGCTCGTCCCTTCAAATATTCATCAACTACTTGTGCTGATGCATGAACACAAGTCCAGAAATTTGCCCTCGTTTTAATTCTCTGAATATGCTCCCACAATTTTTCACGCAAGAACCAGCACGGGTACATGCATCGCCTACGTGTATAGGTCACTACGTGTATAGGCCTTAAGCTCAGTTAATGTTCAATTAGAATAGGAGAGGCGAAAACAACTTGGCTGATGCTTACCCGTAGTATACCTCATTTGTTTTTAAAGTGCTATGTTCCTTGTATTATGTGGAACATATTCACTTTAATTTTGTCATATTTAAGTCACCTAATGGTGGGAAAAGAATTCAATAGAAGTTGTGTGCCACGTAAGGATAAATGAAATTTCTACGGCCATCGCGAAGGTAAATGATTTTGGGTATAATGGATAAGCCCTAATGCATTGGGCACGCGAAATCCTTTTTGGCGTACCTTTTTTTGCCACAACAAGTTTCAAATTATTTCCGGAGCGCGGCAAGTTGCTATCACAGGCATTCACCAACATTTGTCCAAAGGAACGTCATCCCACTTGATCATGTCCAATCACTTCTTTTACTCTCTGGCCTCAATTGATCTCATAGGTATGAGTTGAGCTTTTCACAGCGCCATACAGCTAGTAAGTTATTATCCGAGAATAAATTATTTCGAGTTGATTGTGAACTCAGCTTCGGAAATTGAACTTAGTCAGTTGATTTGTCTAGTCTCCCTTCATGTAAGTAAATGTTCTGAAGTATCTAAGCCGACAATGTTTCAAAGTGGAGGTGATAGATTCAGGCTCAAATGTGTGAAACCTCATCATACTTGAAGTTGAAGTAAATTATCTGATTTCACAGAAAATTCATTGACGATAGTACTAGTTTCGTCGGACAGTCGACATCAGCTGGTTGTGCACCTCAAGTCAAGTTCCGTGGCATTCCGTAATGGATGCAATAGGGTTTGCAAGATCTTCTGACGGTATAGTCTTACGCAAGCACACTGAATTCTTGCATGAAAAACCACACCATCTGACATGAAAGCTAGCACTTTAGCGGTGGTGTGCGAACCCGATCCCTCAGGCATGGGAGACCGAGTATGTCACTCGCTGAGCCGACCAAGTCGGCGCCGTCTCCGCCCAAGTACAGATGACGAAGACAGTGCTGAAAAGAAATGTCAATATAAATACTTGGGGACTCTCCTTTATCTGCGTAACCGATCATCGATGCGTGCCTTTCTCTCTTCTCCGTGGTCATTCTTAGGGTTTGCTTTTAAGGATGAGATGGTGGGGGGGTGGGCAGGGGAGGGGATTCGAAGAAAGGACAGGGGAGGGTGGGTTTGAAGAGGAGCGACCATTTCCCTGAAGTGGTGACCCCTGTCTCTGATTTTTTTCCCTCGAGTGGGCCGTAAAAAGAGAATGGACAATCCACGCCCCTGGGGAATAATGTCACTCACCCCTGACCCTCATCCTCTCCTCCGTTAGCTCGTACCCTGAGCAGAGAGGGTCGTCTTCTTCGTCGGTCTGACCGCTCGCATCCTTGCCCTCAACAGACTACTGTTCATTTTTCCATCGCTCTCCCCTAAACGTCTTTCTCTTGTCCAATCCTTCGTTGGAAATCCTCTTAAGGTTTTCCATCGCTGAGGGATGAGGAAATAAAAATGCTTCTAAACTCGAATCGTTGAATAATTTAAACGCTACTCTAGAATTGATATTGCTCTTCGTTATTTACTCATATATTTATTTATATATTCAACGTAATGATACTAAAAATAATGAAATCAACAGTGCCAGGCGAGATGCTGACGAACTGCATTATCAATAACTAGCTGAAGGTACCCGTTGAACTTCAACGGGTGTGAAAAACATTGAACTTATTTTATAAGAAAAACACAAAACCTGAAGAATACTGTCAGCGTGATCATTTGAGGTGTTCGTATCCTATCTTGTTTGTTGTGATCGTTGTAACTCGTTCATTTTCCATTTCGTGCACGGAGAGTTGAGTTATTGTTTGTCCTCTTTAATGCACGGGAAACCCAATAATGGGCCACGAAGACTCATTACTACTTAACAAATAACACCTAGGTTGATAGATGGTGACCTCTTCCCTCAAGTTCTCTTGAGCCGTCTTCTGAGTGAATAACAGCTTGAGCACTTCCCTTGTGTACATAAATATATTTGCATTCAATGACTTAATTGAGTTCCGCCATTCATTGTTGATATGTGCGTTGAGTATCTTAATCAGGATAGGAGAGTAGAGTATAATCCAGCGGTTGACAACGTCAAAAGGAGCATTTTCAATAGCAGCGATGTTTATTTGTCCTATGAATCCTTCAATACCCGGACTATGCCTTTGGCATAAAGGGTGGCTATATTCATTGTTTCCTAAATCATAATCATTGGTTACAAAATTAAAAATCTATGGTGATCATTCTTAGTGCACTTGCCAATGTTCATGCACCGATGATGTCCATTGCGCAGAATATCCGTTCTTCTTATGGGTAAGAAGCATGTAGTGACGCAATTATAATTTCCGCCATCTTAAACAGATTGAAGTTTCGAAACAAATGGCTCAATATTTGAATGGGAGATTATCGTGAGATTGCTGGTAGGCATGTCTTTGAACTTTCAAGGCTAACAGTTGTCGTTTTTCATGCAAGGACTCATTTTCTCGCAAAGAAGACATTTCTCATGCTTTAGAAGATTTTCTCAAAATGTTACCCTTTATTCTAATAGGTATGTTTATGAATACATTTTTAAGTCCAAGGAGGTGAAACACAGAAGCAAGTGAGAGACTCAAATAGACAACTCGATGATTGAGTCAATGTGAGTAAACTGCATTTTAACACGTTTAAGTATATATAAATAACTCGTAAAGTTTATGTGGGAATTGGTCTAAAAAACAGTTCGCAATCGTAATGAGAGGCAGACGGTTCCGATACGTGTAATTCATCTGAGTATTAAACTATAATAAACGACACCGTATTTGTTGTAGCAACAGAGGCATTATTAACATTATTATTCGCTGCACGTAAATATTCTTCCACGTTTAATTCCTTTATGTGTATCGTTTTGTACATAAGTGTTCTCTCGTATGCAGTTCCCTTATGAGTGCTACTTTGAGAATAGGCATAGAAGAGTATACCTGTAAATATGCATTGAATTAATCGATTACACCCCGAAGCAATCTATCATGGGGCCCTTGTGACTCTGGGCCCTTCTTATACAAATTTTCTTTCTACGTGCTATCATGGGCCGGCAGGAAAACTTAAATGTCAGATGCGTGAATATCCTTTGAAATTCAAATCTCTGGCTGTCAAGGAAATATGCTATTGTTGATTAAAGAGAAAAATGCCAGATTTTTCAGCAAAAAATATGATATTCAGATAATTACGAAGCGTAAAAGAAAATCGTATGAAAGAATTAGAAACTACATTTATTCAGACATCCGAAAAAAAAAATTCCAGCCCTCTATCTTGAGTGAAAGTAATTTATAAAAGCAAAAAATAAAACCACTGCACCAAACCCAATGCTTAGCATGGACCATAAGGGACCCCCAGGGGGGGCCTTTGGGGGCCCTGACAGATTTTTAATATAGCCTATGTTTCATCCCGGTACATTTTCTAACAACATACAAAATTTCAGCTCAATCGGTTCAGTAGTGTTTGCGTGATTGAGCAACAGACAGACAGACAGACACCATTCAATTTTTATGTATTAGTATGATGAAAATGATATCGTACTGTCCACTTTTATTTAAATTTACAGCACGTGTTTCGGCTCTTTTGTACTAAGCCATACTCAGGTACAATCACCTGTACCTGAGGATGGCTTACATTAGTTAGTACAAAAGAGCCGAAACACGTGTTGTAAATTTAAAATATAAGTGGACAGTACGATAGCGATTATTTTCATTATCTATTAATAAAAATAATGTTTTTTGGACTTAGAAACACTATTGTGCACTGGTCCTCGTCAATACAGTTACAATATAATGACATGAAATACAAAATTAGAAAAGCATGCATACTCTATTCAAGTAATAAAAGCAGCGAATGGTTAATTATAGAAAATCAGATCAAATTTATCATTGGTGAGGAATTCCTCAGTAGAATAAAAGTCCTTCATGGACAGCACTTTTAAATTTGGTGAGACATGTCTTGCCTCAGGAGGCAAACTATTAAATAGGTGCAACTTGATTACTATATTAAACGAGTTGCAGGTTTTGGATAGCCAGCAATAGGGAAATGTGAAATGGGAGTGTACAATTGCTCTTAAAACTTTAGGGAGTTTAAATTAGCCTTTACATCACAAAGACATTTGATAATATAGATCCAGTACAGGGCCAAAATACCAACCTTGGTAAAGTGAGGCTTGCATTGGTCCCTGGAGTGGGAGAAAGAAAAAACTGTCTTTTTTTGCATTTTGAAAAGAGGCCGAGGAATATTCATAGACATAGCTCAAGTCCATTAGTTAATGTGGCAGGGAAACAAGGCAAATTATTCCGGGGTAAGGTATTCTTTTGGGATCAATATTTTAAGCTTGCATAACAAGTACACAGCCTTAGATAGTTTACCTTGGGTGGCTGATACATGCGGTTCCCAGCTTAATTTGTGGTCCATTTCAAAGCCAAGCAGGTTGATAGTGACGTTTTAGCTTGCTGTGAGAGAGTGTCATTAAAGAGAATTCAAGTGAATAGGTTTTGTCGTTGTTTAACACCAGCCCTTTTGCAGAGAAACATTTAGATGCTTCAGACACAATCGACTTAGATGTGACATATGTTAGGTAGGTATGTCAAGAGTAAAAAGGCTCTCAAACGAGACGGTGAGAGAGAGCGTTACTCGTGGCTTACGTCTTCAATCCTTCGTTGAAAACCCTCGAGGTTTTCCATCGCTGAGGGATGATGAAATAAATGCTTCTAAACTCGAATCGTTGAATAATTTAAACGCTAATCTAGAATTTGTATTACTCTTCGTTATTTACTCATATATTTTTTATGTACGTGTTCCACGTCATATGTTAGGTATATCAAGAGCAGAAAGGCCCTCGAACTAGACGGTGAGGAAAGACGTTACCTGTAGCTTTCCCGAATATATGCATATAAATATTTCTTGTTTCCTATTCTATTCCTCACTATCTCGTTGTAGCTACCACGTACCTACTTCACTCTGATTACATTTTGGTAGCAAAATAGCTCACAGAAATCTGGGAAAATCGACGAAGTAATTAATGGGTGATTGTAATAGAAGCGAAACTAAAGTGGTGAAATTCTTGGAGTCGTAAACACAAGAAATCGTTTAAAATTCAGATTCAGGGACGATGTAGTGGAACCGTTCCATAATGATAGTTTCAAAACACTTGCAATTTTACACTTCTAATTACTAGTCCACTCATTTTCGACATCCTCTATTAGGTAGTGGAAAATTGCAACTGCTATGTCTGTCAATTAGGAATCATATTGGAATCAATGCATGAATGTAACTGGAGAAAAGAGAGCCTGTTTTCTTGGCCTCTCAAAAATTAAACTCTTTGATTTTGCCTTCCCCGAGAGGGAACCGCGTGATGAAAGAATTTTCCTCTAACCGGGTTTACCACGGAGGCTATTCTAGGAGGAACGCGGCTGCCTTGCATCATTGACGCTTTTCAGGTAAGGCAGGGCAGTTGAGAAGCTTAGCCCGTGCGGAGCTCCTTATCCTTCGCTTGATCTATCTGTCTCCAGGGGATTCACCTTTTGGAGTCATTTCGCCTCGGACACTTCGCATACCTCTCGAGGAAAGTTCTAAACTCCGGCATGCTAGCGGATAAATGGGTCCCACCAAATCCGTTAATGGTATTTGAACCGTTAGACTGGGAAACAATAAGCCGGTGAGCTCACCAGTTCCTACTAATTAATCGACAAACGGTTATGTCCATGGAGGCAATCAAGACACTTTATCTTTTGATTTGTTGACTTCAGAGTTAGAGTCACTGAAAAATACTTTGTAATGGGAACCATTAATCGTTAGCCTCCATAAGTCTCACAGGGAGGGATTTTATGTAAATTTTAGCTGTGAATTCACATTTTAAATCTGTGTTATTTTTCATAATTAATTTTCAAGATGGAGTATGCATGCAAAGAAGAGCGAAATACCAAGGAAATTCCTATGTATGTACTTCTTGCTATCTTTTATTAAGCCGTGTGAATCGTCAGAAAACAGGGGAGAAGTTATTCTTGGGCACTGAACACAAGCTTTAAGTGTTTCCACATTCAAAAGTAATTATCTCGCTACGGTCTAAGAGAGACTATTACTCAAACCAATGGTTGAAATCGTCCTGCATTCGACGGGTAGAATTTAAACCTCTTTGCAGGCCAAATATGACCAGCAAGAGATGGCACTTCTAACCGCTGCAGCGGTTAGAAGTGCCATCTCTTGTACATACATGCCTTTGGAATCCGCTCATTTTAGAGCGTTTTCGGGGATGGATGGGTGAGAGTGAAAGAGCCTCGAATAGTTACCTTAACTTCTGCCGGAAGTATGCAACTTGAGTATGGCTAACTGATGGCTTAAAAGTTTAACCCTCGCATCGTAAATGTAGGATGCGTAACTTTGTCACAACTTAGTAAGAAATCGAAATATAAGTATGCGGAAAGAATTATTTCTTCATTTAGCTGTTGAAATAAGGGGTGCACATAATAGCCAAAGTAGAAGTCAGTCATTGCTCCCACGGAACTTTGAAGTTCATTTTTAGAAATAGGTTTTAAAGTTGGTTACACGTTCGAATAGGTTATGCTTTTCACTAGTAGGTAATCAGATGTAGTGATTGCTGTTGAAGACCCATAAGATATGCCATAAAAAAAACGAGTTGCATCTGTGAATGGTGAATTATCGCCGACTACGGAATGAATAAGGTAGGTTACGTAAAGTTGTGGGAATCCTTTTCGGCAGACCGGGTCAGTTTGATGGCGTAGGTGTACATGAGGACGAATGTCTCCACTCTACATAGTTGATGTGCTTTGATTTCTCATTAAATTTGCATTTTTGCAAATATGTTTTCCTCTTAGTTTATGTCACGGTATGACCGGAGACTACGGACTTGCGGAAGCACCCTATTGACTTACCTGGGTCTCTATTCAGGAGTGTGGCCCATGGCGCCTTATCAGGGTTAAGGAAAAAATAAAAACATAGTCCGCTCTTTCCACCGCGTGCGTTGTATTTCCTAAGAGAGAAATGTGGGTTGGCATTACGCTGTGTGCTTTTTGCGAGGGGAATTCTTTCCGCGCAGAGTATCATGGGAAGGGGAGGGAGGCGCTCTCAGAACCACGGTCGAAGGAGACGGCCTTCTCTGACGAGAGAGAGCATTTCTTCTTTAAACAACTCCTTTGAGTCGTAAGGGGGGAGGAGGGGGTTGGGTGGTGGGAGGGAGTGAAAAATCCTCGGGAGGGATGGAGGGGTGCTCAATCTTCGGAGGAATCCTTCCCTCTTCCTTCACCCCCTCATTCTTAATTGACTTCCATTTAACGAGTTGAAAGGGTAAATGTTGTTTGGGTGGGGAGGGTCGAATGGGGGAGGGTAATTGGGGGGAATGGGCGTGGGTGAGCTAATGCCCGCTCTCATTAAAGTCCCCCCCCCCTTGGTGTGGACCGCCTTGGATTGTTGCGATGAAACCCCCCCCCCCCCTGAGCCTCCCCCTCCCTTGAAAGCGCATCTCCCCACCCTCCTCGAATACCTCCTCCCTTAGATCCAGAACTATTGGCGAACGACTTTGATTTGGTGGTGGCGCTGAAAGAGCAGAACAGTTTCATTGCAACTGTTCCCCAACAGAAACAGTTAAAACACGAAACAGTTCCGCGAAACACCCTGTTGCGGACAGCAGCTGGAGGCACACCAAACAACAGGAGAATGATCAGCGCTGTTAGAGCATGGCTGGCAGTTCTGTATTCTATGTAATAAGAAATCTTTCATTTAAATAAAGTAACAATTTAATTTGGGTTTATGAAAGATAGGTACTTCACAGTTCTAATTCTATCTGCAACGATGGGTGGACATGTGTTGGCTGAATAAACCAGCAACCGCCTGCAACGGATTCAAATCCAACAGATTGTAGCTCTTAACCGCAACGCAGCCACACGTGCAGTGCAACTGGAACAGAATAGAAGACGAAACAGTCAGCTTCAGCTTCATCAATTGCCGTCGCACAGCACAGAGCGCAACGGCGCGGCTGCGGCAGGATCGCGAATCTAACTTGTTGTTTGCAACAGTTACCTATTTGAAACAGTCGTTTGACCGAAACAGCTCCGGCAACGATTTATATACAAGTACTTAGTGTACTTAGCCAGTGGTTCTCACTAACACCCACATTTGTGCAGCAAAAGTTTCATTAACTGTACTGGTCTGGGAATGTCCTATGATAAAACATGCCATTAAACGACAGTTTGCTTTTTTTCTCTGAGGATACTTCGCCTATAGAAGTTGAATTATTTATATTTTATTAAAAACGATGATGTTAGAAAAGACATGCAATTCCGGTGTTCGATATATCTATAGTTCCAGAGCTAAACATAATGCATGTTTAATTAAAGATATTCCTTTTTGAACGTTGGGCTAGCTGTTTTAATGTAATAGCCACTGTCAGTACTGAAGAATAACCGTTCAGTTTGAATACTTTGGAAATGGAAATGGATTCAATGGAAATTATTAATTACATTATTAATTATTTTCAAATAGTTTACTTTCTTTAATGGTGCCGTATCTGTAGTTTCAGCTGCTCATCGTGAGATGTATCCAATTCCCTACTTAGGAGAAACTTAGTTTTTCGACCTGTTTCTTTTATAAACGATATCTCTTGTGAATGCACACTCTTCCCATAATGACTACTTCCTTTCATCCCGAAATAACGTCTGATTTGATTCTGAGGAATTGCGAAAGAAATGCTGTACTGGCCGCGCACAATTTTATGGTCATAGCAACATAGTCCTCCATATCCAAATACCACGAATGCTTTTGATGACATAATAAGACTTAATCCAATCGGATTTATCACTATCTGGAAAAAAATTGTCCGTTCGCCCTAGACAACCGAGTCATTTGTATGCTTCTGGAAATCTTCCTACTTCGGGAAATGTTTCAGAAGAAGCGCCTTTCTCCAATTCCCTCCAAAATTCTTTATTACTGTCGACTTTCATCGGCACATATATGGATACAAAGGTTACAAACTCGTTTTTACATTTCAAATTGGAGCCATTGACGACAGTTTACCACGACGGGTCACCCAGAGTTAAAATTACCACTCTGGGAATATAGGGTTCACAAATGTGCTTCAAAGAAGTATGGAATGGAACAATGGCAATTCTTCTATCACGTTTTTGAAGGAAAAGTTTAGTTGAAGACGAATGTTATCTCCTCTGAACTACCATCGTAATAATCACAACCAAGTCAGTCGTTGATGAGCTTGAGATGGGCATTACGTATTTTTCACTTGATTCCCGAATACCCTGATTCAAGTCGAAGATCTCGTTTCCCACAACTCACATTCCTCCGTCGTTCTGAAATATTTTACTCTTATCTCAACTTAAACTTTCTTTGAAGATATTTCAAAGGCGAATATTCCCTTTTAAAACACTCGTTCTTTTAAAAAACTCCTACCTGTGGAGTAAGTCCGCGAAACCGTCTTAGCTAGCTTTGAAGAAAGTGACCCTTTCGGTGAACCAAAGTAATTACCTACCTGGTATTGCTTCTTGTTGCGAAGGTGAAGGTGTAATTTAAGGTGGTTCCACCGTAAAATGACTTAAATGTCATATTATTCATTTTCTGTCTACTTGTAGAAAAAGGTGTCCTCCATCTGATATGAACAACAAAATAATACCTTTCCACGCTATTTTATTCTATAATTGAACTTGAAATTACATGGTGTTCAATGGGGGAATGAGAGAAACACGGGGAAAAATAGTATTTTTCCATTACCCTCTTGTGATCTCATTAGCGCGCCAATGAAAGAGATTACAATTGTTAATTGCGAAAGCAAAAAATTATTTTGAGTTAAAGTTCGCTTGATTGAAGTCATTTTTATTTAATAATAGGTACACATATATGTACTACTTAAATGAATTTGGAATGAATTAAAAGTGAGTGGTGTTGAGTGATTCTGTTAATTTCTGAGGTGTTCTCAGTCACTCAAGTTGATGAAATTACCATCATTTCGTGTAAAAGGGGGTATCGAAACAAAATTGATTGGCACTTCCTGAAGTTATCTTTTAAGGACGTTTTACACGGCGAATGATCTTGCGCAAGATCATTCGAGCATTAATTCGCGAATTAATTTCAATGATGGCCTGAATGCGCAGTGGTAGATCTATCGATTGTATATATCGATTAATGGAGATTTCCGACCAACATAGCTGTTTCGACAGACAGAGTTTTGTTTAGTTTGTTTAGATCATGAATATTATAGATACTTGGATAATCGCTTATATTATTTTTAGGTTTAGATATTCGTTTAAATTATTCACTTAAACACTGAGTAACCGCAAAAGTTTAGTGAGTGACGTTATGCTATAGAAGATGGACCGTGATGAGACATTTTTAGCGACCGCTGCTGCGGTGTTTATTAAGGCCGTTTTACACGTTGAAAGATTTTGTACAAACGTACGTACGTGAGATTGTACGTTTGTCTTAACGAAATTAGAATAGGTTCTATTTTCCGTTCAGGGATTGAGACATTCGCACATGCGTTCATACAATTTGCCGTTTTAAACGATACATTTTGCCTCATGCAAGAGCTCACGGAAGAGTTTGTACAAGTTTGTACAAACAAACGTACCGTGTAAAACGGCCTTGCGGCAGCCACAATTTTGTCTCACAAAACATCCACGATAGCTTTAGGCCTATTTCACACCAGCCAAAACGTATGCATTGCCTACAGTGTTCTTTTAATCATTTGCAATGAAATATGGCTATAGTTCCCATCAATATTTTATAATAAGGGTTTAATTCTGCGAATTGAAGTGAACTCACTATCAAAACAACGAAGATGGTCACCCGATATTAATATCGCTCTGACATCAAAATGAAATTAATGCGATATAAAAAGACATGTGGTGCTTGCAGCAGGTCTGATTACAATCTGGAGGAAATGTTTTAAGTTTTTAAACGTTTTGAAAACACGCAGTTCTTTGAAATATGAATTTGTAACGATATAATAATAAAAAAATTGCAAAAGAACGTAGGAAAACGATCAAAAGATTTTCCCCACTCAGCTAATTCGAAGCGGCTGTCGCCACTCGTTCTTCCTACCGGGAGTCGGACTCGCTACCCACTCGTCCATCGATACCTTATTAAGTGCTGAACAGATTTATACATATATACCTGATATATTCAGTCGGCGGTGAGGAATGAATGATATACTGTGAATACAAGTATGATTATTTCAGTAAACAGGTCCAAAGAGAGTTCATTGCACTAAGATCTGTTCTGCGTTTCTGCATTTGGCAGTATCTCCCATAATCTTTACCCTAAAACTTTGATGGAAGCTGTATATCATTTAGAACATTTTTCGGCCGTCCATCCTGAAGTCAAATAGACGTTGTGCTGCAGCCCTTAATAAACGATTCAAGGTCTTGTCAGATATATTTAGGTTAATCCTACGATATTTCGATGTTTTCATATTACAACACCTCCAATATAGATTTAACCAAATTACCATTCCACGTCTGCCTAAGTGTGTGCATTGCATCCTGCCTACAGAGATATTTATTTCCAAATACATTGATATGGCTTTCCTTGCCTTCATTATATGTTATTATGAGTTTGCTTTAGCGAAGTGAGGCGAATTCAATATCAAAACAACCAAGATGGACATCTTGTGCTCGTATCGTGCAATCTTTCGCGGGATCATGCGAGCAAAAATAGGACATGTTCTAATTTTGATCGCATGATCATGCGCATGACCAAGAATTCGCTGAATTTTCCGTATTACACGAGGCATTAACGTGATGCGCATGATCATTCGCAAGATCATTCGCCGTGTAAAACGGCCTTCTGAGGTTTCGGAATTGGAATTCCTGACCGTTAAAAAAATCAGTAGCACGTTCATAAATTTGCATTACACTCCCTTTAAGATGACAGTATTTAAAGCATTTGGTAAACATTAAATTCTACAGAAGGTAAACATTTCTGCGAGTGCTTCGTCAGTTTTCGGTGAGCCTAGATAATTCTTAAAATTCTTAGGCTGAAGTAAAGTTTGAGATAGCTGCAAGGTTTTATTTCCCTTGAGCGATTGTACATTGAGGCTGTTGCATTTATATTCGTTGAGTTAAAAAGAATTTTGGGTTATCTTGCTGCACGTGCCAGAATGCAGTAAGCCCAGAGAGAATTATTAGATGCATCCTAGGTTTGAATAGGGAGAGCATCGCTAAATACTTTTATTGTGCCTATGTTTAGGTGTAAATAACAATTAGTATTCACAGTTACAGTTGTTATTGAATTTAAACTGTTTTAAAAACATGCTCCGGTAGTAAAAATTGTTTAGATACATTAGCACTTTTGTATAGGATTGAATTTGAGTATGCACGAAAATAAAAGAACTATTATTTTTCCGTGCATAAAATGTGGATCAACTAGACGTGCTTAGCTCATTATTATGCGGTGAGTTTATACATCAACTTCTTCTCTCTGTCTTGTTAATATTTTCCCTTTGATGTGCCCCCGAAGTCTTTAAATTTGTGGATGTCGTTACATCTGTTTCTCTCTTTCATGACTGTTGCCTTTTCACTACCATACGCTTACCTTTTTGACGTTTTATTAGTTTCGCCGCGAGCATTAAAGTGAGAAATTTATTAAGAAGCGGCGGTCTTAATTCACTTGTTTAGATAACGATCTTATGTGTATAGCAGCTTTTTCTCTTCGTGGTGTACTGCAGCTGTTTGTTGAAGTACCGAAAGGCAGTGTATTGCGCTTTGTAAGACTTGTAGCATCTGGTTTATTATCTGTCTTTATTTCTGGATTCCACGGTGGCCCAAGCATCTCTAGCCTAATAGCCAAAGGTGGACTTGCTACTTGCATGAGTTTCGCAATAAAAACGGGACGCTGGGGAGATAAATCTGGAGGAAATTGTTTTATAGGGCTATTAATAATCCACCTACAATGAATACGCGTGAGTATCATGGAAAACTGTGATGCTTTCCTCTATAGTGTTGAATAATGACGGCTCAACAAAATAATTTTGTGGGCATTTTCCCGAGAGTTTCTTTTCTTTTTGTTCGAATCGACCTGGAGGGTTTTTTGACTCCGTCCTGAGGACCGCGGTGCGGCGTCCAGACATGGGAAATGGAGGAGGGAAGCATCAATTTCGATCCATAAAACTCAATTATGTTCCCACTCGCTTCTTCGCCCTCTGGTTTACGGGAGCGAGGAGTGGAAGCGAGCATAGTTGCTCCCTCGCTCTCATTTCCCCGAAAATAGCTCTCTGGTTCTGTGCTCTCTCTCTCCGCTTTTCTATTTCTTCCTTTCGACTCGTCGCTCTGTCCCCTCGTACTCTCTCAAACACGACCGCCTCGCTCTGACACGTTATTAGCGCCCATTCTGGACAAACCGAGGACGTCATCAACCCCTTTCCCCATATCTCCACCCCCTCTTAATCCTCCCCCCCCCCTTCTTCCGCCCCGTAGTCCAAAATGCTTCCCCACCCACCCCTGCCCCCCCCCCCGAGACTCGACGGGGAAATCTTTATTATTTCTGCTCACTTCCCTTTTTTTCCTCTCTCCCTTTTATTAAGTTTGAATTTCCACCGAGACACGAAACGTGGCAATCTGCTCTCGCATATCTTTTGTCTCCCACAATGAATCAAGGCGCGCTGGCTGTTATGATAAAGTAGAGCCGGAAGAAACGTGTTCCCTCGCCTTATCTCCGCCCCTTACACTTTTATTCCACTCTGACGGGGATTTTGTTTGTTTGTCGTTAAAGCCGTCTCCTTAGCCCGTCGTCGCCGTGATTTCTTCCTCCTCCACTCTAGTCTTTTATTTCTTAAGGGCCCTCGTTTTCTTGCACCTGCCTCCCAGCTAGTGATGGGGTACATTTGCTCTTTTCAGTCTCAAATCTTTGATTGATGAAGTGAATAATGAGCGTAAAAAATGCAGAAAACAATGAACCGTTTGAATTCTACCTTAAGAACCATTTCAATAAAGTTCTGTACTTTCCTACACTTTTTATTTTTTTTAAAGACTACGCGTTTCACCAATTTTTTGTTGTTTGTACTACTCCTGAAGATGCCAAAAAAATGAGTGAAACGCGTAATCTTTAAAAAAAATAAAAAGTGTAGGAAAGTACAAAACTTTATTAAATGATATTAAGTTTCTACAAAGTAGAGCCTGAAGCTGTGGATTTTATTCTATCTTAAGAAGGCTTTTATGTGGCTAATCCTGCATCCTGCTTAGAGTGAGCAAGCAGTGCCTATAAAAGGCAAATATCTTCTACAAATTCTTTAATAAACATTCTCGTATTAGGGGAACAATCGCGAGCCATGCATTTTGCGTTCCCAATCCCATCGGATTTCCTCGTCACAGCTCCATAAAATGAAACCTTTGCGAAAGCGAAACGTTTTTTACTAGTGAACAGCTTTTTCAAAGCCATCAATAACCTTTTGTTCTTTCATGAAAATGCTTTCAACTAATTTAGTAAATACACGCATGAGAAACGTTTGTGGTATATATGGCATGTGTGCGGAAAAATTTTTTAGCCTCGAATTTTTTCAAGTAAAACATCTTAGTTTTTTGTGAAATTAAATTAGAATTATTTTTTCTTTGTGTGTTTAGTCGTGATGGTAATATGTGATTATGTTGAGAATTGGCTGGAGTCGGATTTACATGCTTCTAACTTCGTTTCATTTTCTTACTTTACTTAAGAACCGTTATCACTTTATAGCGAAAATGTTTCTGCGAATAGAGAGACGGAACGGAATTTCAGTCTTTTAAGAAAAATTCCGTTGTCTCGGGTGGAATTTGTTTAGCATTGTAAATGATAAGTGCATACATGTATCTTAGTTTTTCCACATATATTTATTACAGCAAGACGGCCTAGGTTTCGACGAAGCTCGTCAGCTGATGATGACGAGCTTCGTCGAAACCTAGGTCGTCTTGCTGTAATAAATCTATGTGGAAAAACTAAGATATATGCACTTGTCATTTACAATTTTAACAAAAAGCCCTTGTGTGCGTTTCCATATATTCGTTTCCCGCTTCATTTGCTTCAATTTTAGCACCTAATTGTGTCGCTTTGGATAAACTCCTAAAAGTGTTATAGTTTGTTTTATTTATTGAACTGATTACTTCGATCTTGATTGAGGAATTGACATAATAAACAATGATCATTTTTAAGAAAAAAACATTTTATTGTCGTAGCTAAAGCTTTTCTTGTATCATCCTCTTTTAATTTACGTTAAGCCGATGGCACCTAAAAAATTCTTAGGCATAATGTAACATACCAACGGTTTTTTAATCGAATAAATATTGGCAAAATATTTTAAAAAATAAGCGTAACCTTAAATTTTGTTGAATTCAGTCCTATTTGTTTTCAGCGGACAGTTATGTAATTTGGATTTATCTTCGTAGCACGTGCATTCACGTCTTTAGGTGGCGGTTATTAACTGTAAGAAAATGTATCGCTAATGGGTAGGAAACCTAATAATTTAAAATTTCATTTGCGATGTTAATATCTAGTAAGTAGTGATATACCGAGGCATCGTGGTAATTACACAGTAAAAGTAGGGATAGAAAAAGTTGTAATTTGTGTAGTGTTACTAGCCATGGGGTTACTATGGTTTCTATAACCTGGAATGTTATTGCTTATCATGTCCGGAGTAGGTACATTTCCAATGATGCTCCGTTATAATTGAGTCTAAGATATCGTATTCTTTTTCCGCTGGGAATGACTTTTTGTCTTTATTTGTGGAAAATAGCAATGGGAAGCATTTCATTTTAAATTCACCCAGATGTTATTGAAACATTCAAGCTTTGCTCATCCACTTTCGTTGAGTAATTCATTTGTAATTTTAGTAGTATTCATTACTTTAGTGTTATTGGCCTTTTGCTCCATGTGATAGAATTGAAAATAGGCATCTGTTCAGTCACTACATTTGTCTCGTAGATAAATGTTTATCTATTCTAGTTATTGCCTGAAGATTTGCAGTTGCAAGAATAGAAACAGATTGAAAAAATAGATAGGCGTTACGACCACGATAGCTGTCATGCTTCCGGAAATTTAGGTATTAGTGGGATAAAGAGGTGAGAATAGTGGGATTTTGTCCGATCCGATAGCATTCCATTTTGAGTGTCACTTCTCGTTGGCACCTTTTTGTTGGGAAGGAATTCGCCTCCAGATGGCGATGAGATGGTGTTGTCCGACAGGCTCAATAATATATGTGCGTGTGTGTAAACATGTCGAGATGCTCTCAAACTGATATTCCACCTCCGTCGCCCCTCCGCGAGCTAGGGGCGCCCTCTTCCCCACCTTGCCTTCCCTCCCCTCCTACTCCTTTTCCTTCTATTCTATTCTCTCGCTCGCCTAGGTATATATATATATATATATATATATATATATATATATATATATATATTCTCTCGTTTTCCCACAATTGAACACATCTTTTTACACTTATTTCTGATACTTCATTATATTTGGGTTAATATTCTATTTCTATTTGTTTTTGTTTCATTTCTTTGATTTGTATATTGCGGTGTTTGTCACGTTCTCTGTATTCATGTACTGACGAGGGGTTAGATGGAAGAAGGGACTTTTGAAGTCTCAATCTCGCCACAATAAAGACGTTTATCCATCTAGGTATGTCTCCCATAGAGTCGTTGGGGGATCTTTCATCGCAGCCGATGGTTTTCCGAGGTTGGTTTTGATAGGTAGTTTGAGCGAAAAATCACTTCACCTAGAATTTGATGAATTTGGCCTCATTTTAAAGATACAACTCTCATCTTTCCAATGATATGAAAATATCAACCCCTTGCCGAAATACTTTTCGAGCAATTTGCCTGTAAATATAAGCTGTTTTACATGGGATAGACTATGGCTGAGCGCTCCAGAGGGAGAATATTGAAGGAAATGGGAATTTATAACACCTATATTTCGTCAAAAAACTAACGGTGTGTAGATTTTATGTTTTCTCAACTATTTATAAAAAAATATCTATTACTCACCACAGTAACTTTTACAGAATCGTACGAAAACCTGCTGTTTTGAAGGGTTTTCAGCCGTACGGCGGGAAAAAAGAGTCATATTAGAGACTTATGTAGCTTTATTCATTTAATTACTGAGATTTTTGGGCATATATAACTATATATTTGCACCATTAATATTAAAATATTTATTTCGTACTTCTTACAGACGCTGAATTCAAAGAATAAAATTTGAATATGGTTTCCACTATGACTAGGGATCTATCTCGCTCAAACCACCTTAAGTTCCTTCAGATGATGACGCGCCCGAAAGACCTCGAGGTGAGAGTCAACCGTTCGATGTTAGGTGGCGACTTTGCAATGCGAACTTTTCATAACCTGAGACATCCCTCTATGCACCTCCGAACAATGGTATCACTTTGGGTGGGGGGGGGGGTTGCCATGCTGGCATGGCTATAAAGATGACGAATACCCCTGTATAACCAGTTGAAGCGCCCAAATAATTATCTTATAGCTCTTCATCTCCGTCCTGAAGTTTTTAAAAATTATGTTAGATGTCATGGAATTTTAAATTTTTGGTAGTCATCACTTCTTCATTCCTTACTGGTATTTGTATTTCTGCATGCAATGTTTATTTTATTAATGTCTGTAGAAATTCAGCCTGCCTTTTAGTTTTACTCTGTTTGATTCTCATGGATCACATGGCATATCAATTTTTAAGAGTTCCCTTTCATGAATGGAGTATCCTGATTAATGTGGATAATATTTTATACGTGCACATAATATGTATCAAATACTCTTTTCTCTCTCGCCACCCTATAGAATAGTGGTTCACGACGTTTTTGGAGTCTCATATCCTTCAACGGTCCTCTCAAATGTACCCCTTCTAGAGACGAAGTTCTTGCAATTTACTTATTTCCTATAAGTGAAAGTTTCTCGGGTTTCACACCGGGTCAGATTGTTTAAATGGATCAACGTTTCGATGGTTGACTCAGCCATCGTCATCAGGATAATGAGTCGAGCGAGGATTCTGGCGGTTATATATAGCCACAGATGCCCCATTGTTGTGGGAGTCGTTACGCGTTCTTTGAATTTCGTCAGTTACTGGGCGCCAAGTCCTACTTAAGTTGAAGCCGTTGTCTCTATTGATGTTATTTTGCTCCATCTGTATCAATATCGCTTCTTTCGTTATTCTTTCCCAACATTTGTACGCCCGTGAAAGTAGTGTGGAATTTGGGAAATCGACACGATGTCCATGGTCAAGGCTATGCTCTGCTAATGCAGACTTTTCCGGTTGAAAAAGCCTAATACTTTTTTCATGCTCTTTGATTCTTTTCTCGATGGTCCTTCCTGTCTCGCCAACATACGCCCTACCACACTCGCATGGTATGCGGTATACCCCTGTTGTTTTTGGCCGAGGTTGTCCTTACATACTTATTTCCTATTTATTTTGAATAAATAGGTACAACTTTGTTATTTCCACATACATTTCATGCAGTACGACCATGGTTTCGACTTAACGTCATCTTCAGGTCGAAAGTGGAAACCATGGTCCTACTGTATTTAATGTATGTGTAAATAACAAAGTTGTACCTTATTATTCAAAATTTATAGCAAATTCCACAAAGTTACGCCGGAAACCGCCAACTTTATTTCCTATTATTTAAAACTTGAGTGGCCATCATTCAATCATTTTCGCTTACCCATTCACCACGAATAACGTACCTACACGACGTTTGGTCTCACTGCTGCCCCAGATAATGTCTGAGATATTCTATAATGTCTGTGGATGCCAAGTCCGTTGTTGTAATGTATGTTTTTATTTTGTAGCGTCAGACGATGTTCATAAATGATTAACACCTATTCAACACACTTCTGCTTTCTTTATTCTTAAATTAATCAGAGCAGCTTCCAGTCTTGCTGTCTCCCTCTCCCTTAACAACCCATCCCCCTTCTCCAAAACAAAACCTTCGCAACCAAACATTTTAACAATTTAACATTTGTACACTAAAATAAAGTAAAACATTCAAACTATAGATATACAAAATTAAACAAATACTGCAGTACGGTTCAAACGCTACAATTTCAATGGAGGATTGAAGGGTGTATTTCTTTTATGATCCTTTTGAGTGGGCCGGCCGCTGACTTGCACGTCCGCTTTGTCAAAGATTGGCACGGGTTATATCCGGGCAAGGATGCCGATAGTGTCACCATGTGTTGGGAATTATGCGTTGTCATGAAATGGGTCGTCTTGCGTTAAATCAACAGGTGCGACATTACCGGAGTGCCATGAATACTCAATCACTGCTCCTTCCGAATTAGCAGCGAGAGTATGGATTCCGCGAGGACGTCGAGAGGCGAATGCGAAGCGCGGGATCTCTCCTTGTCACGGCTTCCTCGGGGTATCGAGCAACCTATGCACTATAGGTACCGCCTTACCGAAAAGTGCGAGTCATGAAGGGAGAGGATGCCAGATGTCGCCTCGAATCCACCGTTTTGAACTCGCTCTTGAACATACAGCCTGCGTTATTTCCCTTCTTCAGGTGAGTAAGTGACAATGACCCGAAAAAAAAGACACGAGTCATATTTAAAAACCTTAAAATAAAGAACTAAGATTGCTTTCATGATTGGTTTGGACCCAGGCCGGGGGTGTTAAGAGAAGTTTTTGAGAGGATGGAGTGTCGCTTCATGTGAGTGACTAACGAGAAGTGACTACGCATAAGTAGTTATGCAATTGTTTTAAATTTGTTTCTCGATAAGAGTGGACGTTGAAAGAATGATGGACATGCGGGAGGCAGACGAAGTAGCACTCTGTATGCATAGTAGGGGAACAAAGGAAGTCACTAGGAGAAATTCAAAGGTGATTAATTCGGGTAGAAGAAGTAAACATATTATGGCGGATGTTGAACCTCGTGAAAGATAAAGGATAGTTAATAAGAGATGTTTTAGATGGGAAGATTGAAAGCATACTCATCATTAGAGCAGTGCAAAGATGCTTAAAGGTGGATGGCGGTGTTGAAATTATTATTATTGCCGCGAAGGGTTCTCTAGCGATTAAAGATAGGCTAGGTGGGTACCCAGCGAACGAACACCTGCTTCTCCAAGCATTTCCTTCTACATCCCCGAACACTTCCTCCTTCCCCTCATCCCATCCTCTGAATCTTAGCTGTCTTCCTTGCCCTGCATTCAACCTTTTACCACGACTGTCAGCGTCCTCTCTAATAACGTGTTGCACCCTCCTAATTTCCTCCAACCTCTTCCACTCCCACTTCCTTCTCTACCATGTCTTGTACTTCTTCGTACGGCATCCATTCTTCATCCGTTGTATATTTCCCGAAAAATTTCACGACGAGCTATTAAAACGTCCCCTTCTCTGTCTCATCATTCTTTTTCCCTCTTCTCTATTGATATTGTCAGTGAAAGCTTAGCTTTGATCAGTGGTACAGCTAATATTTAATTTTAATCAGAATATTTAAAAAAATCTACATCTACAAAATACACTGCAAGCCACCTCAAGGGTGTGTGGCGGTGGGTAAGTAGTCACCGACATGCATTACACTATACACTAAAGTTAGTATAACTATGACTAATTATGCATTAACATAAATCGCTTGTCCTTGTCACGTGGCGAAGCCTCACAAGCATGCACTGCACTACATATATGCTACCAATGGTAGAAAATAAAACAATGTCTGTCTTTTTCCGAATATGGAGCTTTTTCAATACTGTCTTTTTGTTTTATTGCAGCCGATATTTTCGTAACTCAATAAAATTATTATGTATATTTTCACAAAATTTACATTTGTACCACCAGTTTCGAGGCCTCGGACAATAGATTCGTTACGCGTCAGTTAAGAATCGATTCGAGTAGTCGGACGTTCGTACGTTATTCCACAGTAAATGGGTAGCACCATCCATAGTTATCTCATATTCAGTGGAAATTCGACCGTGGAAAAATCGTTGGCATTGATCGGGACTCGAACCCGGAACTCTCTGGCTCGAGTCCCGGTCAAAGCGAGTGGCGAATTTTTCCCTGTGGTATTTCGCGCTTATGTGCACTCGCGGGTGACTCCGTGAAGTTAATACGGTGGCTAGTCCCGGCATCCTCAACATTCTCATTTTCACCCAAAAATAATTAAGTACCTGACACAACCAATCGGATCTCAATCAGATATTGGGACACTAATGACAAAGAATTAAAAGGAATCTGGTCACTAAGTTGTTGCTCATCTACATCCGTTAAAACCAAAAAGACTGTCAATGAACGAAGTCTCCCGTCTCTTAGACCCCCAAAAAATGAAGTAACTTTTGTTAGGATCGCTTGAGGAAATAAATTTGGGTTATGGTAAACTACTTTTTCTTTGGAAATATGAAGTAGTTTTGAAATATCCTCTCATTTTTAGGATCCTTTTATCAATATCTTATTCAAGTTTCGGGTGGTTTGAAGAAATACATGAACATTTATAGTTTCTTAGTTGAACTGTGCTTAGAAACACGCATTTTTTTACTCCCACGGTTAATATATATACACCAATTACTACAATTAATTTAGAAATTCGCTTCCCAATTCTTTCCAACATGAGCGAACGTTTCTCTCTGTAGGGATCGAGGGCTCGGTGTGGTGACGAATAGAGCGCCGAATTTCCATCCAGAAGGTGTTCGAGTCTTTGCAGTTGCGGAGAATTTAGTTGAATCCCAATCTCTAGTCAGGATCTGCGTGGGGAGTACTTCAAGTCCCTTAGCGCATTTCGTATAAGAGCGGACCAGTTCCGACGGTGGGTTTCTCTGAGCCCATCCTCCACCCACAATAGAGTCCGGCCCAATTTGCCCGGCTATCGACAGTGGTGTACGAATATGACCTCAGGATGCCCATTACGGAACGTTTTTAAGCGATGTAAACCCAATTTCTTATCGTTTCGCACCACAGCGATTTCGACTTGAGTGGCTTGATATTGTTTTCGGTGTAAATGTGGCAACACTGGTCGTCGTGTCACTAGATTCGTTACGGATCGCTAAGTTCCGTAACTGCTTCCCAGTCGTCTGACTTGCGGGCGTTACTACTTGAAGCGTAGATCTTTTCCGAGGAAGAGCAGTCTCTATATGAATGGAAGCGCGTATGTAATTGCCATTAGGTACCTCCGCCGCCTCAACCACCCCCGGTGGGTTTCATCCACCTGTCGCGGGAGAAGAGGGAAGGGTGGAAGAGGAGCAAAAGAGTGATCCTGCTTCCAATCCCTTCCCCGCTTGAACCCATCTTCTGGAACCCAGGGAAGGAGTGTGGAGGGGGGGAAGGGAGGGAGTTGGTTGCCGTGGGGAACGGTATCGCGTGGTGGTGACGATGATGAAGAGTGATGAAGTGATGAAGGATGCGCCACACTTGATGCGAGAGAGAGGATAAGATGAGAGGAGGAGGAGAGGGGGAGGGGGAGGTTGGGCTGTTCACCTCGTCACTCAGCGGAGTTTTGACGCTGCCTTACTTTGTCAACTGCTTTTGTCACTTCGTTAAGGCCGCGGGAAAAATGAGGGGATTACTATTCGTGGTTCCCGCGCCCCCGCCGACAAGAGGGGGATTATTAGTCAAAATCTGGAGAGGGAGGGTGGATTTTCGGTGGTTGTAATTAAGGGTGCGCATCGTCGTGCTCGCGGGGAGGAAGTTATGGTGGGGGGAGGGAAGGGGTTCGTTCCCTGAGGACGACGCGGGGAATCCCCGGAGCGAGAGCAAAGCTCCCCACCCCAACCCCTGCTGCCTCAATAATCCATCTCGCTGATAATTTGTAATGAATACCCGCGGAGGCTTTCTTATCCAGGCGGCGCGCTTTTTTGTGCCTGTACCTCTCCCTCCTCTCCGTTGGGTTCATTTCGGTAGCCAGGGATTCAATGCGGCGTCGGTGTGGCGATCCATCTTGTCGCCGTCACGAAAAGGATTCTTTCTGTCGGGCGACCCTCTTTCTCGCTGCTTCTTCATTACCATTCCAGTCCGTCTGCTTCGCCTCCACTCGGCGGGGGAGTTGTTGCTATGGGGGGTGGGGGGGGATGGGATGTTACCACGGGTGCCCTTAAAAAGAGAAAAGATGCCCTCTAGCTTCTTGAGGTGTCCACTGGAGCATATTCTTATATTTGGAATCAGTAATTGAAAAAGATGAAAAATGGTGAATAGTGCTCCTCGGGTGACTGAAACGGTTGTTGGTTCTTAGATAAATCTTGGAGAGTAGTTACTAAAAATACAGTGGGTAGTATGGTGGCAGTAGAACAAAATATGATCGACAGGAATTAAAATAATGCAAGCTCGCAGAAGCTTTATTCCGAATTGAGGAAAGGCTGTGAAGTAGGTTATTCATGTTATGTATGACATACAGGGTGTCACAACAAAGGTGCACTGGATATACATTTTTGGATTCTACACCTGAAATGGAACAAAAAGTTTTAATAATTTTTTTTCTAAAATTCGGCTTCGTTTAGCGTCTGTCTGTTTTTTACAAAGAAATTTGTACCTTATTTATTGGTTTTCAGTCAAATCTCAACCGATCTTAAAAATTCGGATACCATTAGAATCACAATTAAATTTAAAAAGTGTTTTGTTATTGGCAAAGTTTACGTAAATTTAACAGCCTTTTTTCAATTTATCATTGAAATATTTGAACGGCCTCCATTTTGAAACGGGAAATCATAACAGTTTTAAGTTTTTTCCCAGTGAGATGTTCATAAGATTAAAACATCCACCAAATTATAAAGCAAAATATTAAGCCGTACTTAAGCTATGAATTTGTTTGTAAAAAATACATGAAGACAGACACGCTAAACGTAGCGGAATTTGAGAAAAAACTTATCCATACTTAAACTTAAAACTTAACTTTTTTGTTCCATTTCAGGTGTAGAATCCAAAAATGTACAACCAGTGCACCTTTTTTGTGACACCCTGCATATGGTCCTTTCCCAATTTAATCTCAATCCTAATTGAATCTCGAAAATGAGAATTATTTTGAATGGCTTATTTCTTGGGTTATTCTGGCTGCCACCAGGGAAATGCTTTTGTGGTGAGAGGATCGGGTGCCGGGTGTTTTACGTTGGAAAATGAAAAATTGTGAATCAAAATTAATCGATTTAATTATTAATTTTTAGGAGATTGTTTGCTTCAAGAATATATCTAAAAACTCAAAAATATATCTTCTTTCTTGCTTTGTCGACAAGCTCCGGAGAAACATAGAGAAATTGGACTTTCTGTGAGACTCAATTGCCTCCTGCGGAGAATTGGAAATGAGAAAAGGGATCGGATGTTTGAAATATTTATTTTACCAGATTTAAAACATTATTGCTATAACATATAGATCGAATCACTATTTCCTTTTCCGATGCGTAAGAAACGTGAAGTAACTTAGGGAAGGTTGGTATCTAATAGTTTTATCAAATGTAGCCATAATCGAGCTGATTCCGTTTTCTGAATGTTGTATGACTTAGTATTCAATTAGTTATTCAACTCCCACGTTATATATATTTTGTTTTTAGGTCCCCACGGCGTTTTACAGACAATCATCGTTGCAGTTGAAAACGTTAACCTTCCGGCACCCATTCAATTCTTTCGTGACGAAGAAGCTGCTGCCATTGAAGCAAATGACGCCCGGTTGCGCATTCCACTCAATTCGTTTCAAGGGGCGTCCTCTCCTCACGGCGTGAATGCGACGCTTTGCCTCGCGGCCCCGTATTCAACGAGGCACAATCCGAAGGCAAGCGTGGCTGGAAATATTCCCGCAAATGGCGTACTGTATGCAGTGTCTACGCCGGCGTGCGAAACATTCTGAGATTTTTAACTCATTGAAGTAGTTTCCAAGTCCCGGTGGAGATGTCATCCCTTTGTAATAGGCTTAGTAACGAGGATGATAAGAGGACGAGTTGAAATGAAAGACTTGAGCATAGAGTATGTGATTGCAGTTCAAGAAAAAGTCTTAGGTATTTTACGTAATTATCACTTTCTAAAAGTTTGGGTGGATTATAATGGAGAAGGAGAAATTGCATTAATATCTGGAAAAAAAATTGTTTTTATTATAATATTTTATTATTTCAACTCATTTATATGTAATTATTAATGTTTGTTCCAAATATGGCATCCATCTTTCATGTCACGTAAGGATATTTCACAAAATGGTCGTTAGTGGTAAAAAAATTACACATAATTAATTTTTGTTATTTGTGTTCATTTTTATCATTTAATAAGGATAAAAAACAACTCCAAAGTTATCAATAAAATGCGTAATATGCGTAACAAAATGAATACAAGTCCTTATTTGTAAGTTTTCTTTGCGTTCTCTTTCCTGAAAAAAACTTAATTTTTTCGCCTTTCCTCTCTTGAACTTGCTGAGAATCATATCTTTTCAACATGTGGTCATAGTTCGCTACCATGTTGGTTCTCCACCCTCCTTGAAGTCACCTGTCCATTTCATTATTTTTGTTAACAATGTTTCACCTTACTCCTCGCTGACTGCACTATGATTTTCGGCCTGGCGTAAGTCCTGGTGTGAGTGGATTAATGTACATACTTGCAGGCTCATGTTACAGCCCTAGATCTCGTACTTTTTCAAAATGTATCTAAAAATATTTTTAGTTTTTCTACTCTTCGTTTTCAATAAAAGTGGCTCAACATGTTTTTAAGCTCTCCAAGTTTTTTCCAATTTTTGTCTCAAACATTTCATCCTCAATACGTTTTCTGATTTCTGGTACAACAAAAATATCCTCCTTCAAATGTGCCTCAGATAAACCAGGGAAACTGTCGCACAGGTAAAACGTTCCCCTATTTTTGGCAATGATGTCACAGTTAGTTAAATTGGCCTAATGGCTGTTGAAGTAAAATTTAATTTGGATCAACGACACTCCCCCCCTCGATGATTTTGATTCCAAAGCTCTCCTTTTTGGAAGAAGTCTCCTTTTAGTTTATCGGATTAAAAGAGCAAAAGTATCAATCATTACTATTTTTAGGTCCCTTAAAACCATTGGTAAATCAAACTGAAAAGATTTATGTTTCCCATGAAACTAGTCCCTTACTTCTTCCACACCAACGAAAATTGTGAAAGGGCCCATGGCTTGCCTTGATTCCCAGCTTCTTGTAAAAAAATAAGTGAAATATATTTTTTGTAAACTCGGAATTGTTTCTTTGTAGTTTTGTTGCTATATGGTTGTCACAAGTATTGAGGAAATGATCTGGTGTTTGAATGCATGGCCAGGAAGTCGATGTTTTAAAAATAAACTCAACAACACATCAAGTGGAAGTAAGAAATGTACTGTCCCACAGAGCTAGGAACACAGACCCGGTGACTGTGAGGGTTTATAATACACGCATGCATACGGTATTAGAGTTTACGCTGACGAGCTGAGGGTCATTTTGGCAGAGCTACTTTATTTGAAGTAAAGCATGGTAGAGTGGCTATAATCTCTAAAATGTTAATCGTATTGATGTTAACTCTACGAAGAATGCCGATCGTATTTGATGTTAAGTAGGTTTTAACTGAATTTGTTTTTGGAGTAGTCGTTCATGACTTGGGATCCGGGGTATACTTTTTGGCTTGGTGGATGAGATTTTATACCGTAGCCCTCTCATCCTTGGCGCAGTTTCCTCAGCGTTTTAGTCAGCACCCGATTAATCATTCTTTCTCCTCCGAACCCTTTTATGGCTACCCCACCGCCTCTCTGCCGACCAGGGACCTCTTATCCTCCCTACCAAGCCCCTGAGGGTCGATTCAAACACTTTGCAGCGCCTTTTTAAAAGAAATCCCAGGGGAGCCCCCTCGGCTAATTCCTCTTCAAAACTCTCCCGCCGTTCTTTGCCGTCTTTCGTCCATTCGACCCCATTCAACCCAAACGGGCGACCTCTTCTTCTTGCCTCCTCCACGTCCCTCCCTCCCCTACCGAGGAAGTTCCCTAAATTCACGTGACGCGGTAATTTCTTCAGTTCTCTTCGGCCGTCTCCTCGCATGCCATCGTACTAGTGTCGAAACCCACTTCTGTTTTGAGGGAAGTCTTCCCTCTCTAACTAAGCATTAACTCGCTCTGCTCCGTAAATATTATTATTTTAGATTTTCTAACTAGGCGTGAGGGTAGTTTTTGATGGGCCGTTTTTACTTAGCTTTGACTACCTTCGATTTTCTACTTCCCTGTGCCCTTCGCCTGTTCAGCATGCCTCGATCCTTCCTCTTCCATTTGGTCTCTGTCCTTTTCTTCTCTCACACCTCAACTTATCGAGAACTATGCCTTTTATGACGTCCTTTAATATCACTTCTCCTTCAATCACTCGTTCCACCTTCACTGCTTCGTAATTTCCTTCGGCAACTTCCTATCCCTAACTATCATGTCTTATATGCACGTATTATAAGCACTTATCATAACCGGCCTCGGTGGTGGCTGGATAACGTTCTCGCCTAACAACCCGAAGGTCGCGGTTTCGAATCCCGCCTGGGTGGTATTTCCCCATCCATGCATGGTTGTGTTTTCTGTCCAAATACAACAAATAGGTGGTAAATTGGCGAAAGCTGTAACCCATAGAGAGATTGTTATGTTTCACACTTTCGTTATGCCCGTCGTATTTTCTTATTCTTGTCGAGACTTGCATCAAAAATGCATACTCATGGTTTTAGCTTAAATTTTCATTCTCTTACATTTTCTAATGCCTTCGCTTCAATTCCTGTGTCCTGTGTGTTGTGGGCCCATAAACCTCTGGCTATTGTACTCCACATGATCATGCTGGCGACTATGAAATGTATTTCGAAAGCTATAATGTTTTACCCCTTATTCTCATTTTTCACTTGAATTGATCGTCTCCAGCTCGACTCGCGTAATGCTTTTTAAATATCGCGTTTTTGTCAGCGTGCTCTTGCGTTGCCCATGGAGGTCTTCGAGTCGTATTTTGAGTCAATTCTGTGGAGAACGAGGTGAATTCCAGTTAGTCACCCATTACGGGGAAGCCGGTTGAATTGATATGGTCACGTGGGTGTAGGAAATTCGGGTTGCCAGGCCAAAGCGTAAACGGAAAGGATTTCATCCGAATGCTCGATTCGGTAGTGGATTCGTTTCGGTGTAATTTATCGTCGAATTCCCGAATCGTCGTGTCTGACAATGTCGTCGCGACCTGTGAATAAATTAAAAGAGAACATTGCGGGCGTCGATTCACCGTCTTGTGTTTCTTGGAACGGTCGTAAGTTCCGTGAGACGATTAATTAATACCAGCAGTGGCTGCGGATGGAACTTATTTTAATTTTATTGCCAGCGAGATTGGGCAAAGTGGGGAAGGTTCTCGGTGGCGGGGAGTTTATGGGGCAGTCATTTGGGTGGGTGGGTGTGGGGGGGGGGCGGGTGCATTCGTTATTCATTGGCAGGGGGGAGGGTGGGGGGGGGTGGAAGTGGGTGGGAATGGCGAAATGAAAGGGTTGTCTGGGAATTCCCTCGAAGGGTCTCCCCCAGTAATATTCCCCCCCTCATTCGACCCTCTTCTGCGTACAACAATTGGATTCGAGGAAAGGGATCAATTGACGTGCTTCGGGCTTCATTCTTTGCTGCTCGGGCGCATCTCAATACCTTTCCGGGAAATTTTAAACTCTTCGGCGTGTTTATGCAAAGCGAACTGGGGCATCTACTTCCGCACTTTATGAGTATTCATTCGAAGATAAGACGGTACCTTCTGTCTTCCCCTTTTTTGCTCACCATGCCTCCTCTTCTTCTTTCGCGCGGCTTCCGGAGTGAGCCACCCTCCATCGTCAAGGAATAAAACCATCGATCTGTCTCTCTTTTTACGACTGCCCCCTGAGCTACGCTGCGACGAAGGTCAGTGGAAGAGGCGGTTAACGAAGGATGGACGGGTTCGCAGAATAATGTGGCGTGCTCAAGTCCAAAGTGGGGGCAACTTGCTTAAGGGATAACACGGCGGTTAAGATGCCAATAGAATGGTAGACTTTGTCGGCTACCTGTTGAATTGCTTGATAACTTGAGCATAATTCATTCTATGAACAGGATTTTGTTCTTTGAATGGATAACAGTTTGTGCCTGTATGCTTAACTTATAATTTCTCCAATAAAAACTAAGTACAATTATCCTATAATTTGGTTAAACATTTTCCATGAACATTTCGACATTTTACAATTACTTTAAACCTTTGTTGCCAATGGGTCTCCGATCGGTGTTCATTTTACGAATTGAATTAAAAGCATGACTTATTTTAATATATTCACTTACTACTCGTCTAGTGTAGCCAAATTTCATCTATAATGTCTAGAGAATTTCTTATTACGTTACTCAATAACATCATTACAAATATTACAGCCAACAGTATTGCAATCAAAATGAAATAACGGTTTTATATAACCTTGGTGATTAAAGTGTTAGCTTTGGTGAAAGGATCCGGGCTGCTGGATGAAAATATATTACTCCACTTGCGAACAATGCATGAACTCAAAGGAACAGGAGTAGGTACTAGACTCAGCGAGTGGATGAGAAGAGAATAAAAAACCACTTAGCATCAGAGTCGCTCAGTTACACTCCATTTTAACTCCACTCTATAGTTTATCCCATTCAAGTGCACGCACGAAAATTCGTCGCCTCCTCCAGCAGGCTACTTGAACTTGCAAGTCGCATATGCTCGTGACATCCGTTCCGCCTCGGCAAACAGTCCCTTAACAATACTAAGGATCACCGAATTATCCCACCGTCGACGCGACGTCCAAGTTGACACTCAATTCAATGTTGCTCCTAAAGGCTGTTTTACACGGGGAACGTAATTGCGCAGTTTGATGCACAGAAATTGCGAGAGCGCGGCAGAAGGGAGTTAGAGCAGAGGCAATTTCCTCGTCTTTCGTTCGTGCAGTCAACCTAGCAAGCCGCTTCACATGACGTAACATTCACTGAGGTCACAATATGCACATGACGTAATATATTCATTCTAATGCATGGATGAATGTGCTGCGAAAGGCCTCCTGTGAAACTGTCTGTAAACTATACATATAGGTATGCATGCCACTCGTTTGTGAATAAGAATTTCACCAGTGATGTGAAAGACTCCCTTTTGTTTTTTCTCTCTCCTAACGCATCCACGTGTAAATCCAAACGAGTAAAGAGACCAAAGTTCGTGAGACTTTCGGTGCATGGCGGAGGGATTGTCTTGAGTGATCGGAGGCAAAGGAGACGGAATGTGGGGCGGAGGACTTTCTTTTTTCTCCTCTCTTACGGTTTTGGTTTCCGAGTGGGGGCAGAAATATTGATCGCGTTTCATCGGTCCACGCCGAGTTTATTTGTTTTCTTCGCCTTTCCTAGTCGACTCTCCATCTCTCTCTCTCTACTTTCTTTCCTTCCAATCGCCTTCCTTCTCCATGGCTCTTCATCCCTTGGAGGCGGAATTTCCGCTCCCCTTTCAACCCCCAAAGGGCCCCCTTCAATATCCGAGGGGCAGGTGAGGGGCGGCGCGCGGAGGCATGTCCAGTTTCCTGTTAATTCGAGCCGGAATGACAGAAGAGGGGAGGGGGGGGCGGGGTGGGAGCGGGTGGATGTTAAAAAGAAACAGGGGCACGCGAGAAGGGGGATGAGACATGCGGGTGAAAATAAGGGTTATTTTCTTCCCCACCCTTTGGCTTTGTCTGTGGGACGTGAAGTATCCTCGATCTCCCTCCTTTTCGTATGAAAGCTATGTCGGCACGTAGCTTCCTTGGCGACGGAAATTATTATTGTTTCCGTCGATCCATGGCGCCTTTCTCCCCTTTTGTTGTTTTGAGGTCTTATGGGTGTGGATGAGGGTGATTGTTCCCGTCGCAGAGCCCAACCTTTAAACGCGGACGAACCTCCCGCGTTGCTGTCTCCTCCTCTTGTCCAATCGCATGCCGGTCACGCTTTTTGAAGGCGAGGATGACGGAATGAAATTTTATTGCCACTGAGAACACGCCTTGGGCCAAGTGCTCGATGTGTTCAAGGAGGGACGTTATGCCGATGGACTTGTGTTCTTTTTCGCTCCCAACTCGAGTGAATATTGAAAAAGGCAACTTTGTATGAGTAGCCTTAATATGAGATTCCAGCAATGTCGTGAGCACCACATTTCAATTGTTTCCGAATAGAAAGTAATAGTAATTCATAGTTGATTTTTTTATTTCATAGAGTATATTTTCTGTCGTTAAAAAGTGTGTAACATTTAACAATAACATATCACATAACGATGATCTTTCTTTTCTACCAATAACATAAATAACACTTTTTCCTTTCTTTATAACTTATGAACTCTATTTATTCACAGTTGTATTTCCCTCGTAACATCAAAGGTTAGATATTTGCCCGTACTAACTTATACGAAATACAACACGTCACTCAATAAAAACATATTATGCATTTATCACAATATCATGTGTATTTGTTACCTTTGTCAGTGCATCACATTGGTTTCTTCGCCCCTTGGGCCACAGCGATAATTCCCGTTGGACATTTCTAATTGCCTCCACGGCTAGATAATCACTTCACATTTTGTACTCAAATGTATTCACTTGCACACATAAATACCCTTTACTAATTAGTTATGATTACATGTATACTTATATAGTGGCTTCTTTCATGGATCTCGTCATGACAAACATGCTTTGCACTGATCCCTCGACTGGCTAAGGAAATCACGCAGTTAACGTCCACCGCTGTCTCGCTACAGGTACTCGGCCGCTAATAATTAATAGGTTGACTGCTCCCTGGTTATGTCTCAGGTAGTTTGAAGCTAACCTCGACTTTCTTCCTTTTACAGTACGTCTAATACTTCCCTCGTACCGGAAACCACTACTTTATAAATACTTCTTCAGTTTTCTATGGTCTCTATGACGTAATTTCACCCCAGGGAGTGGCGTGGATTCGACTTTTATCTTGGTTGATTCTTTAAACTGCCAGCTCCGTTTGGAGTAACTCGCCTGTATATATACACACTCATTTTATCCCTCCTTCTGTTAGAATTTTCTCGAAGGAATTTCCCCTCGTTTCCCTTCGTGTGCAGGTGTTAATAACTTTAAGCAATATTGTTTTTGCGGCTATCGGCTATTGTTTGGTTTCAGTTTGACCACGTACTCAGGTCGTGGTCGCCGTACCGTAATTGTTGCTACCTCACACCTGTAACTGTGCGGTGTTTATAAATAGAACCCACAGCACGTACGTGATTGCTTCTTAATATATTTAACGTCGAAATATTCGACATGGCTGGGTTTCCAATATGTTACAAGTGACATGATGATACAGGAACTTAAATAATAAAAGATATTGTCATTATTGAAATCTATATTCTAAGTTTTATGTAAACGTTTCTCCCTAAAAGCACTCTAAAGAGTTTTTACCAGGGATTAAACGTAATCATGTCACTCGTTAATTGTGTACCCGCTTACGTGTTTGAAATTATAAGAGTCGCTTAAATTCTGTATTCTATTCTGTTTTTTCAGTATTATCAATTATTAAATTTTGTATATAAGTTGACAATACAACTACTGCAGTTTAGTTTGATTACTGAAATGCTGTCCCACCACATAACACCAGATACAGTTGACTTTATTTGAAGATGTCCATTTTTTAATTAAAAATGGGTATTAGAATAGCACTTATGCTGCGTACCAAAAGAAGCTCATAAAATATCAGTTGAGAATTCCACTCATTTCACTTAAGCTGAGGTGATAGAGAAATAATTAAACAAATCTTTAAATATTTTGAGACATTCAATCATTCCCGAATCAGATTATTTTTCCGAACTATTTAATCACGCCTTCGTCGTCACCATAATCCAAAGTAGTCGGCCGTATGCTCTCCTCAATCCTCTTTCTCTCCTAGAATTCTCTGCCGGTCGGCAGGCCTTAGTATTTCACTTCTGAAAATATACATAATCTTGGAGTTCCTATAATTCTACCCCCATGTAAGCTAGCAATGTTAATCATCAAGTCAGTTATTAAAATCTTCATCTTCAACTCTTGCCTTGCATAAAGTGTTCTTCGTCTTTCTTTCATCTTCACTCATCTGGGAAGGCCTAAGCCTAAATTCTTTCATTAATTAAACTGGTGATCAGCTGCGGACATTTTTGAATTAATTTTCCAACGTCTTCGTACGAGGGTGGATCTTGCTCTGCAACTTCGATTAGACGATTTATTTCTTCTTCGTATTTGGTCGGCAGGCCTGTCGATTGTGGAAAACGTTGCGTCGAGTTGAGTGCTGACTAGACTTTGGCTGCTTGACGATTGCACGCACGTGTCTAGACACCTGGCCAGGGCGACCAACACTCGGGAGGCGCGCTCTTCCTTCGCCTGTCTGCGATGGCTGATTGATGAGCTTCCTGTCGGCCAATAGGCGCTCTCTCGTCCTCCTTCAGTCTGACCAATGGCGGGGCCGTTAAAAAAAAGCAGTTTATCCCCCACATATTTTTCCATCGACTATTATTTATTAATGGATATTAATGGAGGCGTGAGGGTGTGACCCTAAGTGAGGTGGCGGGAGGGTGAAGAGTATGGATAGCTATAGAATAATGGAAAACCTTTAAGGCTTAGGCTTCCGAGTTTCCCCCACCGGACGACTTAGGGACTGGCACGGCTTATACATTAATAGAGGTTCGTTGTCGTTAATACCAGGGCATGCAAAGTTCTATCAATTATCGTTACGGTATCTGAAATAAGAATAAGAGAACGTTGTCGAACTCCTTGGAATAATATCGACAATTTCCGCGGGAATTTCTTTTGTTTTTAAGGAGGGCGTCGTATTTCTTGCATGCATTAGTAGACATACCGCCGGTATCCTCTGTGCTGGAAGGTCCTCCTAAAAAATAAAAAAGTAGTCAGTTTTTCATTATTTTCTTGCGACCCAATGTCAATTGTTATGCAAATATTTTATTGCAATATTTTTTTTCTGGAGATATAGACGTATATCTCCTGAAAAAATTGCATTATTGAAAGAGGTCACGAAGAAGAATCATCTAAATGTTTTATTCTGCGTATATTATATGGTGAAATTGAAACAAATATTACGTAGGTATGCCTCATTGTGTTTTGTGAAGAAAGACTGAAAATGCCCACAATCGTAGATATCATAGGTTCGGACAATACCTAATCGAAAATATGCATATCTTTTCCATTAGGTATTGTCCATAATAATAAGCCTAAAAATATAAGCTGTTTTACTTGGGATAGATTATGGCTGTGCGCTTCAGAGGGAGTATATTAAACAAATTAGAAACTTCTAGCTCCAAGATTTCGTCAAAATAGTAACGGTGTGTAGTTTGTATGTTTTATCAACTCTTTATAAAAAATTATCAATAACTTACTGCAATAATTTTTACAGAATCGCAAAAAACCTTCTGTTTTGAAGGCTTTTTAGCCGTACGGCGTGAAAAAATGAGTCAAGTTAGAGACTTGAGTCGATATATGTATTTAATTACTGGGAATTTTAGTCGTATATAACAATATTTTTGCTACATAAATGTTAAAATATTTACTTCAAACTTCTTACAGACGCTGAAATTTAAAAAAATAAAATTCGATTATGGTCTCCATTTTTGACTAGGGAAATATCTCGCTCCAACTACCTAAAGCACGCCTGCAAAATTCCACAAAGTCATCTCGCCAACCATTCAAGTCATATAAAACAGATCTTAATGCTTTAAGACATCGAGCGACACGCCCCCAAGTGCATCCACTCAAGTGCTGGTCTTCAATCCGTCTCTCTTGAGTGCGGGCGGAGGACCTCGTGTGCCCGTCATCAGAGTGATGTGTGGAGGAGGAGTGTCTTTCCTTCGTGGCTACGATCGCCGCTTCACTCCCGCATCTAGCCTGCATTCCGAGTCCCCGCGCGCAGGTGCACGGGGCTCGCATTCAGACGCGGTGAAAGAGCCATTACTTCGGACCCAACGACTCCCCTTACGAGCGAATACGGGGGAGAGGGAAGGAAAAGAAGAGCCATTGTCTCCGGGACGACCCTTGAAATCCACAAACGGGAACAAACTGCACATGTCGGCCTTTTTTCCCCTCCCACCACCACCGACCGCTGACCCTTTTCGCGGCGCCGAGAATGGATCGTTGTTGGAGTTCCTTCCTCGGTAGACAGATAGAGAGAGAGAGCAAATAAAGGGCGCTAATCAGAATTAATTCCCCTTCCGAACGCTTTCTCCGCGCTTAACGTTTCCCTTCAGCCTCCTCCTCCTCCTCTGACCCTGCCCTCACCTCTTACCTCGATTGTCTCCTCCTAACAACGCAAGTGAGCCGCTTGCCACAGCTGGCTCTCAATAGTTACCACTCGCCTTGAGGCTGAAGCTGCTTCGTTAGCAACAGAACTCTTTGCACCTCTGAAGATTTACTTGCTCTTCATTAAAAACAGACATGACTATGCATGTAAAAGTATGAAATCTTCAGTTTTCTAGGAGATCAACGTTTTAAAAAAACCCCTATGAGATTGAGAAGGAAGGTTCTATGCCTTTCATAAGGCAATCAAACGAATAGCTGGACCGCAGATTGAAATAATCCCCTTCTTCAGGAGTCACACTTCTCCTTGAGAAATGGTCTGCGCTACTTTGAGCACCATTTGTTATTAAAGAAAGTTGTTGGAGCTCAATTTCAGTGTTAATGGCGGTGGAATTTGAGGACGCACCGTAATACGGCATGTAAAGTACGGTCTTTGACTCGAGGGACGACTTTTCAGTGTTTGCGAATTTACTGGACGTAAACTTTGCATCCTTCTAATTGTAATTTATTTGCGTTTTTTCCTGTGTGTAGTTGGAAATCAATCGGTTGGGTACTATAAGCGTATTCAACTTCATTCACGTTGACGAATGTGAATCAAGAGTCCATTCGCTTTCTCAATGTGTTGGCGGCGAGCTTCTACGACACTGGCAAACAATAACTACCACAGCCGCTCAAAAAATGCATTGAACGTAATCGCTATTGTAATGAAAATGTAACAAGTTTATAATATTGTTAATATGGAGACCTTATTTTTATGCTAACCCTCGTGATATGACCGATGAGGTATCTTGGCAAAAATATATTTTAAACTTCAATAATTTGGTGTCGACGTCTTAGTTTTTGAAAAGGCCTTCCCTGGAAAGATTTGAGAACTTAAATGTCCAAGGGGAATGACGTCATTCCACCGTCAGGCAATGTAATTTGAGGCTGAATACAACTATTTTCAAGCCTTGCTATCGGTTTTAAATGGCTAATCAATCCCCAAGTATTTTTCACAAATTGACGGAAGAATGTTTATCCTACAACTTAAGAGAAAAATAAGGGAATATTATCGGTGCTTGTCGCCAAGGTTCTACCTTAAAAAGATGCGCTTAATCTTTGCTTTTCTGTACTGAGTGATTTGTTTATGTTACGGTCATTATTAACTTTCAAGAAAGCATTCAAGTCTGTAATGGAATGACTTAGAATGATAAAATATTGTATTTAGACCGGAATCCTTTGAAAAACAGCGATGTACATGCTGCGGGAAGAAAATGCTTGGTGGCTTTAATTAGAGGTGAAAAACAGTTGCTAATAAATAATTCCCAGGTCTACATATATGACCTTTATAATGTTAAAACATAATTAATCGTGACTGTAAATGTTCGTGATTTTAACAGTAGTAAAAATTGACCTATGTTTGTGAGAACGCAAAATTAAAATCTAATATCTTCGGGATCCTGTGTGAGAAGTATTATATGTATATATATAATTATATATATATATATATAATTAGCATCACCTTCGAGCAAGGCCTTAGTAGGCCTGTAATGGGATTTAACCCTATTCATTTTATTCGGCTGATGTTCTCTATCGAAGTCTCATGTATGAAGTCTTAATAGTGGCCACGTTATTTGTCGCCATGGATTTTCGGAGAAACAATGGTAGCAGGAGTTAATATGGTTGCTTAAGCAACCCAAAGACCCGTTAATCCTCTTTCGAGTACCTGGCAAGTATTGAGTAACATGCTCTCGCTGCTGCAAATGCCCTGAGCGGAGGTCATCGACTCTTTTCTCTTATTCGTAGTAATTTCCTTTCGTCCTTTTATTTTCTTGCTGAGCCGATAATGCCATGGCACACGAAAGAGTATCTAAAATTTGGCAGCACTATGGAAGACTGGATAATTGCACTCAAGGGAGGTCTATCCATTAGGACGGTTACTGCCAAACTCGCAGAATAAACGTCACTTTTGTAATTGTCTGTTTATATTATAATTATTTCCGATCAAGCAATGGACGTATCAGATGGTGGCCGATTTGAAGTATTATTTACTTTTTGGTTGCATCCGTCATCGTCACCATCTCTATTTGGTGTTTCATACTGTAATTAGTAATTACAGTAATGTAATACATCATAGTGTAAAACAGTAGTGTAAAATAAATCAGTAATTTGGTGTTTTGATCGGTCAACTACCTCCACACACTTCCTTGTCCCCCCCAGCTTACTCCATTATACCCGGATAGCTCTTCTGCCGTTAAAACGGCTAATGTGTTTATCCCGCGTTCATACTTGCGAAAATTTACCTTCAACTTCCTTTCGAGTTCATTATGTCTTTGGCCTTGGCCAATCCATTTTGATATTCTCTCTCTTAGAGTTCGCCGAATGCTTTTATCCTTTATAGCATTTATAATTTGGGAGCGTTACGGATTATAAGTATCTTCACTGGCAGGTGGAGGATCAATCAGCATATTTTTATATCAATAATATTCCATGTTCACGTATGGGTTACTATTTTACCCTCTGTGCTTTCGAACTGGGTGAAGAACTTTCAACTTAAAGGGGAAATTCTTCGGTGTAAGTCAATCGAGCTTCAAAAGCTATCCTCCTGCAGGCACAAGCGTTTAGGGGTGTGAGTCTGTGGTAGGATTGGCGCCGCGATCCTGTGCCTTCGCCAATTCTCACCGTAGCGAGAGGGAAGGGGAACCCTCGGGCCTTTCTTCCCCCCCTCATTCTCCTTCCCCTCTGCCCCTCTCCTCAGTCCTAGGGTAGGCCTCCAATTGAATTGTTCCCGCGGGGCCGCCAGGGAAAGGCCGAGAGGGGTTGATTGGCCGAGGAGGGAACATATTCTCGGGAGGGGTGTATTCGGATAACACAGTGAGCAGTTGGGGGTGTTCCCCTGGGCTAGCTAAAGACTTTCACCACCTCCTTCCACTCTTTCACTTGGTTTGCTGAGCGCGAGGGAAGGCCGTGTTCACTCCGAATGGGAGGAGAAGCAGCTGATTCATAGCTGCAACAATAGCACCACACGCTGCCTGTTCGCTTGACGATGTACACGAGGTTAAGATGAGTCTACTATCATGCGAAGTGACAAAGCGAAGCTTGAAATGGTGATGGTAGACCCTGCTATCACCATTTCAAGCCTCGCTTTGTCTGCGACCGTCACCAATTCGAAGAGCAATCTGTCCTCTCTTATGGAGAGCACCACCGTCTCTTCGGCGCACTAATTATGAACTGGGTTCCTCCCCATCTTCGGAAATTCGAGAGATATGGGATTTGGTGGGTTCTCCTTCCCTGGTTCCTCTCCTCCACACACCCTTATGGACCGAATTGGGTTTTCGAGACGATGAACCGCAGTTTGTTGTGAGCAATGGATGGTGAAAAAATTAAGAAGACCTTAAGACATTAGTGGCGACGACATTTCCAAAGAATCTCACTAAAAAAAGAACTTCATTTGTTGTTCCCACATAATTTATTTCATTGGCACGAATAGCGTTCCACCACATTGAGGCATAATTCCTTTGTCTCAGTGCTTCAGTTTCACGTCGCTATGAAACATGACTATGGCTCAGTGCTTCATTTTTTCCTCGGAATGGCACCAGACTACACCACAGAGATGTGAAACGAGCACCATGCCAGTGAATAAATTCTGTGTCAAAAACGAAGTTTGTTCTTTTTGCAGTATTGAAATTCTTCATTTCCACGAGCCCATGCCTGATTCCACTATTTTTTAATAACAGAATGCTTTCAGACCGCGTCGCATTAATAGTATAACGTTTGCATAAACAATGCGCAGATATTCTTTGAATATAATTGAGATGATACGGATTAATATTTAACTTCCTATCATTATCAAAGCAGTACTGTCAATGTCTATTGATTCTCGAACAGTTTCTGCCGAGCACACCATCCCTAAGTCGACGGTCTGTACCAAGTTAATCATTTCTCGAATCAGTCACCTTTTATACCCTGCATTGTTGCCATATCAAGATCTTCATGTCTATTGCCCTCTCATCATGTGGTCCATAATCTCGGATATTGCCTAAATTTCTCCTCTCGTCTCCTACCTTCCATCCACATTCCTCTGTCCTCACTCTACAACAACCCGTCACATCTCAATACACCTTACGACCACTTCTTCTACTAAGCTGTTTGTGACAAGTTAACTTCTTAAAAGGAAATGTATAATTTAGGTTGAGTTACATAGATCATGCAAATAGGATAAAAAAGAACATTCTGATGAATTTCAATGATACGGGTAAGAAAGAGCATCTAATGAAAAGAAATAACTTATCATTATTTCAATCCATCAATGCCTTTCGGAAATGTTTTTCCTTTTTTTGGTTTTATGCATAATCATTCAGTCCTTGTCTTTAATGTATTATATGAAGGATTTTACAAAACGTAGGCACTGGAGTTTTTCCAATGAGTCATCCAATAAATTTTAAACCTTATTTTAGTATTCACAAAGAAGTGAATAGTTGCTTTTTGGAGTTTAAGTTAGAATTTTTTTGATTACGAAGCAGATATACATAACCAGCCATTATAATGTTACGTACTGGCATACGTATACGTTACATACGAATAACGTAACGGACTGGGGACTATAATTAAATTGATTGCTATAAGCGCTGCTCGTTAGAATACTCTTAAGGAATAATACTTGGTAGATTTTGCTGCGGGGTTCTATTTGCAATCCGCTCCGAATGAGATAATGTGAGATTAGTTTCGGCTAGTGTACTCGCGTAATGGCAGTGTGGAAAATTGACACTTTTTAATCCTTATGGCTTAACATTCATTTTATGCATAAACGACGTGGAGCCTGTTGCTGGTTTGAATCCGAAACTCTTCCTGGCACTGTGATGACTCTCTGTAGTTTTACCTTTCTTTTGAACTCAAATAACCCGAGATATACCTCCAGTTCTCATGTTAACCCACCGCAATGTCCGGACGGTTTATGGACCATTTTATTAAGTTGAAAGCGAGATCGTAGGTCGCATGAGTTTGTGGGGTTTGGGACGGCGTTGGTGGGAAGCGACAGTGATAATGAAGAGACGATGTGCCCTCTCATATGCGGAAACTCCTCTACTTCTCTCTGTTGCTCTTTCTTGTTTCGCAAAGGGCAGCGAATTGGATCGCCAAAGGGTTGGGTTGAGACGGGGGCGGAGGAGGAGGAGGGGTGGACGAAAAGGGTTTTACTCCGGGTTGCCCCTCCCCCTTTTAACAGGTTGGTGGGGATGATGAGGGCGGATGTAGAGTGAGGGATTGTTTTCTTGGGGGTGGAGTATGTGGTGGGTATGCTTTTGGGGGATGATGTGACGGGGGCGAGAGGGAGGGGGCGATTCGGGGCTGGGGGCGGAGGGACACGGGGGTGGGTCCTTTCTGGAATCGCGCCCTCTACGAATGACGAGAGGGAATATGCTCGGGAGATGGATTTGATCTCGGGTTTCGCTCGACAAGGGGTCAGCGACGTATGTTTGCGTGTGTGTATGTGACCTCGTGTGCGGAAGGACATTCATGTGTGGTTGTCGTAAAAGGGTGGTCGTGTGTAGGGAGTGATTAAGCCTTCCTCTGCTCAGTGTGACTTCCCTCCAGTCGTGGCGACATGTGTCCCCTCCATACCCTGCTCTCCAACGAGGGCCCTTTCTAAACCGTTTGCCCTTCGCGACCCCATTCCCAGCGCATCCCGCCCCCCCGCGCGACAATCCATCTGCGCCCTTATGACAAACGCTTCCTTCGTCCCTCCCGAACACCCTTCCTTACGACTGGCCCTGATGTCTTTTCCACGGAGTAAATACCACTTCCAGCGGCGTTCGTCTATTTAAAAAAAAAAAGGAGGATGACTCTATTGTCCCTCACTTCAGCCATTGCACATCTTATTTGTGCTCTTACGTTTACCTCCATTCGGATGAATGCATCGTTAGTCTTCATTTAGGCTGTAGTAGATCCGTTTAAACTTTCATCCTTCTTGCTTTCGTTAATCACTTCGCCTTATCTCTTTGGTTTCATTTTTTTTTACGTGTATCTTTATGAATAAGGCGTGTTTTTTACGCCTCAAGTATGTCTCGAGTCTTTCCACCGCCTTGTGGACACCACGTACACGGCCCAGGGTTGATGCCGACCATTTTCAAGACCCTTGTATCCCATCGTGCATCACATCATGTCCCTATGTCACTTTACGTGAAAGCAGAAGTTGTGAAAAATAATAATAATCTTAACCCATGAAAAAAATTGTGAAAGAAAATAGCAGATTTCGATAAAAAAAAAAAGAATTTCCGGATTTATTAGGTTAAAAAAAGGAAGCCTTTGGAGTTTAAGAAATTTTTATAGCTTATATATACTTTCATGAAGATGAATCGCTCGAATCACAACTGAAACAAATTTAGGTTAGCTATTGTTGCTATTGAATGGCAAACTTCCAAAGCAGTTTGATTATAAACGAGGGTAAAACCAAAAATAATTAAGTCCCGTAATGTAAATTTGACTGGGAAAAATGAAAAAGAATATCAAGATTAGTATGTTAAAAAATCGAAACAAAAGATTTCTAACAAACACATAACTACCGGGTTTGCCTTGTTTCCTTCTTGCTAAAATACTCGGATTCGTTCTGTAGTTCTTCCCTTGAAATTTAGCTCGAGCCAACGGGCCCTGCTTTCTTTTCGTTCGATTGCTCACAATCGCATTTTATTAATTACTCCGCTTTTGAATTCACGACTCTGACTGCATTTAATTCAAGATTCCCAAATTTGTCATCCAGTGTATCACGCTTGCTGAATTCTGAGCAGAAATGTCCATAAATGTTTGATTTCCGTGGAGAAGATATTAAAGATTAAAAATTACTGTAAAAGTAGGAGATAATTCAGTCTTGACGGTCGCGAAGTAAATGCTATGCCAACTCTGCACCATGCATTGTCCTATAATTGAAGTAAAATTTCTTCTCTTAATACAATCTTTTTAGTTTTATTTACCCAGACGCTGTTTTTATAATCCTTTGATTTCGGAATAAATAGTTTAAATATAACGTTAGTGTGAGCCTCCGGCGATCAGGCCTTCAATGATGGATGCCCCGGAATATGGAGCGGTGAATACATGTGGTAGCATAGTTTGCCGTTGCCGGATGGGAGATGGATAGTGCACTTACTGGGCCGACAGATGCAGAAGACGCAATGAATGCGTCTTATGCATCTGTCGTAAGAGTGCACATCCACATTCGCTCTGAATGCCGAAATTCACTTATTCACGATTACCGAATGCCTCAACATTCCCTTGTCTGATCTTCGGATTCGGTCTATTTTTTCGTCTAACACGCGTACGTTTCATTTAGAGCTGAGAATTCGATTGTGAGCGTGGCATTATGGAGATGGTCGCGGGAAAAAACTCAAGACACAGAATCTTATACATAATATGTTTATTTATTTATTAATTTATTATATATTACCACCGAAACACAGCACTTATTGGCCTTTACATCGGGGTATTTTAACAATCAACAATGGACGAGCACAAACAACCATGTCCTGGGAAGTTGAAAAATCCTCCCCAGGCGGGATTCGAACCCGCGACCTTTGGGTTAGCAGGCGAGAACGTTACGCCGCCGCCACCTAGGCCTAGGTTATTCCTAAAGAACTGCCTTCAATGCTGATGGAAACATCAATCAACCTGGCGAATGATTCTGGCACATACGAGGTTAAAAGGAAAATGTCTTAAAGTTATTATGTCAATGGAGGCAGGCGATACTTTGTGGAATTTAGTTGCACTGAACATGCTAAATGAAAAACTTTGTACTATTCCACAATATGATGTATACCTTGACAATTACGCATAGACGTTGAAATCGATTGGGGAAAAAAATATATACATCATATTGTGGAATAGTACAAAGTTTTTCATTTAGCATGTTCAGTCTTGAAGTTATGTTTGCCGGGTGCTAGTGAGGGCTTCAAATGTATGTATTCTCCAAGTGAGGGCTTTGTATCCAGGAGGTGCTGCGATTGGATGACGCGCGTAAATGTTCGCGTAGGATTTATCCGTTTCAAAGTTTCGACGATATTTTTTTGTTCTTCCGGATTCGTATTCATCGTGCGCATCCGACCCATTGTTTCGCTTATTCACCAAGGCTAGCGTGGTGATCGCTGCTTTGGCCGCTCGCGAATTTTATTCCGATTTTGGCACTGTAGGCCCAGGTACATACATACGTACGTACAACAACACGCAGCATGCGATTCCCCCTGAGTCACATCACTTACCTCGGCGGTCGAACAACCTGCCACGCCCACGATAACGCGCTGTGTTTCGACTCCGTGGTTCCTATTTATGGAGAGAGAGGGTGGGTTGATGGTTGGAGGGTGGGGGGATAGCAGCGCCGAGTGGTGAGAGATTATTGCGGCTGATCAGTATGCGGGATGGGTTCGGCCTCCGGGACCGTATCCGACTCCGGATTCTGTCGTGGGACCCGAAGAAGATGCTCGATAGGCATCGCATCTTATAGGTTCCGAGAATCCTTCCTGCCCACTCCAGCCGCCTTTTCCATATTCCACTTCCCTTCACTCTCGCGTCCGACCTCTCGATCGAACCGTGCGATCTCGACCGAGAACAATCGATTACGACCCGTCCACGTATTGTGTGCTCTCGCATCTCTTTGCTCTAGAGATTTATGCCTCGTCGACATCATCCCGTGCTAATGCAATCCCTTCCTCACCCGGCTCGTTCCCGCGGGAGGCAGATGGTAGGTAGGTGTACTGGTGGTGGCAGTGGTGGTGGTGTTGGGTGGGTGGGCGGGTGAGGTGAAGTAGAGAGGGAATTTCATTCATCCCGGATCGCCGTTACTTGTCCTGAGCGGTGGAGAGATGAGTGGGGTGAGCAATAGGTGCCCGACTCGGAAGGCACCTTCCTGCTTTATGGGGATGCATCGGGAGAGGAGGTATTTACGGGTGATCATGTGTCGGTCGAGTGTGATATGGACGCTGGTGGTCAGCGGCTTATCTGCACCGTGCATTTTATATGCTGTGTCACGAGGAACGATCTTCATTCCCATATTTTTGAGCTTATCTCGACGATAGAACAGCACCCTCCCTTCACTGGAAAGAATTGGACGATCTTTGCATACACGCCACCCGTATCCACTAGTCTTTATTCTTTCTCAAATCTTTCTTTGAATCATATCAAAATAAATGAAGTACTGAAATTACATGGCACAAGATAGATTTACTAAATTAGTACTATAGCATATCTTTCTTAATCAGATCTATGACTAAATCCGAATGGGCTAGAGAATGTTTTGACATAAATTTAAGTGCAATTTGAAGGTTAGAACTTAAATTGTAGTTTTCTTTTTTGTGTTGAAAGACTTTTCACTTTTATCTACGCACGTCCAAAACCTGTTTTGGTGCATGAAAAATGTCAAATTAATTCTAAAGAAATTGAATAATGCATTTCCTCCACTCTTTCGCGTAAAATTAAGTGATTCGGTAATAATAGGCGTTGATTATTGCAACACAGTGAACGCCAGTGTCCCCAGACATACACCTTTTCTTTTCTTAATCCCTTGTGCACATTATTTCATTCCATGTGACGTAGCTAAATATTCCCCCCCCTTGGACTTTTAAGGCCACCGTAAAATTGGTGATATTAGTTACGTGTTTATAAGTTATACTTTCCTGCCACATTTCATTGGGAATCGGTGATTTTTTGCAGGGTTGTGGTAGGAATTATGTAAATTACTGACGAATAGACTACCTCTACTTTAACTTTACCTAAAAGGCATTTTCTAACGTAAACCCATTGCAAACGTCTAAAAACTCGAGTACTTCTTCTTCCTCGTTTTGGTGTTTCCAAACTTCTTACAAGAAAACGGCTTCCATAGATCAAATAATTTCAAATATAACTGATTTGTAGAATTATACTGCAAGGAAAATTGTGGGGAAGAACATATCCTGAATGACGTGGTGGAAAATAATTTACATGTTCTTAAATATTTAACTCCAATGCTTAATGCCATTACTCATTCTTTAAAAATAGGAAAGTTAGATGAATTTTCAGAACTGCTTTTTCCTCATGTAGTTTTATTTATAACGACCATGGTTTTGTTACAGAGTAACATCATCAGGTGATGATGTCTACACCTGATGACGTTACTCTGTAACGAAAACATGGCTGTCATGTAAAACTACATGTGGAAAAAGCAGTTCTGAAAATTCATCTAACTTTCCTACTAAGAAAGACTTCCACAAAGTTACTCTCGAAACCGTTTCTTTCATTCTTTAAAATATCATCAGGCTTGCTACCGGCCTGGAAAATATTGAATACCTGGAAAAGTCATGGAAATTAAAGTGGGCATGGAAAACCTGGATAAGTCATGGAATTAGAAAATGGGCCTGAAAAACATGGAAAAGACATTAAGTCTGGACATTTGCTTTTCCAAGTCAAAATCTGATAAATTTCAATAAGTGATGAGTACAGTTTTAGGTTTCTACTGTCTGTTGGTGGGTGGAAATGTGGTTTTTTGGACCTTGTCTGAATGAGGTAGTGGAGGTCTTTGCTGGTGTTCAGCAACCGTTCATGTCCGTGAGTACGGCATGAACAAGAGAGGGAAATAGAACGGTTCAAATGCATATTGTGCCGTTATGTAATTTATCTATTGTGCCTCCGTTTGGCGGTCTACCCGAATTGCATTTGGGGAAGGTAATTGGCAAGCGGTAATCCGTCTCCGACTTGGACGATGAGTCCGCCACCTTGCTGTGCTTGAATTTCCCGAATGAGACCTACGAATAATGTGCCATCAAGAAGGAATCCGATTTCCCCCCAGAGTGATAGCTCCGTTTGTTGAGGAACTAATCCCCCTTATTACATGCGTTCATTGCTAGTGCTCATATTCTTGCAACTTCTTTAAAATACACACCTACCATAGAATGGATATTTTCACTTGGAAACATGGAAATTTTGGAAGCCTGGAAAAGCCCTAGAGTTTCATAGTCTCCCGTCTGCAGCAATCGTGATCTTATCAAGCAAGACTCCATGAACGATTTGAATCATTTCTTCTCATCCTATTTGGCCACCACTGCACACTATTCCATAAGTTGATGAGCGTGTGGAACAGCATCGGCTTAGTTTGAACTGTGATTACATGACTTCAGATGGGAAGTCAAGAGCCCGAAATTCCAAAATGGCTCAATAAGGGAGGAAGATTTTTCAAGGCAATCAAACATTTGTTGTGGAATAACTAAGTGCCACAGAAACCAACAATGTTAATATTCAATTGCTATAATTTACCGCTAATTCTTTATGGGTCAGCAATTTGGACAATATCTGAAAGACAATGGAATAGAATAGCGGCAGAATAACTGAAGTTACTGAAAAGAAGTGTGGGGAAAAAAAGATTTGATAGAATCAAACATTCAGTTATAAGATTACAGCTGAGTATTAAAGATATAACACAGCGAATTGCTAGCAACCAAATACGATCGTTTGGTTATGTAATGAGAATGGAAAATGTAATGATACCTAAAATAATGTTGGAAAAGAGAGAACGTAAAAGACCTAGGGGAAGATGGATAGATGAAGTTAAGACCGACGTTGAAAAGAGAGGATGTTCCTATGAGAAGGTTGTGAGGCAGGAAGTGTGGAATGACGGACCCAGATGGAGGCGCTTAGTCCAAACCTAGACCCACGAAAGTGGAAAAGGACACCGATATGATGATGATGTGATGGTATGGTCTGTATCTAGATCCAGAGTGGTTTGTGAGGAGTGAGGATCCAGAATGTCCCACTTGGGCTCCTGGAAATTATGTGATTAGCGGTCATATTTTTCTGCGTAGAGTCATATTAGAGAGTTGTAAATCTGTAAAATGTATGAGTTGAGGACGCCAATTTAAGCTCCAGAAAAGCTCGATTTGGTTGTTTGCGATAGCCATTGATATTTTTTGGAGACTCGCCGGGGCATTTGAGTTCCGATTCAAGAAGAGAGGGACAAAGGGTGGAGCCTCGAGGATGGCTTATGCTTTTTATTTTTCAGTTGCTTCACTTATCTGAATTAACCTTATACTTTAATTTCAATTTACACCTCAATTTTTTTAATATTTGTTTATTTAAAAATGAAAACCAATCGATGTGGTACCGTCCACTTTATTTTTAATTGACTACTATTTTTAATTGACTACACGTGTTACGGCATTTTTTACTTAGCCATTTTCAAGTACATGAATGAACTGTACCTGAAGATGGCTAAGTAAAAAAGCCAAAACACGTGTAGTCAACTTAAAATTAAATGAACGGTTTGATTGGTTGATTGAATCGATTGGTTTTAATTTGTGATGATGGTGTTCCACCTCATCTCGCGGTACACGGGTGACTTCATTTATTTCTTTAATGGGATTATTTTGGCCCATTCCCCTATAATACCTAAACAAGCCATTTTGTCTATGAAGTTAAATTTATATGAATGCTTGACGTCTTCTCTCCCCGAAGATACAAGCTTGGCGTTCGAATTCCAGGGAAGATAATTTTCTTCCTGATCGCATGCAATGTTCTATAATGCGCATTGAGGTTCGGGCGGCGTTATGTGCTTGTCTTTTCTCGTACGCATGCGTCATCATTTACAACCAGCATTTACATATCTCTGCAATTAGCATATGAACTCGTTTATTTGATTAGCATTTATGTGAGTGAAAGCGAGCAGGCGCAGTCGAACCCTTGCTCTTTTCCAACTTCCTCCTCCCGCACAGCCTCTTCCTCTCTCTCTAACCGATACGCCGCCTCCCCCCATCAACCCCTCTAACTCAAATCGTCCGATGGTTAAGATAATTGCGAGCGTCTTTTTTTTCTTCTCGTATAATCTCCGCGGGGCACGTGATCTCTCCCCCTCCATTCGTTCTCTCTCCACTCCCAAACCTCTCCACCCTCGTCTCCTTCTCCACGCTCAGAGCTAAACTCTTTTAAAACGTCACTTACCCCACACCAGGCGAACGTCCTCTGCAACCCTACCTCCGCCTCTGCCCCCTCCCCCCTCCCTAATTCCGTCCTTACATGTTCAAGCGTGAACGAGTGATATTTGAATACAATGGAGGCGGCGTCGGAGGGACTCTCCCTTCAGTGCGTCTTTTCTTTTTTTATCACTCGCACTTAACACCCCCGCAGCAGTCTCCTACAACCCTTTCCATGGGCGTCGCCGCCCTTCGCCGGAGACTGTGTGGTGTGCGGGGCAGAGGGATGACCTGTGGCCTCTCGGTGGTGCCCACCACGTGATAAGTGACGCTGCAACGTCGGAGGGGGGGAAGTTGTTAGGAATCGATGCCTTGGTTCTTGGGAGTGGAGGTTGGAGAAGGGTTGTGTCCACGCCCTCTCATCCCCTTTCTTCCCCGCCTACTACTACGTGCCGAGTTCCTCACGGTAACACGAATCTTTCCGAGATAATCCTTAGAAGTAACTCTTTCTATTAACCTCAACTGAAATTCGCCTTTGAATAAATTGGGCTTGGTGGGGTAACTGGATAGAGTCCACCCAAGATAATAGCGCAGTTGAAATATACTGATTTGGCTTGTGAAACGGGGATGTAATCCAATAAGGAACTTTACGTTTAGTGCCGGACCTAGGAGGCACGAAACTATCCGTTATGGTAAGGTCCAGGTAGGCACCCGAACTTGGGGAGTCGGAGCCTCGGCGTCGAAGGCGACCCAACCCTTCTCCGCGGGTAGGTTATGGAACCAACTGACCAGTCACACTATAGTTTATAACTTCTATAAGTTAAACATAAATCGCAAAATTATGTTCGTCTTTGTGTTGCACTAGTCACGCTGATGAAAATGGTTTTTTTCATTGCAATTATACGATAGATATTAACCATTTTACGTGCTTTGGTAAACCTAGCCAGTTTGCTGTACATGTAAATGAAAAGTAATAATTTTCTTCTCGATCGTATGATTTAAACAAAAGCCACAGTCTTGGATTATTCGGTCTCGTGATTTCCTGCCCGAGACGGCATTTTATATGCTTACAAATTGACTGCATTTCTGTCAACCGCGCCATTATCTTGGACGGACTATAACAAACCTGACCGGTAATTGGTAGATCCGGGTTATAAGCCCGGTTAAGTCAAACAATTTTCTCAAGTCGAATTTCACCCACTGTGATTGATTTTGCACCCGTACACGTGAATACCTACCACTGCATTATTGTAACTGCAATTATTGGAAGTGACTCTTAAATGTCCTTCGTCGCAGCTCTGTTTTGCATGCATGTATAAAATGCAATTTTTGTCTTATTTATTTCAAAATAACGCAATGTAGTTCTGTGGAAATTGATGTAAAATGGCAGTTGTCAGTTTTGGAGATTTTCTAGAGTGGGCATAGTAAATGTAATGAGTTCATGTGAATCGCATTTTTTTCGCGTTTAATTAAGTATGTACTCTTTAAGTTCGCTATCGCTTAGAAGTGAAAGAGATACCCGATTCTGGGTAGAATGTCCTTGAAGCTCTTGTCTAACGATGAGTGTTGGATATGGGCCACGAAAATTCGACCACCATCTTGGAGAAATTTCAAAAACCTCAGCAATTTTGTTCCTAACTGCGGCAGGTGCAACAATGCCAATGGTGCTTAATAACTAGTTATTATTTCTTCAGTTTATCCTGCGATTCCTTGGATAAATCGAAACACAACGGTTGAGAAACGCTTGATTTGAACTATTCGATTGATGGGCAGCCTTTTACACTGCCTTGGTGGGTACAAAGCCAAGTACTCAGAGACTATGTGCGTCGAGACTAACCTATTTTGTGTTAAGGACACTGTCTCTGGCGTTACCTACTCGGTGAAAGTCCTTCGTAATGAATGAAAAAACAAGCACATGATTCCTCACGTTATTTGAATTGTCCAAATAAATTCCACACTTTATTTATTTTATTTACCTGGTATGATATGCCGAAACATAGGTCGTGTTGTTTCAAATAGTGTGGAATCATATCCAACTGCTTTTTTTCATTCATTATTTTGTATTTGTCTGAAAGAAAAGGGTTTAACCTAGCAATAGAGAACAATTGATCAATTTGGTTGTTGGCGTGAAGTCTGAGTTGAGTGGACGTGGAATGATCTCCCGACCGGTTGCTACCCACATGCGTGCGTGTACATATATGCTCTATAACCCTCTCGTTTTTCTTCCGCTTGCAGGGCCGGCATCTTCGCGGTTACCTCGCGTGGACGATTCGGAGGAAGGCCCTGAGATTCCTCGCACCATGGAGGCGGAGGTGCACGAGGAGGGCGACGAGGAAGAGGGCGATGAGGACGAGGAAGACGACTTCTTTGAGGAGGAGGAAGAGGAGGAGGAGGAAGGGCGGGAGGAAAGGGGGAGGGGAGGAGTGGGGGCCAAGGAAGGGGCCGGCGATAAGAAGGCGGAAGGACTCCTCGGGGGCAAGGGAGCCCTCGGGGGCAAGGCAGTTCTCGGGGGCAAGGCGGCTCCCGGCCCGGAGGGCAAGGATGTTTCCCCCGCCGCCTCTGAGACGTCGTCCCTGAACCCGGACGGAGGTGAGCGCCCTTCGACGAATATCGCCCTTCCATTGTTTCCCCCTCTGTTTGTGACGTCTCCAGGCGAACGCTTCCCTTCCAAATTTGGTGCGAGTCTTGAAACTTTAAGGCTCTCCGAAAAAAAAGAAACTGGAGAATTTTCCTTGTAAAAATTTTCAGACATTTTTGTTCGCGGTGAAATTCCTCGGCGTTTGGTCATTTAATTGTTTTCTTCTCCGTCCACGTGCATCCAAAATGTATATTCATGGTGACGTAGGAGAAGATTGAAAAATGGAAATGAGAATGCTGATCGAATGAAATAAAAACATTGCGTAAATTTTCCCCAATTGAAAACCCATATATGTCTGGATTCTCGAAAGATTTGTTCGAAGTTGGTTCGTTAATTTGAAGTAGGAGACACATCCATTTCGTTGAATAATAAATATATATTGTGAATATTTTCCCTTTAGTTTCCATGTACAACAAATATTTGAGTGTACAATTCACATTTTATAAACACAATAACAATAATAACCATAAAAATTAATAATGTGTTCTATTTACGCGCATGCCGGTTATTGCTCAGAATAATAATTATTCTATGAGACGGGAAGACTATGGATTGTTAAATTCATGTATGTGTCAAGTTATAGTGCATTCAATTCTTCGATGATGTTGCCAGTTTGTTTGATACAATTATGAAAGACAAATGAGGTTTTACATCTCTGAAAGTAAACTCCAGTTGTGGAGCGAAAAGTGGCGATAATTCAAAAGCACTTTTGTTCATTGCCTTCGTCCTTTCCTATTAACTGCGAAGCATTTTATTTAAGGCATTGCTGATTGCCATGTCGCGAATCTTTTCTAGAGAGATGCCTATTTTTAAATTTAATTTAAAACCTTTGAGATGCTTCGTATCATCTCGTGGTCTACGAGATTTCTACCACCATAAGCGTTGATTTATTATTGTGGTACCTAACCTTTTCATTATTTGGCCAAACCATTTTTCGATATCCCTTAGTTATTTCTGGTCACCTTTTGTGCTCCAATTTTAATCAGTCATCAGCGTCTTTCCCGTCACATTTTACAAACTATGTTTTGCGTTGATTATTCATGAACTTTACATAGATTACAATAAGGTTTTAAGGTACATAATCATTAGTATTGCTATCGGCAAAGTTCAGTCGATTAGTCAACTGTGCCTATCTCTATAACTGAAGTTATCTACTACTTCTATATTATTATTATCTGCAACTTTTGCATATTGCAGTTTAGAATCACTTTGACGGTTTGGAATTTAAAAACAGCACCTTTTTAGGCAGTTTATTTGAATATTTTTAAGTTCAAAATACGATGTTTGATCGCTCCACCGTGACAAGATCGTTTTGTGAATAATATATAACACTCCTCTTTAAAATCGTTCTCCTCCATATGCTTTTGAGTGGCCAACAGCGCGAGGAAAGGAGGAATTCTGGGAAAAGCCTTTTCCTGGCTTAAAGGGAATGTTGGAGTTCGGAAAGTCGGAGGAGTGGGCGTGCGTGAATCGCCGTGAAATATTATTCAAAGATACGTTTCTCTCAGGGACAGAAATCTACACTTGAATGTTTGTTCCCTTGAAATAGAACGTCATGGAAAACTCATAAGAAATTTACTGGGAACTCATTTTTGCTGCTATATTTGAAATAACGGCTTTTAATTTGACCGTGGGTTTTATCGTTTCTGCAGCTTTGCACGAGAAAAAAACCTTTTCTCAAATTTTGTGCTCCACGATAAGTCCCTTCATATTTTTCTTGAAATGTCCTGATGTACAAATTAGGAGGATAATGCTTGGGATAATGCTACTATTTTTAAGAGAACATAATGTGTAACGACATCAATGGCAATCTGTGACGGCGACTACCTCTGCACAAAATTATTTCTAAATTGGTTGTGCCACGTCGGTTTGCTTCTGCTACAGACATTCAAAGGGATTTTCTTATTTAGAACGCCTATTATTATGCACTGAGAATGAGAGGACTATCTGCGACGTAATTTTGAATTCTAATCGCCCGCACATGAATAAAATAAATACATGATCGAAAGGAAGAAAAAAATGCAACACGACTGCAGTATTATCACGTAGTAGTGGATTCGTCTACCCTTTTCATTTTACAAGAGAAATATCTTTAATACTCGTTCTTTTTTGTTGGCGGAAATCTTGTACCTCATTAAATTGAAGCATTGCGTATTAAAATTAGCAGAAGCATCAGGAGTAAATTGATGTTTAGTCTTTGGAGTCTCGGGTAATTTTTTACTCAAATATATATAATCTGGTAATAACATTTTCTATCTAAAACTCATTTTGCGATGTAGCTTGAGATCTAATTTGATATTCATGCATTGAGAGAAGTTTTGAACTACCCACACAATTATTATCGTACATACATAAATAAATATTATTTTGAATAATCAACATTACTAGCTTCAAAAATCTTGCTATCATTTCAAAAGCATTGTAGGTACACAACCAAACACCACCATATTCATCATCAACGATTATTACGAGTAGTTACTGCCAGATTACCGTAGGTGTTTATTTCGTGAAACGACGAGTGCATTACCGCTTTCAGTTACCATCGCTCCCTAAATTTTCTGAAACATTCCGTTGATGACATTCTGAGCATCTTAGATTCAGAATTTGATTATTTCTCTCTTTGACCTCTTTCTATTGATATTCACTTTTTATTTTGGAAATATTCATAATTATTTCCGACATGCCCTAATTTTTAAATATGTATTTGCAAATTAAATCCCTCAAAGCTTTTTAATCTTTATTAATTCTTAGAGATTTTTCCGTGGTTTGGCCCACTTAAAAAAAATATATTGCTTACAAATGCGAACATCTCTCACGACTGTACGCCGAAATTAACTAATTTTACGCTGGCGATCACGCGTGGTTTTATATCTAAACTCGCCATTCGTCTTCTTTTGTTCGATCACGCCATCTATTATAGTGTAGCTTTTTATATTCTTCCTCTTTCGAAAGGAATATGGTTTGAACGAATGAATGATTTACTTTCGGAGTTATAAATAAATGTTTTGTATGCACAATGTCGTTACATCGCCTCCATCACTAAACTGTACCGAATCATGAAACGTGATGCACTAAAGCGATTAAATAATTTTTTTTATATCACTCCGCTTATATTTTATTCCAGTTCTGGTAGTACCATAAAACAGCGTTCCTCTATATATCGCCATGCGTAGCAACTACACGAATATTAAAAAATTACAATGAACGCAATAACTTCTTTACGCATCTGAAATCAACGATATAAATAACAATTAAATTCACTATTTACCAGCCATAGTTTAAGAGCCTTTTTTATACATTTAAGTTACGAATGTTTTTATCATATATTATCACCCTATCGTAACAATATTACGTCAAATGTTTAAAGTAAATAAATCTTAAATTATGTGAAAACTCCTTTTAAAAATGCAAATTGATCTTTCTCTTTTCTCTGTTTTTGACGACTTTTTTTGTAATTTCATCGCGTCTTTGCAGCCGAGGTTGGCGGCGTCCTACTTCCGGGTCACCGATCCCGCGAGCACCACCACCTGATGCACCGCCGCGGGGGCCAGCACCAAGTGCAGCCCCCGCCCAGCGCCCTCACGTCCTCGCCATCGCAACAGCCGGAGTTCGTGGAGGAGCCAGAGGACGCTTACGTGGTGCGCGGGAAGCCCGCGACCTTGACCTGCAGGGCCACCAGCGCTATACGGGTCACCTTCCGGTGCAACGGGGAAGCCCTCCGCGAGAGACAGGTGAGTTCCTGTGAAACCACGGTCCTCTCTCACTTCTCATTCTCTACACTAACGATAGAAACTCACTTTTAAGCCGCAATTTAAATGGATTTTAAGAAACGGAAAGCCACTTTCATGAAGACCATGTCACTTGGAATAAGTTTCTGTGGAAGGTCCTCTGTAACAATGTATCGCACACAATTTATCACACGGACACTCTTACCCTGCGTTCCCACGATCTTGGAACCTTGGGAGGAAATCGTAACGATGCTCAATTTGGCTTTTCCTTACGACCAACACGTGGTTGCTTCCATTTTCCACATAATTAATGCACTAGCTATCGCGGTCGGAACGGCAAAATACTGCTGCTGAACGCCAGAGTATGCATTGAACTTATTCTATAAAAATGATAATCTTGAGGAATATTTGTGAAATGGATGAAAACGAGGAATGTCACGAGAAAAATTAATTTGTTATTGTTATTTGTTTCATTCCTTTTCAAGGGTGGCGCTGTCTTCATCCTTTGGCAGTTACATAAAAACTGTAACGAAAAAATTGAGCTGAGCCTAAAATTGAACTCTCAGACAGTTATGTATGTACGAGAAATCGTGTAATTACCATGTCACAAGATCCAATATTATGGCCGTCAAGTAGCATAAGCTCGTAGATGAACTTGTGCTTTGGGACATGTACTTCGGCATTAATTAAAAGTGGTTAGAGGGCTCGCGTTGGAACGGCTTTTAGTCAGCAGGTATGTACATACAATAAATACTCAGGTTGAAAAAGTAAAATCGCTCCAAATATCGTGCTTAATCGTTCGAATCTACCGATATTGTGAGGGAGTCCAATAATCGACTTGGAGTCAGAAGACTACTTTGAAGATCTTTACCATAGATAGAAATTTGGTGAACTTCCCTTTGTAAGGGTTATGAGGCACTTAAACCTTTTGGTCAATGGTGCCATTCACCTTGCTGAGTTTTAACTCCTGCGTCCGTATTCATAGTTACGTTAAACTACGCATACGGCAGGTTTAAGTAAGTTAGCCCGGCGATGTCGTTCAACTCATATTCATAGTGTCGTTTTAGCGCTGATCGACCTTAGCCCCGGCAGCTTTAGTCCGGAGGAAGTTAAACCTATGGAATAATGGTTTAACGTTGAGTTTAAGCTCCGCGCTCCGCCATTTTTTCCTCAGTTTTTGTGATGTGATGATTGTCGAAGTGGTTAATTGATTAATCACGAGTAATCTCCTCGTTAGATCTAATTTAAGGGGTAACAATTTCTTTAGTCTATCGTTAGGAATATTGTTGGCTTAGTGATTTAGGTTTATATTGACGTAAATAGTTGTAGAGGCAGTAATGTAGTAGTTACGCTCTCAGGGTACCAAGTTAATTAATTTTGTTTTTCTTTAGTTTAATTTTATCGGAAAACGGGTTAATTAGTCAACTTTATAATTTAGTAAGTACAGTTTTTTATTAGGTATTATAGCTTGCATTGATTAAATTGGTTTTCACTTCGCATAGTTGTGTTCATTTGTTTATATTTCGTGTGATGTGTTTAATCCTTGTGAGTTTTGTTTAATCACGATAATAACGATAATATTTCATACCTTTCATACTTTGTAACCTCCTTTTATTTATATTTTACATAGTTAGTTTTTAACTTTCATTGCAATTAGCTGTAGGTATGAGGAATAAGTTATTTCAGTGAATTAATTATATATGTAGCTAAATTACATTACGCGAATTGCACGAAACAAAACAGGGTGATTATTTTATATATTCAATAAGGATAATAAACTTAAATAAAAATATTAAAATGAAATACAACACTTTTAAGCCATAATTTAAAATATTTACAAAAAATAAAATGGAAGATATCCAAAGCGCAGGGAACAGGATTCCGGGCCGATTTCAGTGAGCAAGGTAGTCCCAGAAGCAAGTAATGAGTGATAAAGGGTTCGCAGATAACGCACAACTTCTCAGGAGACCCCAAAAACCAGTTCAGATATTCCAGGAAATACCCTGCTACTTGACGAATAGCGGGGTTGTCAAGCGTTCCAACCTCGCGCGGTAGGCAAGTCTCGAACTCCGTTAGTCCCCGAGGCTATCTCCCTTGACCCAAGCTATAAATACTAAATTTTAGTACCGTTCTAAACCGCGCTTAGACCGGACTAAGATAAACCGCATAACCCCAGGTTTAACTCGAAATCTATGGATACGACCGCTGGAGACATATGTCTCCAATCGGTAAACCCCTTATGTCCTTGGGTTCTGGAAAGTGTATACCCAGGTAGCGATTTCGAGTCTTAGCTATTTTTGATATTGGCGCAGTCGATGTGATGTATTTCCTCATCCCCTTTGTATGCACTATCTAAGACACGGTGTATTTTTAATTCCCTTGATGCGAAGTTACTACATCATTCGGTAATGGTGTGTCTTGTATCATTCTGTAAGCCCCAATATCGCTGGCTTTCATCGTAGTTTACGTTACTCCCATTCTAGTTTATTCGTGATAATTCCTTTGTTTACAGTTTTTTTACAAATGTGGTGAATGTTCTTAAACCTCTATTTAATATACGATTAATTTATTCTCCCAAGTGGTCTAAATGTATCGTTCCCTACCTGCACATTTCCGAGCGTGGTATTACTGACATCAGTTAACATCGTTTCCTGGGTTTCTGACTGAAAGTAGATGCCGTTAGTTATTTCCCAAGTGTCTCATAGTGTGTTTTTTTCTGTCTTTCGTCCCCGTCCAGGTTTCGTACTCGTCGCTGGTGGACCCGGAGAGCGGGCGTCGCGTGGCGGAGGCCCGCGCCAGCATCACCCGCAACGACGTCGAGGAGTTCTTCGGCGAGTCTGGCTTCCGCTGCGACTGCTTGGCCTCGTCGCCCAGGGGATCGCTGCGGAGTCGCTCGGCCCTCGTTGACGTTGCATGTGAGTACAGAACAATTGATTCCTTCTCCCACGAGAGCCATCGCTTGCGATCGCTTGCTCCATGACCTTCACGCACTTCACATACATGTGCGAGGTGACGATATACTCGAGGGCCTCATTCCCGAAAGGACTCGACATTGCTGAACGTGTCGAGGACAAAGTTTTCTCTACAATGTCTCGAAAAACCAGAGAGTCGAATACGAAAATTGTAAAAAAAGTTTTGAATATTTTCGAGTATTGTAAGTCAATATCCCAACGTTGTCAAGGTTCGACAATGTCGATTTCCTTCTGTACATTCCCTGGACGATTGGATTACGCTCTCAGTTTCCGTTTGAATTGTACTAGGAATAATGTGTTTGATTTTTCACGTTAAGAAAATTGTCGATAATGAGCTGTACTTAAAGCGCAGAAAATGAATTTTTATCTATTTATTATTTCAATATTAAACATTAAATATATACTCCGTTGTCTGAGGCGTGACTTGGTAGAATTCGCTTAATATTGTAAATGAAAAGTAAAACTTAGTTATTCCGCATAGATTAAATCTATGTGGAATAACTAAGTTATACTTTTCATTTACATTGAATATATAGTTCGAAGACTGTTGCTCACTTTTATTTTTGCTAATACGCTTTGCTCATAAGTCCCTCCTCAGAACTTACTATTTTTTTCTTTTAACGTCTATAAATGATTTCTTTACTTTTAACAATAACAAACCTGTAATAATTTTCCCGATATAATATGGACATGGAGATTACAGGATATTAAGTCGATTGAGGTCATAATAATGAAATGATTGTGAGGCCAAACTGAGTTCAACTAATAGCCTTGGAACGCGCAGATATTATTCACAATCATGCTATCGTAATTTCAATAATTGGATGAATTATTATCAATATTACATTATGCCATGATATAACGGTGATTGTTGTGTGTGCTCGTACATTGTTAAAAATGTCAATACTCCGATATAAAGGCCAATTAGTGCTGATTTCGGTATTCTTGAAAATAAATAAATAAATAAAAATAAATATAATTCTGGGAGACTTGTGGAAAATAGGACAAGTTTCTCTCCGATGTAATAATAAAAAAATGAATTATTTCCACTTAAATGTTTATCAGAAAATAGGGAAAATGCATTTTGAAATACCTGTGGCATGTATTTTTAGAATTTCCCGAGGCGGAAGATAAATTTTGGGCGTGCTAAACTGTCGACAGAAGACATATTTTATGCGTCGAGTGCAAACAGAATGTAGCCCGTAGAGTTTTTCTCCAGATGTGAAAACATTCTGTGCGCCATATGTTCGATGACCCGTGCGATAAGACCTTGAGAGATACCCGGTTGCAATTTACATCGCGCGCATAATGAGATGAATCCTCGTGCAAATTTCAGGATTATAATTTTTTTCTTTCCCACCAACGATGAAGTTTAAGAGGTGGGCGAGAATTTCAGCGCGTTTCCCTTCGGATTCGCGGGAGGATTGGTTTTTTTTCCTCTTTATGACCGGCCATCTCTCCCCGCACGAAATCCCGCTAAGCCATAAGAAATACACGTCACACCCAACCCCTACACCCCTTACCCCCGAAACACACCCGCCCCTGGATCCGCGCACTGTCGCCGTACGTTTCCATTTTTTCTCTCCGTACGCAGGGGTGGGGGCGAGGGGGGAATTGAGGGGTGGCGGAAACACTTCAGCGTAAAGTGGATTTTGGGTTGCCTAACCCCTGGGGGTGGAGACGAGAAAAGCGGCGGGCGGGGAAAAGTACCCTGATCCCTTATCCGCTTCCGCCCCCTTTCTCCCCAACAGCAACGACCTCCCGCATCGCCTCCCCTCCTCCCCCCACCCTCGTCCCGCGGAATAAAAGGCCATGTTTCCTTCTCTGCGGTGCTTCTCTTGCCTCTCGGGAGGAGGCATGGCCCACCACCACCGTGGAGGGGGCCCTCCCTTTAGCACTGGGGGCCCTGCCCTCATGCCTTCCTTCTTTCCTGGGGGTGAGCGTCAGGGTCGAGCGTCGAGGGCAGGAGTTGTTTGCACGTGTATTATGTGAGAAATACAATAGAATGTTTTCTCTTATGTGTCGTTCCGCTTATTTTTATACGCGTTTCATTCACTTGTTTGACACTCTTTTTAAAGGACTGCGTTCGTTTCGTGAATCAATCTTATTAGCCACGTTATTTCGACTGTATACCGTTGTCAAAGCTCCCGACCGAAGTTTTTCTGAATGGAAATGTTAACACAAATATATCTAAAAGTCTTAATACTTTTGCGTTTACGTGAGTTAGGTACCTCAAATTATACCTCTTCTCTGATATATATACGTTGGGAAATTAACGGGGATAATTTTTGTTATAGATATAAATGGGTTATGTAACAAGATGTACAATTCATACAAAGATACGCTTAGCTGATTGCATCCATTTATGTACTTAATCTGCTGAAATTTGAGTGATTTGAGTGATTCCTTTGGAATCTGAAAAATTTCGGCTTCGAAAAAATGGTAGGACTACTACAGAGGCCTAGTAAGCAACAGGCGGTCGTTTTCAAATTAAGTCTCGTTTGAATTCGTCAATGCAACCAATATTTTTATGAAATATTTTAGTTATTGAAAAATTTAGCAAGCATGGCTAAGTTCACCAGAGTTACTTCATTACAATGCATAATGTATGAACATGTTGCTTATGTTTCCTGCGTACAGTCCCGTTTTAAGATTACTTTTACCGGACGAAGTGTGCCCAAGAATAGTTATTTCTTATTTGTGTGGATCCTAAATTCCTTAACACCTAATATCCAATGTTGCTGTCTTGTAGTATCTAAACGTGTTTAAACGTCTTAGCTTTGTCTTGCAGGTGTAATCCTTTGGCTCTGTAGAAAATCGGTTAAGTTAATTGCTGCATTATCTTTGATCTTATGGGTCATATCAAATTTCGCCATTGCATTAATAGAGAAGAAAGGTTTCAGTTTCGTCTATTTTTCCTCAGACCTCTATCCTAATAATGTTGGACACGCGGGAGTTGCGTTGATATTTTATCGCAGGCCGTAGATTTGCGAGGCAAATTTCGGCTCCTCTTAACGACATTATGCTTCCCATTCCTGCTGTGGGAGTTTGCGTCCGCATCTTAAATTTCCCGATTCTGGAAAGATCTAAGAAAAGGAAGGAAGTAGCTGAAGGCGGAAAGCGTGAATTTGGGTGGAGAAGGGAAAGAATAGTATCCGTGTTGTGGGATTCGGCCGAAGGGGGGCAGTAACATCGCTCGCCCCGGATATTCCACCTCCACACACTTGCCTGCGTATGGGCCCGCGAATGTGTTTTGGGGATTTTGTTTCGCGGGGATAGCGGTTAGATCGATGCAGAAGGCTCTTGGGGGTGGTGGAGGGGTTTTGGGGGGGAGGGGTGTCTTTGGATTTATGGATGCGTCGTTGTTTTCGTGGGATGGATGGTGGGAGAGGGCGGGGAAGAAGGAGTTGTTTCGTCTGTGTTCTGGGAGGGGGCGTGCCTTTTCCGGCCCTGCCCGTGTTTCAACGCCATCGGCCGCGTGCTTCACGGCTCGTCGTACTCTCGCCTTCCGCCCGCGGGGATGTTGCGTGCTACAAGAGCCGCCGTCAATTAGCACCCGGGCGTCCCACCTGCGAACCCGGTCTCGGAATGAAAAATGCATGCACGTATATTTATATATCCAGGGTCGTGTATCCTTGTATCTCCATTTCCCCTCTTCTCTGCTCTCCCATCCTCCCTCGCAATACCCTCAACCCCTATGAGGGTAGTTTCGTAAAAAGCGTTCCTTCTTCGGTGCCTCTCCCTAGTTGTGGAAGATATGTTAGTCGACACGTCGGAAAAGTGAATACTTTCTCCAGATCTACTCTCTACGTATCGGTGTCTTCGTGCAGCGTCGATGAGCGTGACTTGATGAAAAGAGTCACACTCGGTATAGAAGCGCTTGGGAGAAGGAGATGGACCAATTTAGAAGACGACCTATTAAGGGAAAATGGTCGGAAGACACTAGTTTGAAACGTGCTAAGGAGTATACCGTGAAATTATCAATAGTTCACTCGTGGACTAGAAAAAATATCACCGTATTCACAATTCAGCTGCTATTATTGAATGATAAAAGGAGCTTTATTTTTTCCACTAAGTACTTGAAATAGATACGTCTCTCACAGCATAATAAGTATGAACAAGGTAGCTATGATATTTCTCCGTCTGGAAGTCATTTCGTGTGATAAAATTAAGTTTGATCGATATCCCTACGTGTTTATAAAAATTTTGGAGAACATGTAGATATTCATTAAATTAGGTACTAACCCTTATAGCTAATATCTTCATCTGGGTTCCAATGTATTTTTACTGCTCATAGTCATATCGGGAATATTATTTCAAATTTGGATTCATAACTCCAGGACATATATATCGATATATCGTATTTCCCTGGCGTGAATCCTGCAAATGCGGGCGCACCCGCCGCGATGGTGGAGGGGGGAATGGAGAAGGCGGCCCTTTGGTCGTTTGGCTCCGAGATGAGGGCCCTCCTGCGTCGTCCGGCGATGTGCGGCCCTTGGCACTAAAGCGCCAAGCTTCATTTCGTCCCTCGAGTTTTTGAGAAACTCGCGAGGCGTAGCATTATCTACTTGTTCTTTATTTGTCTAATATTCCGCGAGTGGGCCGTAACTCCTCCTTCCTCAGTTGACCGTAACCCCGCGGTTACTCCTGCTTAGCACACGGCGCGCGCGATTCCCTGGAAGTGCCGCGCGAGCGAACGTTCGGAAAAGGTGCGGAGAAGGTGCAGTCCATCCACGGAAACTACTTCGGCCCCGTGTTTCCAAGGGAGGAAATGACTTCGTTTTACGTTCGTATGAAGTGTGTACTGCAATCCATGCTTTGGTATTTCGTGAAAAAATACATATTATTAGAAGATAGGCAACGGCTTTGCTTTTTAGCTTTTGGTGTATTTTTGAGTCTCTTTGTGTGACAATTACTAATTTTGCACGTGAGTAACATTCCTTTGTTTTTGCTGTTTCAAACATCTTTCTTTTTTTATTTGCACTGTGTTGATGTTCATGCTTTCCGTGTGTCCCTCAGTCCAATATGGTCGCCGCATTTTGAGTGGGTTCAACTTGATTTTAAGACGAATACCTAGCTATAAAGATCCTGCTGAATATTCTCATTTCCCGAGTCCGATGTGATGATCTTTCTTTTGCCTATGAATAGCCAACTGCGCTCTATGGGTTTTCTCGTGGATAGTATTTTCCTTTACCCGATTTTAAATTTATTCCTCTCCCGTTGACTAGAACTGATTGTTTTATTGTAATGGCCATTATATAATCAGGTGTCATTATAGAATAATAAAATAGAGAATTTTGAAATATGATAGTACCTAGGAGGCAGGTTTGAAGGACTGATCCCGCGTATCACATTGAGACAGATATTTTAATTCTTTCTCCCCGGCATTTACCTATATCATACAATTCTTTCTTTCATGCCAAAATGCCATTGTTTTGGCGGTCTAACTCCTCATACTGTGTTAAAACGTTACATTAATTTTGGTTTTATCTTTCGTGGCTACAATTTGCTTGCTTATAACCAAGATTCAATTTGCTATACGACTGTATTCTCTCTTAGGGGGAATGAAGCGCTGAGCTATATTCTAATTACCCACCTACTCCACATCCAGTTCTTTCTCTTCACATTTTCCTGTCAAATATTCCAGTATATATGTAAATTCTATTCCCAAATTTTGAATCCAAAATGTACCAAATTGTTCCTTTATTATAATAAATTACCGGAAATGGAAAGGTGTTGATAATATTTTTGAAATATTTTGACTTAATTAGCCTTATTAAGGTTTTATCAGATTTAGTGCATAGTTGATGGGAATAATTATAGTTATTAATGGAACAAGTTCTTTGGAAACTTTCTAATTATCCATTTTTGGACCCAATTTTATTCCATTAGTTATTCATGGCTGTGGAGGAGAGTAAAATATTCCGTGCGATTATTCAACGCAGTTGAAATGCGTGCGGTGTAATACAATGAAATTCAGCAATGATGCTCTTTTAACGCATCTCATTTTGTATTTTGGTAATATTTATATGCAGTTCGTCTGAATACTTCGGATTATATTTTTTGTAATTGTAGTTTTTCTCTTGTTTGTGCCTTTTTTCCGTTATTAATTTTGTGGTGAATAATTTGACTGTCTTTAAACTTTATAATGCTAATACTAAATCGGAAATATACTCGGAAACAATTGAAATGCGAAGCATACGTGGTCGAAAGAAATAGACCAAAAAGGAATAAAGGCCATTGGGGAGTAAGAAGATGAGCCCACATAATGGGAAACCCGATTGCAAGCTTTGTGCCTCTCTAGGACAGAATCCTTACCTATGAAGCCTCAAGCTTGACAGTTTTGACAAAGGCTTGTGATTTAATTACACTTTTCCGCTAAAAATCCGTTTTAGATTAGATCGCTCCGCTTGGAACACCTGCGTTTCTCATTTCTTGGGTTTCAATCACATTCTTAATCCGCCGTGGCAGAAATACATTCTCTAAGCGATTACTTCTTTTCTCAATCCCCTGAGAGAGGATAAGAGAATGTCCTCATGATGGATCATCTCAAGCATTTCCTTTTCTTTTCCTTCCAAGGCTGATAATTCTTCATCAAAGTTTTTGTGTGAAACAATGTAAGGAGAATTGAGTGGGGGCTTGAAAAAAGCATCCGTATTTTCTTTATCAGTCCTCCATTATTTGAGGTGCAGATAGAATGTCACCCACTGCCAGTGTCTATTCTTTATCGTTAATACTCGTCGGTAGGTAATCGTATGAACATCTCTACAACCCGATTATTCTTCTTGCCTCATTTTTATTTGTTTGCAAAACTTGCACGCACAATATTAGGAATATAATATTAAATATAATTTTTTGATAGTATACGTGGCAGTTGAAGAAATATATAGATGGTGTTCGGATATTACTTTGGAAGTTAATTTAAAATAAATCAATGAGAATGTAGATTTCTATTTCGAACGGTTTTGCAAAAAATGTTGACAAGGATACTTAACAGATGTCTTGACATGAATAAATAGATTAATTGCAAGAATAAAAGTTTTAATGAAAAATTTTCAGCCTACGATCGAGTGTAATTCTATCGTCTTCCAGTAAAGTTTAGGTCACATCTCAGGGACTGATGGAACCTTACATTGGCTCCATTTTCAGTTGTGTTCTCTAGACGGGCTGCGGATTATTTTTTTGCGTTCTAGTCTAATATCAATCCCAAATTCCTTTTCCAGAAAATCCCTTTTACGAACGGATTTGGGCAAGTCTCTGTGATATTCGCCGATGAAAATGAGAGGAAAGGAATGACTTCCCAAACATCTGGAGGATCCGACTTTTTTTTCCTCGCCGTCTAATGCGGATGAGAGCCGGGTTGAAATGCCCAAGGTCAGCCGTGATTGGCCGTTAAGGGCTAATTTGGCGGAGCGCCGTGAGAGGGCGGGAGCGAAAACGGCGAACCCGAGACGTTCAAGGCCGCGGAGAGTATGAAAATTAGCCGCACGGTCAGCAGAAGCTGCGCCGTGGCCGGCTGGCCGGGAGAGGGTGGTGGGGGGAGGGGGTGTTCGTGATTGTCTCCCCCTTCCCCGCCTCGATACGACTCCCGCCAAGATTTTGCAATCAATAGACGACGCCATAATTAATCATCCATCACTGAGCGCCTTGTTTAATTTATACTCCCTTGTCAATTGTCTTGAAACTTTTCATGGCGTTCGCTGTCCTGTTTTAAAAAAGTGTCAAGAGCTTCTGGCAAGGTAGATGTTAATAACTCGTATTTCTGCTGAATTGCGCTCGCTTAGCCTCAATAAATAATCCGGAAACTTATAAGAGGCCATCATTGCATTTGCTCATTGCCATTTATAGAACCACTTCACCTGCTAGCCGGCATTTTGGTTTCATTCCCCCAATTAGTATGAAGAATATTTACCCATATATGTAGAAACCTATCGGGGCCAGCTTTATCATTTTAACGTGATGTCTGATCTGTTTAACAAGTTATTTCGTTTAATACTTTGATTGAAATGTTTTTGCGTCATAATTATTGCTGAGGAAATCAGAGGCAATGAATTAGATGTGTTCATGTTACCATTTATTTTATCATTTTTGTAGAGATGTCCAATCAAGAGAAAAGTTATCAATTTTACCGAGCATTGGAGAGTTTTCAATGAGCTTACAATCCTAATTGTTTTTTATGTAACTTTTTGGACCTTCTTTATAATGGAAATGCAATTAATGGGTGGGACTGTGAAGCATATTTATGTATGCTATTTTTCTGAATATTTAAATGCACGTCGAAAAACTGCATTTCAAATCTTATGGCACAGAATGTTTCCATTTTAATTATGATATATCGTTATCTCTAGGCGCCCTTTAAAAATTTAACTGACCAGTTTGACGGTATTTATATAATCTTCTGTGAAACATAGGTAGAAGAACTTACTTAAGGTTTTCTAAATCAAAGAAACCGAGACTAGCCATAAAAGTAGGGGTCTCAAATTGGAGCAGATGAAGGACTTCAATTTAAATGGGTATGCTGTCGAAAGAAAGTGAGCGAACAAGTAAAGATACTCGAAGGAGAATAAAGTTAGCAAATTAGGCGTTCAATATTAGGAGAGAATTCATTTAACCCTGTGAGAGTGTGTAAATAAAAGACTGGCCAAGAGTATAACGTGGGGTATAGCGTCATGTGTTGCAGAAACGTGAATTCAAAGGAAAGAGGATTAGACTAGGTTGCAGGCATTTGAGGTGTGGGTGTGGAGGAGAATGGAGAATGAGCTGAGAATGGAAGGCGAACGAGCAAGTGCTCGGTGCATGGCGGGTGAGGAGAAGATATTGCTTAGGAAGAGGTTCGGAGCATCCCCATAATCTCCTAGAGCAGTTTTCGAAGATTGATTCCAATCGAGGAGGTTAGGAGGATGGAGAGCCGATTGGATGGTTGTAGCGGGTATAGAGAGGGATGAAGGGATGTTGAAGGCCGTGGTGAAGGGGAGGATGTGGGTGAAGTGAGAAAGGAGAAAAAGGAGAATTGAAATTATGGATGGGATGGAGAGAGACAGGTCGTATGTCGAGTTAAAGAATGAAGTAATGCTAGGAGACCTTCGGTATAAGATTGAACTGCTAATCATTCTTCCATTTAAAACTGCCTTAACCGGTTAACCACCTCTGATAATAATTATTATAATCAGTATTCGGCTGTAGTTAGTAGAATTTCAGTGATGACTGTTATGCACAATCTCATGTGGTAAGAGCAAATGATTCATTTTTCGGTGGAACTAATTTGATGGTCAAGATGGCCGGGCGTCCTCCTTAAAATTTATTTTAATCCTTGCCCTTCCTCTCAAGACCCCATCCATTCTGAATCGCTGCGATTCGTCCCTGTTTGCACACCTAGCAGCACACTGGGAATATCCCTCCAAACCCCTTTCAATTTCCCTCTGCTAAGGCAGCGGAAGACTTATCCCTCTCGTGCACCCGCGAACAACACAACCGCCACCCTTTCCTAGAATGGTGGAACATCCCTTGTTTCGTCGGGAAGTAAGTGCGTGCAAATTTCAACCCTTCGGAAGCGGTTTGAAGGCATTTGTTACCTAAGACAGGTGGGTTTCTCTGCTCTTGAGGCTCGGAGTGGAAGTGGAGAGGTAGGAGAGGGGTTACAGGGAAAGGAAGTAGGGTTGGGGGGTTGCTAGGCGCCATCCCCCTCTCCACCCCCTCCCTGACCGTCGGCACAAGATGAGGTGACACGGAACAAATGGGCGACCATAAAAGCAGCGCTCGCGTAATTGGGGGAAAGGGGGGGATGTAGTGTGCTCTGGGGGGGAGGCAGGGGGGGGAGGAGTTCCGGGTCGATGCGGTGAAATACCAATCACATCAGCTGCGGATGGAGCGATCGCGTCGCGCGATATTTAAAGATTGGTGGCGCTGCAGAATTGGGTCATTCGTCAGAGCGCTGCCGCTGCCAGGGTTTCATTTCATTCCGGGGGAGGGGGGGAGTATCCGGGAGATTGAAGGTTTCCCTCACCGAGGGTTGCCATTAACTTTAATGGCGCCGAAATATACGCGCGTGCAACACAGTGCTGGGAATATCGCATTTCGGATTATCGTGGGAAAGGGAGATAAAATTGGTTTCACTTGCCGGGGATAGCTTATTTTTATCAGGGTGGTGGTCCTGCGTAATTGCACATGCCATTCGCCTAACCACGGGGCTGTGTTTACGGCAGTGTATTCAGATTTCAAACCTCGTGAACAATCTCCACCATCCTATAATCTAGATAAGGGCTGCAAATAGCTAAATCTCTGCTTCACAACCGAAGTAATAATTTCAGACTTTACGTGTAGGTTTATATCTTAAGGATGCGGAAGTTGTTTAACATGCTACTCTCCGTAGAGTATTTGCTTTTTCTGTGACTATATCAGTGATTGCTATTTGGTTACTAATGGTTACAGAGTGGAATTCATGCGTATGTCAACAGATCAAAATGTTTCTTGGAACGCATTTTCATTTCGAATATTCTGAATTAGGTTTTCACTTGTTACTGTAAATGATTTTTAAAATTTTTAATGATTACCTATTCATTACTACTTCATGATGACAAATGAATTTTTATATAAATATGATCGTGCTTGAAAATCATTATGCCACCGTGATAAAAAATGTAAACTTCATTCCTGCGTTTCCAATTAGCAAGTATATTTAAAAAGGTGATTATGTTTTTTCACTCCAGAGACTGACGTATTGCCGTCCAAGATTCAGAAATGAAAATTTATGTGATTTATACGTCACGTAAGACATGCACTGGCATTCACAGTGTTTTGGTGCGGTGGTTAAGGTGGTTCCACCTTAAAATGACTTAAATGTCATTTATTCCTAATCTGTCTACTTGTTGAAAAAGTTGTCCTCTACCTGATATGAACAACCAAATAATACCTTTCCACGCTATTTTATTCTATAATTGAACTTGAAATTACATGGTGTTCAATGGGGGAATGAGAGAAACACGGGGAAAAACAGTATTTTTCCATAAAATACAAATGGCATTTTCGTGGAAAACTATTTATGTGAAGGAAATAATCCAGATAAATTGAATAAAAATAAAATACAGGCATCTTACCACCTTGTTTTTCTAGTTTTTGATGAATTAATTCCATAACTGTAGTCAAAATCCGGTAATTCGTAGGAAATGGCGCTGCAGTCGGCTCCTAGGGCTGGAAAAAAGTGCTTATTTAAAATACATTCGTGGAATATTCTGCATATTTTGTACTTTACTTTTGGGTTTCTATAGGTAAGGCATTTCATCAGCTGAAGAAGGATTTTTTTTGACAAAATATCAAAAATGTGGAATTTAGTATTTGTTTTGACTCACACAGTCGCGGCGGAACATCCTTAAGTGAATAGTAATATCGCATTCCTTCTCGCCGTCATAGTGTCTTTTAGGTTCATGTTATAATTGTTCGTGCCTTCAAAAGCGAGGAGAGATAGATGGACTTTAAGGCCTTCGTGGGTGGGGTGTGGCTCATGGGACTCTGATTAACGCCATTTCTATCGTAGGGTATTTTCGTACTAGTTGTGAGGAGGAGCGAGGGGAAGTTTGATAGCTCGTTGGGCAAAATACTGGATGTATAACGTGATATTCGTTGGGTGTAGTCGGCCTTCCGTCGCCAATAAACGGATTTCCGCGGCCTTGCTCATTTTCGTTGGCCCCGAAGCAAGGTTTTCGAGCTCTCCACGTGAGATTACACGGCTCATGCTTTTTTCATTTTGTTCCCGCTTTTCTCTCATCTATGCTTTTCGCTGGAGACGTACGAGCGAAGGAGGTTGGGATGGAGGGAGGGAAGAGGAGAAGAGAAGAGGCGAAGGAGGAATGAAAAAAAAAAAGAATGGGTGAGCGCACCTCGGACGCCGGCCTTTTTTCGCTTCGATTTTTTTTTCGGGAGAGGGAAATTAAGCCTTTTTCACTCCCGCGGCATACTTTCCCCCGGCAGAGTTCCGTTCTCACGGCATCATGTCGAGCGGTGATTTCCCGCCATTATTTTTGCTTAGTAATTAGGCGCTGTGTGCGGCTTTGAAAAAGCAGCAGCCTCATCCCCTCTTCCCCTCTCCGCTGGAACCAAATGAATGATCATTAGCGACCTTTATTTACCCTCGTCAGTCAACCGTCGCGAATAGAAAAAAAATAAAATAAACACAACGGAGAAATGCATGAAAATGACCTCTCACTCTCCTTCCGAGCGATAGGGATAAAATCGAGTCCAACCTACCTGCCTGCGTGCAACGGCCTTAGTTGTACGAGATGAAAAACATCCAACGGCCCCCTCCCCTTCACCCTAACCAACCCTCCACCCTAACATCCCACTCCCTCTTCCCCATGAGTTGTTTATCGGGTCAGCTAACATCTCGCCGTTTGCACTGCTGGCTCTAGTTTGAAACTCGCTGGCCTTACCGTATTCTCCTTCCTTCCTTAATTTGGACTCAGGACAAGGATTTGATACCTACGCACTCGTCGTTGCATTTACCTTGCACTAATCCATTTCAAAAGTTTAAGGAACCATTTTCAAGTCCCATCCAAGGCATAAAGTAAATGCAAGGATATGGGTTTTGGAAATTAAGGCTATGATCGCGTTTATGTTGGCATAATTTGTTTTTTTTTTATTTCATCGTCACTTCAACAGTCGACTTTTCTTACGAAGCGACGTTTTTGGCGTACGTATATCCATTAGTATTTAGTATCTAGCAGCAGATTTTCAACTTTGCACGCCTCGAGAGCTGCCATTATACACATAACCGACAACCATCGCATACAAGAAAAAAAGAGCCGTGAACGAAATGGATAGTTTCGTTAACCCCAATGAATGAGTGGTACAGGCTGTTCCAGATGGACGAAATCTTTCAGCTTCGTAAAGTAGTACATCGAAACCATTGTTGTATTTATAATTACATTTTCATTAATGCATGCAAGCCTATATGATATATATGTTTTGTTGGTACTTCGGTAGTACTTCACATTTATTATTATTTATTTAGTTTTTCATTCAATATTAAACGAAAGGAAAGATAAATAGGCTAGCCGTCGACCTGTATTTCCATTTCACCTGTGATTCGTCATGTGCTGAGAAAAGCATGCAATAGTGAAGTCGTTATATTAACCTTTGGCGAATAGATTAATACAATTTAAATTGCCTTAGCATTTCCTTTGATTAAATTTAGGGTTTGTCGTACTATTTCATGAGCTTTAATCTCAAAGTTGATCCCCATATTATTTGGGAAATTTTCAATAATATAGATAAAAACAATAGTATTGAGACGAGATTTCATTGTATATAGAGCTACATTTTTCCTCGCAGAATGAGATAGAACGTGGAAATTTTAAGCTATGCATTTCAAATTTTGATGCTGATATTGTCGTCTATTTTTAAGAAAAAGTTCGCTTTTGGCCAATTCATTTACCTTAGTTTCGTTGCCAATCAATATATCCATTAGAGTTCTGCTGTCATCCCTATAATGTGAAGAGCTACTACGATCGAAGCAAGTTACTCACGACCAATAGGGGGGGGGGGTGCATTCTTCAAAGTGATGACTGGATGAAATCGCCCTTTTATGGAGGAAGAACGCCTATCGTTGCGTCTCGTTGCATTTAGAACCCTTACTTGGAAAAAATAAAGAAACAGGTGCTAGTCGGTCCCTTCCCAAAATGCCATCGATCAATGCAAAGCACTGTGGAATCGTGGGGTCATTAACGTCCCATTGGACCTCTCCGCGGAGAGAGTATCGACTTTTCGGGAACGAGAAAGAAGCCAGAGTGCGTCTCTGGAGGATGAGAGGGGGGTGAGACGGGGGAAGGGGGTGGGGTTGAAGGGGGAGGGTAGGCAAAGGGTTGGAGAGGGGAGAGAGGATTTGATGAAGAATGTCTGTTAGTTTGAACGTGTGCGCCGGGGGAAGATGCTGAAGGTGGTTGAGCCGGGACTGGGTTCGAAGGAGGTTGGTTTGTTCCCCTGGTGGAGTGGGGTTGTGTGGGGCGAATAGGTTGAGGTTAAGGGATGAGAAATGATTGGTGGGTGCGTACTACTCCATCGTTGAGGCACATTCTGAACTCACTGCAACAAGGGGTATAGCCTGTTAGAAAATTTATAATACTCGTATTTTAGAATTGAACTGGCGGCGTATGAGATATGGTTTTGGAGAGAAATTGAGAAGAGCTCAGCAAGGAAGTGTTAGAAACGGGAATGGAAGAAAGGAAATTGGTGTTGCGGTTTCGAAAGAGGTTGCTATGGAGTGGATGGAGGGATGAATTGAGGTTGGAGGATGTGTTAGAGAGGATGCAGAGGAGAGAGCGTTGGACAAGCGCGGCAGAGGAAGGAAGTGGACGAGGTGCGGCATATGGGAAGCTGAAGGAATGAGAATATGAAGAGACGCTACCTACTTGGTTACTGAAAGGGTTACATGTAAGAGCGATTGAAGGTGCAACCTTTATAGCAATTAAGATGGGCAAGTGAAATCATGGGACTATGAAAAGCTACCAATCAATTGATAGAGTATTATCAAAGGATGATGATATGTTAAAAATAAAATGAACTTGAGAATAAAATGTACCGAAGTGAAATGTTTGTAATAAAATTGAGAGGGAGAAGGATAGAAGGTGATATCAAAAGAATAAGGAGTGATGAATGAGTCACGAAGAATGTTTCGGATTGCTTGTTTCGTTGGGTATGAATGGATACTTCATTTGGCTTGGTTATGTTGAAAAAATAGAAAAGGTTCGAATGACGGAACAAATATTTTTATGCTATGGTGACTGAGTTGAGAATACGGGGAATTCTAAGTGCTTCTTTGGTGAATTTCAGGGATGATATTGTCTAATTAACTTTTTTAGGTCTAAATTTGGAGATTAAGCGTTTTCATCTGATCAATTTTAAATGGACGATTACGTAATAAAATACTTTTAAGTCTTTGCGTTGCCTCCGTTGTTGCATATCGTTTATTTTATTCAATAGAGCTAAGACACATCATTGAGGGATATAATTTTTTGAAATATTTACATTAACACTTGGGTGGTGATCTTTGAAAACTCTACTGCTATTTAAGAAACTGAAATTTGTTAATAATAATGGCATTTGTTTTTATTTAAATGATGGAATACGGTTTTATTAACTATTCATTTAAAGTTTGGGATAAGGACGACGATAGTAGTCCAATGCGACTGAACAAAGGCTTCCTTTGGACGTATTAGGACGATCATTTTGTTGGTCAGAGGTAACTCCGGTGGGGGAACAACAATATGACTGTTGAAGGAGAAGGTGGACGGCCATTACCGAAGGAGAATCGCGGGAGGGGGGGGGGTCGAATTGAGAGTTATTAGAGAGGGATGAAATGGTGCCCGATTAGGGGAGGAAGTGGTATGTAATGGTGCGCTGACGACGTAGAGAGAAAATGAAAAATTGAAAATAGATTTATTCTCGAGCGCAGTTCCCACCCTCGCGCGGAGCACATCGCCGAGACCGGAAGACTTTTTCCATTAATCATACATCTCTCCCCTTGGCTTGTTCCTCAACGCGTCGGCGCTAATATCTTAATGCATTCGGATGCTCTTATTGCGATGGCGTAACTCGGAGGGAGAGACTCCGCTCCGCCATCGGCTGCCTTCCAGGTCGAAGCAAGTTCATACGTGTATGCTCTTCACTTGCCTCTTCTTCCCCAGCTGCGTTTACTTCCATTTGCTCTACGGAGGAAGGTTGAAGGTTATTTAGTAATTTACCTTTAGTACATTTCAGTCGATGATAGTTGAAGTGCCTCGGAGTTTTATATGCTTGGTACATGTACATTCTCACTTAGGAAACACTGATCCTCCAGTAGGGGTATTGAGCAACCACTCAATAAATTTCCAATTATCCAGATTCGTTTGTGAAAAACTGCTCCAGTCATAAATTAAAGAAAATATTAGGGTTACATGTGCCACGATTATCAATGAGAATCCTTGACACGTGACCAGAGCTGTTTGAATTTGGACACATTTGGTAAATGACCAGCGTAAGTTTAAAATGAATCTTCACGATATAAATTCACTTACGGATGGAAAATAAATTAAACATAACGCCCCAGATGCAGTACCATATTTTATATTATTTGCTGTGAAACGGAAATGCGGCCATCACCACTTAAAAGAACTCTTTGGAAGCCTTACGCATTGCATTCTGGTAACCATCGAAGATTCCTTGTTGCCGTGCGGGTGTGATTAACTTCCATTCAAATGACCTAATGGTTCACGGTTCGTTTTCACTTTGAATATTGAAAGATATGGTATTCATGCCGTTTCAAGGGAATAGCTGGAATGAACGCCGAGAAACTTCTTTCTCCACAAATAATATTCAGGCGACGCGTCGGTGAGGCCAGCAATCTATCATAGTCGGCCCTAGAATGATCCTAGAGCAGCTTCACGACGACATCATCATAGAAGAGATGAGAAGCTTTGAATAAACGCACATATATATGTACACGCACATACGTTTGTAGAAAGAGGAAGGGTTCCCTACAGAGTTTCCATTCACTTTTATTCTCGCTTGTCATTCGTCGCTGAGCCAGACCGGCGAGTTGCTATCCCCCTTCTTCTCTTGTGCCTTCGCTCGAATCGCATGGCTTCACAAAAGGAGGCAAAGAACGCGCGTCCGAACGCGCTTGCCATGAATTGTGGGGCGGGGGGTGGGGGAATGAACGGGGGGTGGGCGAAGAAGGGGGATGATGCTGATGTGGAAGCGGCGAACGATGAATAAAAGTCGTCCAGCCAAGAGGAATGGGACGGAGAGTGAGTAGTACATATATGGACGTCCGAGAGAATCTTCCTTATAAGTGCTGTATCCGCACCTACCTCTTCGTGTATATCGATTATATATTATTTTAAAGTAATATACCGGTTGAAGTAAGGTTCAATTGAAAGTCAGAGAAAATCTTCCCAATTTTCTACACGTGCAAGTATTTCTTTCTTCATCTCAGCGGAATTCCTACCTTTCTTCATTCCGTCCATAAAACCTATTCTCTTTATTCCCCTTCCCCGCTTACCCAACATCCTTCCCTCGATCACGGCCTTCAGCAAACCATCGCCCCTGATTACCGCTTCCAGCCACCTACCGTGCCTTCCCCGAATCTCATCCACAAGTTTCCTCTCCTCACCAACCACGTCAAGCACATCCTCGTTTGTCTTCCTTTCTGGCCACCGCACCTACTCCACCCTCCTCCACATCTCGAACACCTGCAGCTTCTTCTCGTCTTCTTTTCTCTGAGTCCACGTTTCTGCTCCATACAAGACGACACTCCGTATCAAACTCTTCACCAGCCTCTTCTTTATATCCTTACCCAAGGTCCCCGTCATTAGCTCCTTTCTATTACTAAACGCTTCCTTCGCTAGTTCTCTTCCTAATTCTTTGTTACTCTGCCCATTTTCTTCTAGCTTACTATCCAAGTATCTAAAATGCTCTGCTTGCTCCAGTTATCAGGATGTTCCGACCGGCTGATTCATTCACTCATGAACGCAAAGTTTCAACTGATTGGGACAAAAACGTGAAGTATTGACGGTATAATCTTTTCATGGTGTTGGGATGCACAAATTGCAGAAACTCATAAATGGAATTCTAAAATTATATTTTGATTGAATATGTATGAAGTGTGAATGGTGGTACGTTGTTTTATTTAGAAGTTATTAATGGTTATCAAGAGGGATGCATTTCTGTGGGCAGTCTTATTGATCCCTGTTTAACTATTTATACCCTGTAAACTATTTGTATATGGTGATCTTAGCGGTAGAAATATCCTCAAACGCAGCCCTTTCAGTTTCAAATTCCGACTGAGCCTTCCTTTTATAACTATCATAAATTAAATGCTGGAAATGACACAATTTTGTGTAAGTGTTTCTCTGCTAGAACGTTGATAAACATGAATCACCATGATTTAGGTAGGTTACTTGTAGCTCATACCAAGTATTTCAGAGTGAATATGTATTCGCGATTTCAAAATATCCAAAATGATCGGTTTTTCTTTAAATGGGTTTTTTAGTTAAAATTTTTCTATTTTTGGCTGAACGTTAAAGAATAAGAGTCAACTTCGGAGAACGAATTTTGTTTTTTTCGTGTGTCTGGTGCCAAAAATCTTTCATGCGTTCTTCCGTGGCCTTCCTTCGTCCTTTGAAAAAGCCGATTGGCGTGGTTACCAACCTTCACGTGAAGTGCACGTGTAAATAAGGAGAGAGAGCGAAGACGTGATGGTATGCTCATTCACTTTCTTTCATGTCCTCCCAAAAATCACTTACCATTTCACATTCCTATCCTCCACGGCATTTATACGTTACGTGCCGTACATTTTGGGGTTTTCCAATTGGGTACCATGAAGCGAGTCCATTTGGATCTCTTACCATGGTGCACGTATCAGATGCAAGTAACCTGTGGAGGTCTTTCGGATCTGAGTGCCTTATGAAGTTTTACTTAATTTCCCGCGAATGCCTTCAGCTTTTCACATCATCATTCCGCAGCACGCGTAATTCACGGAGGGACGTCTTATCTTTGTCTGAAGAGGCAGCTAATCTGTTCAAGTTGTCAATTATTTCTCGTTGCTTTTCATCCTGTCCCACTTGATAGTTGATAGCTAATGCAAATGTCGTTATGTCTGTGTAAATTGTACGTTGAAATCATATTTTTGGTACCTACAAATTTCAATCAATTTCGTAAGAATCGTCGGATTTCTCTTTTGGCATCGCGTGCATATGCAGCAAAGCATCGTAATATTTTTCGCTAAGACGAATTTATGTGAATGTCTTAGCTAACTTAAGGCGCCAAAAATTCGCTGGTAATTTTGTTTTATGAAATATAAAAAAATTGAAATATGGCAGGCAAAAAGTTCTGTCGATTCGATGTGAGCGAAGTTTGAATTAGTCGACGTTACTTCCAGTCAGCAGCTTGATATTCTTGTAAGGAGGGCCTAGCACAAGAAATAGGAAAAGCGATCCAATGGTTCGTGTCGCCGCCGCCTCATTTGGCGGAAGTGGGCGCGCTCTGCTCTATAAAGTCGTCGTATGGGGTCGCGAGGGGCAATCCGATCCCGGCATTCCATGCGGCGGAGTGGGGGGAAAGAAATGAGAGACGGAAGGTGTGAAAATATTTCGCCATCTCTCTATCTTTTCAATCTGGAAGAACTTTGTGGAACACTATGAAATCACATGAAATAACTAGTTTATCCACATAAATTGTATATTTACATAATAAAAAAACTATTATACTTCATTTGGTGATGATGTTGTAGTCCAACGAAACCTAGGACGTGAATAATGAAATTTGTGTAGATACCCATAGGTATTTCATAAACACCGTGAATTTAATGAAAGAGTGGAAAATGGGACACTTTCAGAAAATAAGTTAAGACGGTTTCGGCGGTAAGGACTCCTCTTTCAGTCGCGAAGAAGGATGGGCCTTACGGTGGTGGTACATGGTGGCGGTGGTATCTATACACACATGTAAGGTGCATACATAACTTTCTTCTTGATTATTTTTTCCTTCGGGCATAATGGGGCGGAATCCATATGCTCGTACGTGCAGGACTTTTTTTATATTCCCCGCTATAAAATATGCAGGGGGAGGGAGGGGCGGGAGGGGCAGGTGGCCTCCCTCCCTTCCCACTCCACAGACGTGCACACTTTCCACAGTCACCCCACCCCCATCCTCATGGGCCAGAGGGATGGGCCATTGGCGGGACGTGTTGAGGGGAAGGGGGGATTTGGGGGGAGGGAGGAGGAGAGTAGCATCCGCCCTCAACCCCTTTACTCCCCGCAATGAATGCGTTTTCGACTTTTAATATGCGTTGCGTACGGCTCGCCGTGTAATGGCTGGGTCCCCGGCGGAGTGTCTTCCATCCTTCTCTTCTCGCAAATGATAGGTTTCGCATGTGCGTCTGGCGGTGGGTGGCTTACATGTCGACTTTTTGCCAAATCACCCCTCCCACCCGCCCGCCCCTCTCTTCTTCCCAAAGGATCCAATCCTCTTCGGGCGCACTCCACCTTGAGATCAGTTTGGCGGCCGTTGAGATGCCTGAGAGATGGCAACGATGTCACTGCTCACCATCTAATGCTACTGCCACCATTCTGCCTGCTAAGACCCGTTTAGATAAACCATGCCTTCTCTCTTTTTCCATCTTCTAACGTTGACATCTAAAGTATTCAGAGTTTAATTAGCAGGATTAAAAATAAAAAGACAATCCTAGTTTTTATAAGAATACCAGATTAGATTTATTGATTTATAAACAATCCGTAGTCATGGAAAAGTAAAGGACAGAATATAGCACTATCTACTTGTAATTATCCCCACAGCTTAGAGTACCTTCTAACCTTTTTTTCCCGTCCTACATGTAGATCATTTTTCTTCCTCTTCCCCCCCCCCCTCTCCTAACATTGCGTCGGCTAAGTCATTCCCTCTTCCCACTCCGAAGGCCCGAGTTCTCATCCCGGCAGTGGAAGGGACTTTCAGAGGAATCCCGGTCCCTAAGCGAGAAGCCACTTGAAGAGCCCTTCAAGTGTAGCTCTCCTTAAGTGGAATGGGACGTCGAAATGTAGACCCCTTGGGAGTTGGCTCATTCCGACGTCTCTCTTTCTCTCCACCCTTCCTCATTTTCCACAAATAATGATTCCCTCACCAACCCTTTCCACGCATCATAATGCTGCAAATGGGCTCTGTTGTCGCTCGCGCCCCCAAATAAACATTTAACATTAAATTTTATATATGCTTTCATTGAAGTTGAAATGGTCTACAACGTCTCATAGCGTCTATTTACTAGTTCCATTCACTTGCTCTTCATCCTGTTAATCTCCTTCAGCTGGAATGAATCTGCCTTAGCAATTCTAGTAAACCGTAGGAGCTATTTCTCAAACCTTTGGACGCTTTCCTTTACCTCCTTCTTGATCTCTGTGTAACCTTCACCTCTTAAAGCTTATGATAATTTTCACACATCTCCTTCCACTCTTCACTCTACTTTTATTTGTTTTCTCTATTGATGTATCCCTCACTGACCAGTTACTTCTATGCCCTTCGCCCTATTCAATTCAATTTTCTTTGGTGAAGTTTCTGATTAGTATTAGCTATTCATCTACCTGTCTCGGAGCCTGCTATTTCCCAACTCGACCCGTTCATTTTATGTTTGAAATCTTTCCACTCACCCGTTTCTCGAAGGGCTCCCGTCATTTTCCTGTCTTTCGCGGCAAGTGAATTTATACCGTAATAATTGATTTGTTCCCACGATTTCAGACCGTCAGGTAGCCTCATCCATATAATACCGGTTCAGTTTCGGCCTGAAATTTCTTTTTTTTCTCCTCTTCTCCTTCTTTTTCACTCGCATCTTCGTGGCTTTCGCTGTTTCAATCGCCGTCATGACCCGCCCGGCCCACGTGCTTGCGTGAGAGTGTGTTTCGTGTTAATCTCTACCGCTTGCCCCGGCGAAACGTGCCCGGCGTGGGCGGCCCCGAGCGGGCGAGAGAATGGGTGGCCGGGGTTGTTGCCCACGGAGATGTTGCCCCGGGTGGGGGGCCGTGAGGCGGGTTGGCTGCTGACCTCCTCGTGACCCCCATCGTGTCACGGAAGGGGCCTTCCTTCACTAGGTACCTCCCGCCTTCCTCCGCGTGGTTTGGTTTCCCACGGACTCTAGCCGCAGCCGACCAGGTGAATTCGGGAGGGCGAATATTACTTATTCGGGGAATTCTGTCGTGCAGCGCGGAGAGGAATTCCTTCCCCGCGTGGAATTCGGGGGAAGTGCGAAGGGCGTCAAAGTGCTGTTATCACGCGTGTGTTACGCTTCGTGTTGGGCCCGAGGTGTTAAAGGGGTCGCACTTCCGGGACGTACGTCTTGAATGGAGAGAAGTTGTTTTTTCCACGTTTATGAACCCCTTTTGTCTTGCAAGGATGGGCAAGGCGCGCCATTGGCATGGTCGTATCTTGTGTCATCGTGCCCCTTCGCCAACAGAGACCGGCTCTGTCCGTCTGCTTTATGCACCTCACTGGAACACGCCCCTTAACACGAAGCGAGTTGGCTTTATCGTGATTTTATTTGGATAAAGACGAGTAAAACATGTTATTCACCTCCACACCGTCGGCCAATATTTATATCAAAAGTCTTACATTGATTAAACGGTAGTAATTTCGTCCCACCAATGCTTACGAAGTGATATCCATTTGGTAAGAAATGATTGGCAACTTGGGTTTTTGGAAGTTGTTACTGAAGTTCAAGTGAATTAAAAAATCATTCATGTAAAGATATAGTAGGTAAACTACAAGAAATATTGCCAAAAAACCTAATGATAGCTATATATTGTGGAAGCAATGAGTGGAAGGGACCTCTAATAGATTTCTGGAACGTTTCACTGAAGTTCAGTTAAAATTTGAGTTAATATGATTTTTTAAAGGTTCTCATATTCTTTACTGACTCATAAATTGTGGAAGTAATGGAGTGTTATCGACCTGCAATTTATTTTATTCCATGCAGTATGTCCTGAAATCGTCAACGTGTAAAAGTGAAATACCTTAAAGAATAAGCGGAAAAAACTGTGAAACACTTCATCCCACAAATGCATTGCATTGCTCCAGCACAACGCTCAGCAAGACTATTGTTTTAGGCCCCAGTAACATAAGGACTTTGCTACTGTGTGTGTGTCCTGCCTTGCGAATGCTCTCTTCAGTAGGTTAGCAGCACTAGAGACCCTCAAATCGACAGCGTGACGGCGCCCATTTTGTCGCCAATGACCCACTAACGCGCATTTTAAAGAGATATACTGTTCCTAAATCTTCTATTAAAGCACGTCCGTATTGCAGATGCTGTGTATTCAGTTTTTTAAGAGTTATTGCTCTTTGCCTTCTGTAAATATGTAGCAGGTTTTAGGACCAAAATATATGACTGCACTGACTTCTACAACGTTGGAATTATATACTATAGTGTTTTTATTTCACCGTATTCACTTAAGCAGCCAGTAAGTTTACCATGGGTTTACAACTTTTTTTGCTCTCCCAAAAACTTGAATTTCCGGCTGTTGATCACATTGGTACTGTTTCCTATGTTTGCATTGCGAATATGTTTTATATATAGACAATAAATATAGATAGACAATAAATGTTCTTTTTTTGTTATTCATAGTTTGAATGATTACCTGGGAATAGTAAATTTGGTAGCTCAGCCAAGGGAGCTTTATTTATGCACTCATGATTACTACCATTTGACCTGGAATAAACTGAAGCACCGTGGGATTTCAATGATTCTTTGATTTGTAGAAATTGCGATGAAGAAAAGAAAGCGTACGTTTTACTTTTTTTTTCACGGATCATCAGATCATGAATTCCTAGCCTCCTTGTCATTTGCAAAAAGAAACGACTTACAAGTCTTTAAGTGAAAGTTAAGGCGTAAAAGTGAAAACATATATTTTCACTTTTACTCTTTACAACTCGTTTCTATTATGTTCTATTTCTCATTTGACGCTCAACGAACTATTTGGAAAATTCTGCCTCGGTCTATTGAATACACTGCATTAACATATTGCACTGCATAATCATACTGCACTTTAGATGTGGTGACTGGCAGAGATTCGGTGCAGGCTCGCAATCAATTCTCGAAGTGTTTTTACGAAATTTTATTTAAATTGGTGGATTCGTTCTGCGGGTAAGCATTACAAAATTCGATGAAAAGTGTGACGGGACGATTCCAGGGTAACCTTGATTTTATGATTTTGTCTTCAATAGCGTTCTTGAAATGATATAATTGTAAGTCTGCAATTCGCTACTTTGTCATTGAATCGTTGGAATTGCATTCGAATTAGATCATTATTCGGCTGCCTGTTCTCGGATGCTCTTATCTCTTGCTTTAGAAAATTTTGAACTCAAAATGGTTTTCATTTTTTTCCTATGAAGTGTGTAGTAAGTGATTTAAAATTTAAATGTACCTTTTGAGTGCATGCTAACTGCTGCAAAGCACTTTTCCAGCGAACGACTCCGACGGCAAGGGCTCGGCTAATATATCCCTCTGCAGTAATGGTACTTATTATGCGCGGCCAGTAGGCATGATAATTCCGCGCTCAAATAGATCCGATCGCGGTGCAGTTAGGGGGGCAAATGCTCCGCTAATCGTTCGTTGGCTTAGACTCCGATTGTGTTCCGGGTCGATCTCTTGATTTCTACTACCGAGTCTCGTCGTGCGTTAGCGAGTCCCCCTATTGGATCATTAATGATCCATTTCTGAGCGAGATGGCGTCGTCGGATTGGTGGCTCTATCGCCGGATTATAATCCTCTCTCTCCTGTCCGCGTCCACCGCTCGGGCTCACACAAACGAACAACGTCTGTTCAGTGCATGCGGACACACGCCTCAGATTCCATTCTCTATCCGTTTTCCTTCTCCTTGTGCATATTTAATAACAGGGTTGAGTATCGGTCTAGTCGAAAATCTGGTAACATTGATTTTCTGGAACCCATATACGGGAGTTTTAAAGTAGGGACTACCCCAAGTATAATATGTAGGTAATCGATTGGTTGAATGTGAAATCATGAATTGGATTAATATGTTTTTATACGAGAAATATACTTCAACAGAGCAAAATACGAAGAATTATAAATGAAATAAATAGGGTGAGTTATTCTTGCATCCGAGAAATAGTGGTTTAATCCAAATATGTTTGCCAATATTTGAGCATATTTTCATTTTGGGTAGCTTGTGACGCGTGTGCAAAGTTATCGTAGCGTACGAGTATCGCTTTACAATTTGTGACCCAAATGATGACGCTAATTCTATGCTCTCATTCTTCAATTTCTTTTCCTTAATTTACGAGCGCCATTTCCCTGTCGTACCGTGCCTTGAGGGCGCAAGGCGTAATTTATACTCACTCCCTCTTCCTCCGTCTTTGCTGTGCACGAATACAATTTCTTTTAACAAGTTTTTAAATATTTTGTTTTCAATTATGGCCATTATTAATCCTTTTAAGTTTTTGTCGTGATATTCTTATTTTAGTTTAAATATTGTAGCACTCTGTTTCACGCAGCTCAAAGCTTAAACTTCCTTCAGTTGATAATCCTCGCTGGTTGAAATGAACAATATATTTAATTTTGGTTCTGATTGTCGGTGGAAACCTTATGATGATCCCACAATACGACATACATACCTTCTGTACACTAGTTTTTAAAAGCTGGAAAGTTGATTATACAAGCAATAAGTAAGGAAGAAGAAAAATTTATTTCCTAATGTACGTTTTACAAATTCATTGCTGGAGTAATTATGGACAAAATAATGAATGTGATCTCGCATTATAGGCTAAGGTGTGAGAAAAGGATGCCAGTAGTTAGTATTAGAAGTAATTTAAAAAAAGGCTATATTCAATTTATTTTTAAACCAACCGTTCGCTATTTTTGGCATGATATGCCCCACTTCTTCTCCTTTGCTTGGTCTTATGAAGTTAATAAAGGGATGTAGATGTATAATTTAATTTTTCGCGCGTGCGGCCAGTTCGGTTACGTTTCCGAAGGATTTAATGCCCATCACTGTAGCATTGGTGATTAAGAATCAGTAGTGTAGCTTTGATGGTCAGTCGATTTGATCCATCGATATATCGAGCGTTGTTTTTTGTATAAACTTTAATGGAGTTAATAGAATGTGGAAGTCGTACGTATTTTTCTGCACATGTAGTCATTGCGACGGCGATTTCTTCGCATTTCACATTCATCGTTATAGAATCGATGCTTTGAAATCAATATTGTTGCTTTAAAGGTCTATTGATGTAAATGTCGATGATTTTCTTTCGACATTCGTCCCTTTTCGATCCCTGCCGAGTATTTCTGTGCGGTTCCGCCCTCGAAGGCTGCGAGGGCGCTCCGATCGCGTAATGGCTGTCATAATCATTTGTAACCTCTTCCTATCTATATGCTTCTCGTCCAACGCCAGGGGTTTTCACGTCCTCACGATTCCGAAGCCCCTTGCTTCCTGCATTGGTAGTCGGTCACTCCTCCCCCCCTCCACAGCCTCCCAACTGCTCTTCCTCGTTTCAACGGCGATGTCGTCGTGGAGGGACAGCGCCAGCCAGAATTCACTTTCCCGCATCATTGCGATATCCACCGGTATTTCATCAGGCGTAATGGGCGAAGGCACGGAAGTCTTTCAGTATATATTGCCGCGGGAGCGTGCATTACCTTTTCATCGATTGTACGTTACCCTCCCTCTCTCGGTATTCATATGGGAGTCCATCCGGTTGTTCATCAGTCTGTTGTATAATGAATGTGCGTGAGTTTCTTTCGTTGGTGGTGAAAGCGTGAAATTATAATCGTTGCTTCGCGGACCCTTCACACTTATGTCCAAATTTATGACGTGGTTAAGTAACGTTTCAAAAGCGCATGATGTTACCTAACGTATAGTAGACTCCGGAGGAAAGATTCCATTAACATGTCCGCTACGTATATTCACAAAGCCGTGTTAAATTTCTCTGCAGATTGATATAAATATTAAGCTTTTCTTCGGTGCTGCTTTGGCAATCAAAATGCTCATCAAAAGGTGCAATCACTGTACTGATAAGAGTGCTGCCATAAAGGAATGATACTAAAGATAATAAAGAAACAAAATCAAAATTTGTATTAACGAAATACTAAAGGATAATAAGAAAAATTACTCGAATGTGATCTGCCTTGATGGATGGATGGGTGGATAGTGTAACTATTCTTGATGGATTTTGGGAAATGCCAATTTTGTGGTGATAATTTCAATTTTTCTTTTGAGCTGCATACTAACATTAACATAACATGCATCCTTGGATATATAGGTTATTAGACGTATTCAAAATTTACGCCTAGAAATTCTATTGGCCCTGCTGTAGCAACTAAAGAACGCGGATTCGGGCGAGAGGAGTTAAACCGGAGTGATGAGAAGTATACAAGATTACATCGCCAAACATGATTTCGAAAGGCACCTAACATTTTTGTCTTTACTAAGTTAACTCAATAGCTTACAAAAAACTATTTTATTTGGTGAATTGGCAAACTCTTAAGCCAGGGACGAAATAGTTTCCTGGAAAATTGTTACATTCTTGTGATGTTGTTTCTTATAGCAAAACGTGAGCACATATTTCTCAGAGTAATTTTTTTATCGCAATTATTATTAATTCGATCTTTTTTTGTCTTTTCACTGATATTCTACCACAGTCCAACTTTAAAAAAATAACTACACGATTGCTGAATTTAATCTCTTTGGTGCGTAAATCTAGCGCGATATTCTAAGGCTCGTGAAGACTTTGTTATTAGTCATTTTAAAGCATTTTCAAGTAGAAATAATCGATCCCCATTTTACCAATTTTCCTCGAGATATGCTAGTGTAGCGTGTTCTACTAATTAATGCACTTTGGGAGTAGAGTACTTCTATCACATTCTGACGCATTTGATGATATATTTTCGAAAAGGGTGAGTCTCGTCCTCAGAAGAATGTCCAGCCGGTCGGCGTGCCACGACGGTCAGAATGTCCCCTTCCTCCTCCCCTCCCTCTCTCCCTCCCCACCCCTCCCCTCCCATCATTCATTCCCCTGTCTGCCGCGCGGAGATTTGAAAAATAAAAAAATGAGAAGAGAGGACAGGAGAGAGAAGAGAGGAAGGAAGGGTTGGGCGAGTGATTCGGGGCGAGATTTTCTTTTTTTTTATTATTCCCGCGATGGAACGGATCAGGGTTCGCAATCCCGATTTCGATCCCATATCGAGGGAGAACACCCAAACGAGTTACCCTAACCTATCACGCACAAAAGCCCACGGCACTTATAGGGAACGAAGGGTTTACGGGTAGGGTGGCCAGCTATTGAAGGGTTGATCCCAGGAGTGCTCCTGTAGAAGATTAGGAAAGCCCGGACTATCAACTTCAAATAGTAATTACAAATGTCCTGGGCTTTGCAACCCTCTGGAAGACGATCAGCATAAAGGAGCACTTCAGTTGGGATAATACGTGAAATGTATTCCTCATATATGAGTAATGTTCTCGGCATTTGTATCAATCGCTGTCATTTAACTTTCCTTTATAAATGTACATAACTGGTGAAGAGCCAACCGACCCGAAACGGCATCGCCATCGTTTGACTTCTCCGCGCAGTATCCTTTCTCATCTGTTAAAGCATTTCAGCAAAAAGGATATTTCATACAAGAATTGAAAACGATTAGTTTTGCCCACTTAGGATGGACCAGCCGAGATTTAAATTGGATCGTAAAACTCGTGGCGATACTCTTCCGTGACGTCGTCCGCTGGAGTTACGATGAAGTAGTTTTTTTACCTTCGAACGCACATTTTCAATGAATTTTTTATGAAACAATCTTGTTCGTCCTTAAAATTGGTCAATTAGTTAGGATGATTTGGCGTGATTTTTGTGGCAGGATCTCAATAAATAGCTGATGGCAGAGTAAATCTATAAAGAAACTTTTGCAAACAAGCCGATACGTATACTGAGAAAAATGTAACAAAATAAATTCTTCTGCAAGGTTCCTTGAAATAAAAAATATAATTTGCTATGTTTTCTTTGAAAATTGATTAATTTTCAAAGACATACACATTGTTGCATTAGCAGCAAAAAATACATGAATAATTATGAATATTAGCTACCAATCATAATGAGAAGAATTTTTATACTTTTGCTCATTGTGAGTTAAACTTAAAGAACCTAAATCCGGGAGGTGGGAGATTTTTAAAACCCTTTTCCAATTCAGGGAGGCTCCGGGAGAATCAGGGTGAGTGGGCAACCCTAGTTACAAGGGAGTGCGACTCGGGGAAGGGCTTCGAAAGGGTTTTTCCCTTAATCCCTTTTCGGATGGCCGTGATTGCGAGTGCCCCCGAATGAATCGGATTCCCATTCTTCCCCGCGTCTCTATTCGCCCGTGACCCCCTGGTCGGTGTCTCTCCTATAAGCGAGGGGAATATGGGTCTAAGGGGATGGCCAATGATGGTCGTTCTCCGTCATTAGCTAGGCACCAGAAAAAATTAAGCCTTATTGCACTTACTAAGGGTAATCCACCAATCACAGGTGGGTCTGCAAGGACCTTAATTACTCACCTTAGGTATTCCTTGTATAACATTTCATCCTGCGCAGTTTCAGTATCCGTATCGTGATTCTGTATCCCTTCATTTCATCTGAAAGGTCAATATGTTTTTTGTCTCTCCCCGTTTCCAATCTGCTATCACAGCTTTCGACACAACGACTTCCCACAATCCTTGCCCCAACCACCAACTCCGTCGAATATATAATTCCGCAATGTAAATCATTAAATTATTATATGTTATGAGTCGCTTTTTATCGTTTGTCATCTCTGCTTGGGCTTCGCACTTCAACTGGCCGCCCGGGTCCTCCCCCACTTCTGAAAAGGGCATTGTATTGAAGTGATAAATGCTTTTTCGACCATAAGAAGGGCTTATTTAACTTCATGGTTAGCATAAAGAATTAGATTTATGGAAAGTTTATAGTTATTTAAAAGTATTTTGGTGACCTTCGGGATTCTATGGTACGTAGGGCTATAGCTAGTGTTCACTTAAGTGTGCTTCTTTTGTGTGATAGGTATTACTCATCAACATAATGGCTCCAGCAACTTTCGGAGTTTCCCTTGTAGAGGACGGAGGGTGGCATTTAAACGAGGTGGCTGGGACAGGTTTGATGCTATCGCCTCTCCATTTCTCTCACGCCAGAAGTATTAAAGTAAAATTAGCGGGTCTTTAACCGTGTCCAATTATGGAATTTTTTTTTCGTTTCATATGAGTCTGAGATCTCAATCGCTTTGATGGCCGGGAAATGCGATGGAGTTCATTAATAGAAATGATTCGTATATGGCCGATATACTTATGTACGGAGGTAATGTTTCCCATGACTTTCGTTTGCTTGAGATGTTTATCCGGATTTTTCTTGTGATGGGGATGCACATCGGTTTAACCACACATTGTCGGAATTGTTGAGCCAGCTTGTTAAAGGCAAACCCAGACGCTCGGGTGGGAATTCGCATCAGTCGCTGGCGCTAGTGCGAAATTTGTCACTCTGAGAAACCTGGCTAATACGTAGAATAGAGAAAACAGTTTTAGGCTTGATTTGGTGGTATTTATCCAACATGGAGAAAATGAAAAATAACTTTGTGAATACTGCTTTTAAAATTTTACTGACCCGACCAGGGTTTGAACACTTTGTGTCATCTACAGGTGCAATTACATCTTTTGGTTTTGTATACATGCTAAACCAAACGATGTAATTTCACCTGAAGATGACACAAAGTGTCTAAACCTGGGTCGGGTCAATAAAATTTTATAAGCAGTATTCACAAAGTTATTTTTCATTTTCTCCGTGACTTAGACTAGAGTTTTCTGGGTGTTTCCAAGAATCCCATTAAGGAATTTCTGGTGAGTTGGACTTAAGAAATGGCAGGACGAGATAAATTTGCATCTATTTAAGGCACTGTTTACTAGAGCCCACAGGCTATGGTGGACTATTAAATATCTTCATCTTTTTTCATTTTAATTGGTGGGCATCACTCCAATTTTAATTGACAGAGAGTTGGGTGTTTTGTAAGAAAAGGTTTCCTGACGGCGACGGATATTGAGGTAATCGGAGTACCATAAAAGTGCTTTAAATGCATTCTCTTTTTTTAAATCAAGCCCAATTCTTGGAATGGATTTATACTAAAACAGAATGAGGTGAACATATTGGTTTGCATGCAACGTTTTGGCATTTAAGATAGCTTTGACACCATTCACTGTCTAGTTGTAGCAAACATTTTCTTAAATTACTCTCTACTTATTGTTTTAGATAGATTTATTAATAATGCATAGTATCCGAGATTTTCGGTTCGAATAGTTTGAACCTCGCAACTTATTTACGGCCCTGATTCCTTGTTCCCTCTGTGAAAGGCATTGTGGGAATTCTGTTTTTGAGACATTGAAAAGAAAGAAGATTAAAATTACGATCAAACCACTATTTTCATGAAGTTACATTGTTGATAACATTTAAGCACCTATGGCATGTCATGATTAAATGTTAAACATATGCATCTAAAGAAAATGACAAGAAATTTGAGGGCCGATGGAAGATAATGGATTGATGAAGCCCGATGTAAGAAATGTCGTGGGAATGTTTGATCTTGATGGGATCTAGTTTGGGCGAAAGACAGCCAGGGGAAGGAGGAGAGATAATGGCGAGAAGAGGAAGTAAATGCTGGTAGCTGGGAAATTTGTTGGCCTTAGAGTGGCCTCGGAAGAACGAAGGTGCACTCGCGTTCGTGTATTCACATGTCTCAACACGGGTACGCCGGATACCTTCTTCCCATTGGTAATAGTAATTGGCGTGCGTTCTTGGAACTCATCGGTTGAATCTGAGTGCCTTTTTTACTAGACCATTTTGGATGAAATACTCCTTCCCTGGCCTAAAAGAATATATCATCTGTGTGAAAACGAAAGGAATTGACGTTGCTGTATCTTTGCCGATGTGAAAAAGAGACAGGTATTCATTTTGTTGGATAGAAATAGATCCATCGTCCGAATAATTTCCAGTGAGAGTAACTGATGACTTACCTACATATTCCTCCAGGTCTTATATGTCAGGTACATATGTCTTTTATGAGCTTAAAATCAACTGAGAGAAAAAAATGACTCGATTAGATCCCCTAGTTCTCCGTTTTAAAAAAATATCTGTCTAACAATAAGTGACACATGTATTTTTCGCTATTAAAATGCATAGAGGCAATTGTGTCGTTGCGTCAAATATTCACAACGCATTGAAAGGTTTTCCTCTGATGATGTGGAAAATGTTTATTTGTTTTAAGTTTTATTACCTTACCATCTTTATAGCTATTTGAAGTAAAAATAAGAAAAATCAAGAAATGATTCTTTGTCATTATCGCGTTTGGAAGTTTAAATTTCCCAGACTTTTGTGTTGCCTTTTTTCACGGTCAACAGCGAAGCACCGAATGGTTTTGGTTGTGTTAAGCGCTAGAAGATCTTTAAATGTCAACTGCTTGTAAGAGTAAGAGAGGTGGTTGAGTGGCAGCGTGGTTGGTCACTGACACGGGTCTACATCTACATCTAAATACTACCCCGAAAGCCGCCTCAAGGCGTGTGGCGGGGGGTGTTAGGACACCAGCCGTATATATATAAAAAGGACACGCTCTAATGACATTACGCTTAGCATTTATTATAGTCCCTTATTGTTCGGGGGAAAAACGAATTCCCAAACCTATCCGTTCGGCTAAATATCTCTCTTAATTTATTGTTTCTGTCGGACCTGGAAATATAGTGGGGTTCTAATATGATGTTCTCCGTGTCGCTCTGAAAGATACATATTCTCAATTGTTCAAGCAATCTAAGCCTAGCGCGCAGCCTCCGAGTCTCTAGCGGCTCCCATCCTAATTCGTTTAACATCTGCGTAACGCTGTCTGTACGCCCGTAGCAGTTTTTGACGAATCGCGCAGCTTTCGTTTGTATTTTATTAAGTTCCCGAATTAAGTCTTTCTGCACCGGATCCCATATGCTTGCTGCTTATTCAAGGTGTGGCCGGACGAGTGCGAAATAGTTCCTCTCTTTTACTTTTTCATCCGAAAATCTTCCCACAATACGCTTGACGAATCCTAGCTTCTTCAGAGCTCTGCCACAAATGTTTCTTATATGTGCTCCCCACGATAGGTCCGAAGTTATCGTAACTCCTAGATACTTCACTTCATCTGTCGCGTTTATGTTAACACCATCCACAGCATATACATGGGAATAGTTGGACGACCTCCGCAAGAAATGTACCGCGGGTCGTGGACGAGGAGGAGGCTATCGGCTTCGAGCAGCCGGGCGGCCTCGTTTGTCCACAACTTGGGTTCAACTGCCAGGTCAAGGAGAGTTGATTGCTGGAGGTGTCCCTTCCCACGGTGGGGAATTTCGGGAGATTAGTTATGGAAACATATTCAAGACTACCGCGTGTATTCTGCGTAAATGTGAAATTTGTATTAATTTTGTTGATTCGATTAGAAAGGGGAGTAATCGGTCGGTCCCCGCTCTCGTATCGCACGCCGCGCCGCTTTCACAGAGAGAGATAGAGTTCCTCTCATATCAGCAGCCGTTGCATCCGAGGAGCGGAAAGACCGCGCCGACCAAGGAGTGGAGATGGGGGAAGGGGGGGAGGGGGAGGAGGGGGTGAGAGCTTTATTATAATATCCTGGTGCAGAGGCAGTCCTTTCGGTCCAATCATTGAGCGCTTAGCCCTCCGTTCACGTGCTCACCCTGCTCATCACGGTTATCACTGACCTCGTGGGGTCTTAGTGACCCCGTGCGGCGATTAGGTGATAATAGTAAGTGTTTATTGCTGTGGATTGAACAATATATGTACCTACATATGACAAATGTATTATTCATTTGATAATTTATAATAAAACGGCCAAGTTTACTTTAACACTGCATGTTTAACAAAGTATAAACCAGGTAGCCTAATACACAACGAGTGAATTAAACAATCGCCAAGTTTAACATAATTAGGTGCTTAAGGACTTCCAGTGTTCCACCGCGTTGTTTGTCTGGTTGTGACAACAGTTTCGTCCTCGTTACAGAGGACATCTTCGACCATCATGAAACACCTCAGAAGCCTACGACAGAATGTTGACATGCTTACACAAATAAATGATCAGAATTACATTTCACTGATTTTTAGATGTAGCGCGTAATTCATGTGAGGAGCAGCAGCCGGTTGATTTATGCGTTAAATGGTGACATGGACGAGGAGATATCTATTTCAGAGGAAAGTGGGAGAAGGATCGGTGTTCCTAACACCGATCGTAGTTCGGTGTTGGTGAGATTTAGATGAGACACAACACAATGTCGCACAATAGATTGGAAGAAATTGAATATTGCATGTTTAATATTGAAGAGCCACGCTGATTGGTTGGTTGATTGTTGGTGCAAGCTGACCACCGAATTGGAGATCAGAAGTCTAGTGCAGGGAAGATGCAGCCAACGAAGATTTCGAGTGATCAGGGATTGTCGATTTAAGGATCTTTAGAGGGACGTGGCTTTCGATGTGGCTTCTTTGATGTGGCGGGCTTTGTGAGTTTATAGTTAAAAGGTACTCTAAGCACAAAGGAAACTGTTGTAGGCTTGACCTTGTGGAATTGATCCATTACGGAATAATTATAATAACTTTGTTAACTCCACTGATTATTTATTAACACGACCCGGGTTCCAACACTTGCTGTCATCTTATTAAAAAAACGACAAATTCGTGTTTACATATCGATGGTGCGCCTAACTCCTTGCTAAAATGGCGTAACTCTTCCGGAAAGGTGATAGTTGACATCTATCTTTTATCCAATGATATATTCTTGTCTTCATGATGGTTTACTCACTTGCCGTTACCCGTAACTTTTCCCTTGGCGTCAAAATGACACATAATGTCTTTTGGTATATTCATGGTTTTATATCTGGCCTTCTCCTTGTATCAAGGCCACGTATGCTTTCTTATTCGTTTCTAAACAAAGGGTGAAAATCGGAAAACTCAATTTTAGGATACATTTTGATGTGGATTTATTTACCCTTTTTCAAGAAATTTTAGGATGCATGTTGATGTGGATTTAGTTATTCTTTTTTAAGAATAGTTTCAAGACTCTGTATTAAAACATTATGCAGAGTTGAAGTATGATTTCATTTTCGCCGGGTTTTTACGGGATATTGTTATAGATCGACCTCTACCCAATGATTTAGTTCAGCATGGCACCACTTAACTGGTCAAGTTGGGGATTTGGCGGGGTTCTAAAGCAATTCACTTAAAATTGACCTTTTTCATGTTCTCTATGTACCGTAACACTTGGTGTACCTAATTGTACAGTGAACATTGTATAGTTTTCAATCCAAAAGTCTATGCAAGAGGCCACAAATAAATTCAATGTAATAATGCTAGTGGCATATTATAGGTGATTTACTCTTAAAATCTTCTAGGAATTTATAATGAAATAACATTTTTCGCTATTAATTCGTTTTCTATTGAAGTTTATATGGCGGAATGAGATTGATTTCCATGAAAAGACAAAACATTATGCCTAACTCTCGATTTTGTTTGTGCTTGTGAGGCAGGAAGAGTAAGAAGGAGATATGAACAGTATCCCGAGTGTCGCCGAAGGGTGAGATATTCAAACGCCTGGAACGTGAGAAGTCGACCAAAAAGGAATTGGTTTTCCGTTTGCTTTTCGCGAATTGATGCTCTCTCTCCCTCGAGTCCAGCCATTAGCGTGGAATGAGATTGGATGAGCGCGTGGATTGGAGGGAGTGGAGGATAGGAAAGGGACGGAGGCATCACAAAGAAGAAGTCGCTAATTATGTCCATCTTCCACGCGAAGAGTAGAGTTGGCTACTCCTCCTGAAGGAGAGGAGTTCTTTCCAAGAGTATGGACTTCCAGAAGAATGAGTTAAAATAATGATTATAACTATCGTTGAATACGCATTCAGGATAAATGACTGATCTTTTATTCGCTATTGAAATAGCTCTACAAATAACTCATTCCATTGTATAATAATAAATAATAATAATAATGTTTATTATTACTCCATACACAAAATACATTTCAATAGCAAATTTCGAGTAACTTTAGGTAGCCTTGAAGGAGAACCTGTTTTAAGGCTACCTTCAAATAATAACACGTTATGCTTACACTTAAAAAATACATATAGCTCATGTAGTGAGGCCTAGACAATTACTTAACAATGTGAGTGCGTACCTTAAGAAGCTACTTACTAAGACTTTTGAAGTTATTATAACACATTAACAACAATATTTATAACACGTTTACAACAATATTTACAACAATATTGGGCGTGACTTGGTGGAATGTACTATACATTCATTTTTATGGCAGGAGCGAACTTGGTTATTCTACATAACATTAATAAAAAACGAAACGCGTCAGGTTTCATCTCCATATGAAAAAACAACTATTCATTTGTGGTAAAATAGTTCTATTGCCATCCATTCCGTTCCATAAATTGTTCTTTGGGTAGAAATTAGAGATTTGTAGTAGACACGAACTTGGTTATTCTACAAAACATTATATAAAAAAAAACAAAACGCGACAGGTTTCATATTCAGATGAAAAAAAACTATTTGAAATTCATTTGTGATAAAATTGTTTTATTACCATCATCCTATAACCATTTATTAACAAAATGTTGGGATACTTTTAACATTCCGTGATATTCGTATCAATCAATGCGTGAGAAAAAAACTATTGATCGCAACGAGCGATAATATCGAGAAGATTATTTTATTTTATGAAAACTTAAAAGGGAAAATGAAAGCGTCTCAATTCGGGAGGCGGAAGATTTTGATAATCCTTGTCCGATTCCGGGAGAAATAATCCGGTAGAATATGCGACCTTAGCAAAGGGAGTAGCAGGTATGTATGTACTTGCATTGTATGTAGTTGTAGGGAGGCGGCGGATTCGATAGAGGAGGGAATTGTGATTGCTGGACGAGAAGCTCTTTTCAATTCGCCGCACGGTTAACGGCGCCATCTCTTCGGCCGATTGATGCGACCCCGTGCGATTATGTGTCTCTCTTTCTGCTTTCCACGGCAATGCGTGGCGGAGGTGTAAATGCGGATGAAATGTAACGGAAGGGTTCATTGAAGCGAGCGACGGACTTCGGGCGATGGAGTTAAGACGGTGAGGCGCCGTTATCCACGCCTCGGGTGATCCCGCCTCCCTGGCAAGCATTCCCCGCCGAATGGAGACAGGCGATGCCGTGATGTCGAAAGCAGAAGTGACCCTTTGAAGGGGATAGATCTATTTCAACTCTCCCCCTGATGGCAATTCCCTTGATAGAATTCCCTAGAACATAGGGAAAAGCAAGGGAAAATTTGAAAACTCCTTAGAAATAATTTCTCTCCTAAGGAAATTCCCTAAAAAACAAGGGAGTTTTTACCTAGAAAATTCTTCCTTAGAAATGACAGACATAAATCAGTAATTTCCCCAAAAGAGAATGCTACGAAAAGGAAAACCTTCAAGCAAAGGATAAATTACACCATTAATTTTATAGAGTGCAGTGTGCAGTGCATAGAGTGAGTCACCATGAAGAAAAATATGTATTCTTAAAAAAAAACTATTCTACATAGTCTCATTTGTACAACCATATATTTATCCTTTCCTTATACTACGGAGCAACTTTCCACGATTCCTGGTATTTTTACTCCCATTTCACAATTAAAGATAAAAATTTTTAGATGTGCGTTGGTGCACTTCTAATTAAATGAAAAATTATTTTATGCCCTTATTATCACAACATTGACTAGCTATCCTTCATATTGAGAAATAAACGCCTTCTCTGCTTCCACTCCGTGGCGCATTCTGAACGCACTCTTGATTATCCACTATCGCTCAACGTTTAGGGTGAGTTTAGGACTACGTGACGTTTCGTACGAAAAATGCCGATCGAAAAGGGTAGTTAAGGGTTCGAAGGGCGCATAGGAGTGAAAGGGTACCCGGACCAAGTCTTCGCCCTCTTGGGGTTTGTTCTTTTCCACCCCTCTCGTCTGCGTTCCACGCTACGCCGGGGGTGAGGAGTGCGGGGGGTCGGGAGGCGCTGGCGTTGTCGGAAACAAAGGAGCGGCGGAATGCGAGCCCGTGCTTTCGCATGTGCGCTCGACGTCCGAGTGTCGGAGAGTGTGTGTCCTCCACGCCTTCATCCGCCACGCCACCGTCCACCACGCCCCTCTCCCACCCCCTTCCGATATCCGCGATGATGACGAGCGGACTCCCACTCGCTTGTCTCGCCTCTCTTGTTTCCTGCGCCCACCTCTGTTCTTCTTTTTTTTCTTTTTAATAATCCCCGCGTCGCGGCGCTCGCCTCGGTCCGCAGACGGCGAGGAAGTATTGCACTCGGTAGGAAATGAGGCTGTGGAACCATAAACATTCCCAGCCTTAGATTTATCGATATTTTTCTTGTATTCTTTTGAAATAGTTTAACTCCATTGATTGATTAATGTATCAAATGTCAATATTGCTCCGTCAAAGCGAAGAGAAATTTAAAAGAACCTGTTCATATTGTTATTCATATGTTATTTATTCTCGACCTCTTTTTATATGGTACAAATTTCATGAGTTAAGGTCGATAATTTTTTATTTTTAAACTTTTGCCGACGTTTCGGATGTTTATTCATCCGTCTTCTGGGCTATAAACAATGATGTATGATGATAAATGATTGACAGTTATGTTTTGGTTACATAATTGTAAATTTACAGACATTTAATATAAAAATACATAGACAAACTTTAAAGGTAAAAGTCTTGAATTTTTTTGTCTATGTATTTTTATATTTAATGTCTGTAAATTTACAATTATGTAACCAAAACAAAACTGTCAATCATTTATCATCATACATCATTGTTTATAGCCCAGAAGATGGATATGAATATACATCCGAAACGTCGGCAAAAGTTTAAAAATAAAACATTGTTGACCTTAACTCATGAAATTTGTACCATTGTTATTCATTTTCGAAGAATGAAAAAGTGTTGCAAGTCTTCATACTTTTTAGCGTTTTATTTATTTTTATTGAGAGATACTTTAGGGTATGATACGTACGTAGGAGAATGTATTGCAGGGGATTTGGCAACTTAATTAATCAACCTACCTGTGCTTTCTCGGAAGCAGTGCGTTTTCATCGTTCAAATTTGTGTTATTGAAAATCAAAGTCAAATTACAGTAGCCTACACGCGGTGCAGTTGTTTAAGAATTATTTGACGTACATGTTTTCCAGATGATTAGTGAATCGTTTATTCTAAGGTTTATTAGACAGACATTGCATTAATTAAATTGCATTTTAGATGACAATTTCGCGAAATCATTTCTCATTCTGTGGTATGTATTTGCAATTTAGTGAGATAAATTAGTAACTTAAAGTTTAAAATAATGTCTCTATTCACTTAAAGGTTTGCGGGCATCTCTAGAAATGGATTTAATAATTTGAAACTGAAATGTGGTAGAAATATCTCTGGATGTGACAAATTGTCAATAAGTATGCTAGCCTATCGTCAACCTCTCAGCCACATGCGGTATATAACCACCTTAGCGTTCGAACTTCATTGTATATATTTACGTTTTTGAGGTGGCATTTAATGCTCAATTCTCACACTATGAAATGGAATTTAAATTGCCTCTTATTCCTCTAGTTAGTCTTAATTTAGTGACGCTTGGTTCGAGGAGCGATTAAATAGACATGCATGTCGTATGCATTCCATTAAAGGATAGGCTTCGCTGTGGGTTTTTTGTCATTTTATGTACTCGCTGTCATTTTTTAAAACTTTTATGCCGTACCCAGCTACCTTGTCCTCTGAAACTAATTTGTGTGTCACTTGTTCTTACTTTGAACACAATAACATATGCCATGCCATTCTAATTTATATTTTGTGCAGTGGATTCCTATCTCACGAGGCCTTGAAGGACCACGTTGCGGTTTCACGTCACGGGGATAACGTGTTCTCATATTCGGTAATACTCATTGTCCACTGTTATGAGCACGAGGTAAAAGCCCTTTGACCTCACGATTTTAATCTCGACCCAGCATTTGTTCCTTTGTCTCTCCGCCAGGCTTCTCCTTTCGCAGACCTTTCACCCAGTCTTCGCCAGAATTCCACCCCTCCTCCCCCTCCTACTCCCTCCCCTCCCTCGTCCCTCCCCTCTCTCCCTTCCCCTCCCCTCCCTCCCCTTCGGCGGCCACATGAAAAATTGCCCTCCCGCCGTCTTGTCCGCGCACGCACTACATCTCATGAACATCAAATCATATCAGATCACCAAGATCGCCATTTTTTTCGTGGCCATGCTCTAGAAACAAGCTCTAGACGGAATATGAAAAATAGTTTATGTCGACAGCGCCGAGAATGTTTTTTTTTGATTGATGGTTTTCCCAAAAAAATTGTTTCGGAAACATGAGATTCATTCCTTTCTGACAAAGGAAAGCTTTGTGGTGGCCGCCTCTGTTGTTGTCTTCGTCATATTTTGGGCTATTGCCATCAATTCAAAACGATCTCCACTGGTTTCATTCGGAGATGCAGTAGTATTTTATCTAGTTTTACGAGGTGCGTATTTTTGAAGAACGCAAAGAATATTTTGTGGACATATTTTAGGCGTATCTTCGAGATTAAGAAGAGAGATGCTGCTTCTTCAATAGCTCCTGTTTTTTGAAGACTTAGAAAAAAGTAGTACGTACCGTTCAACGTTAGCATTTATATGCAGACTCTTTGTCGACATGTCGTTTTTAATGCACAAAGTATTCTTCTGCAGAGTATTTAGCCGTATTTTTCCCTCGTGGCAACTTTATTTTTGTTTATTATAAAAACGATGCATCATACTGGGTTTGCAATGGAATTAAATCTTAATTTTCATAAAAGCTATTATTAAAAAGTAATACAACCGGAGATAATTCTTGGTTTAACTTCTCATAAAAAAGAAAAAACGGTTGCATGAATGGAATCATTTAATGAAAATTCGCTTGCAAAATAAATGCCAATTTGTAAAACATATTAAATTTTATTAAAAACCCGTTATAATTTGATGTTATCCTTAATGAATTTTAAAATCCTCGGTCGTAAATGGATAAAAAAATGTTCAACTGAGTGTAGCATGGTGGTAAGGCCGAATTTTTAATTAATGCTGAACACCATGGTCATTGTCCACTTATATATTGATTAAAAATAGCAGTGCTCGTTTCGATGCCTGGGCACCATCATCTGGATTGATCCCTGGAGGAGGAAACGCTTGTTGGGTGTAAATAAATGAATAGATGAAAGCACAAGCTGTATCACATCACATGCTTGAATCAAGAATTCATACCAGAGGGAGGGATATTGTTGGAATGAACAGGTATTTCATGAATCAAATTGATGCAATCAAGCCTGATATTTGTTGGAAATTATGTATATCTACAGTGAAAGAATAAAGTTCATAGCTCCCACAGCATTATATTCCATTGGCACGACGCGTGTTCTGCTTCACTTTGACATAGCCACGCGCTAACCTGTCAAATGCAAACAATATTTGTTTTTTAAATCTTGAGGTCTTTGGTGCATTTTGGAATGTATTTTTATCATAAAATTATAATATAGCTCTGAAGAATAAATGGCAGGATACTATTGTAGGTGTTCGGCGATACTGTTGGACAGACTTAAAATCGGAAATATCTACGCAAATAAAAGATGAGAAGTTTATACAAGGTTGAGTTGAATTGTATTTTACAAAACTATTTCCGGTAATAGATGAGGGCTTTTATTAGGTTACATTATTAGCAAAAATAGATACGCAATGATCATGGCATTCTAATATTTCAGCATCTCAGCGCGCGGAAACGGAGTTAAATATTATTTCTTGTTATTGCTCCCAGCACATCCTTCTCGGTATCTCCCTCATATGCGTATTAATTGAAAGAGGATGGGAGTACTTTGAGATAAAAGCAGTCGGCGTATGAGTTTCATAGGAATGAAATCAGTTCATCCTTCGAGTTCTCCGCACTTCACCATTCCACGAATCCGTTCCCCATCCTCAACTCCTTCGCCTTCTCTCCCTCCCAATCGCCTCCACGGCCACTGCCCCCAACCCCTTCCCACCCCCCCCCCCCGTAGCAATCGCCCCTCTATGCGCAGGTCGCAATCAGAATCCTTTGCCCTACGGAGGAGCAGGGGTTGGTGGGTGAGGAAGTATTGTCGCAGGCCGAGCGCGTTGAAGGATCGCTTCACATCGACTGCTGACTTCAATTGTCCCCTCAGGCCCTCGCCTATCTGGTCCGCCCGCCGCAGAAAAAGAAGAGGGACGGAAGTCTTCGATCCCTCCCCTAAAATCCCCCCCTATTGCGGGAATGCAGTGGGTGTGTGTACCTACATGGTGGAATTGCAGTCGGCCGGCGAGATCTCCCCTCCTCTTCCGTTCCCACCAGAGCTCGCATCTTCCTTCGGCTATTATTTCACTGCAAATTATCTCCCTGACTAAACTAGGAGTGCGTTTAATATATGAAAAACGAATCTTGAAAAATAAGAAAATGAAGAAAGAGCTTAAAGATCAATGCGTAAGCCTGTCTAACTTAATAAAACGGTGATCACTTCTTCACAAAAATACAAGGACATCTTAAGACAAGGCATTTTGTCTGATTAAACCGTCGGCAGGCACATGAAAACCTTATGTCATAATTTTAAATAGGCACTGTGTAGCAATTAAAATCATGTACTTATGCAGCTCTTTTTGACCATATTAGCCGAAGCAAGTTGTTCAAACGTGATCTTATTTTTTTGAAAGTTTTAATTCAAATTAATCGAGTAAAACGTTTGTTTCAAGAACTAGCTTTAGGAGTCAAATTCAACACTTGCTCTTATTTTTGTGCTGTTTTTTCGTGTAAGATGTATTTTATTAGAAATATAAATAATAAAATTTTGCTTCAAAAATTTAAACCTGTGATTATTTGCTGGTAAAATGTGGATTGCCATTGAATTACCTTGCTTTAGTGTTATCCGCGCAATGCCATCTCTTTTCTAGAGAAATATTACTGGTCTTTGGCTATTTTCTACGTTTATGCAAATTTTGGGTGAACTTTTTATCCCAGCACAAGCCTAATCATAGTACGAGGATTGACGAATTATCGCCGAAAAAATGATTAACTGCAATTAACCTTGCTCCGAGTTAGCGGCGCACTTTGGTAAAAATATTCCGTTTATCGTAGCCGAGCCACTTTTTTACTGCTAACTTCCCCATGCATGACTCCAACTCACCCCTCTCTGTATCCTGCAGATGATTGCACAGAGTTGATCCACCCTTTATGCCATTGTCTCGTCGCCCTTACAGTACTTGTCCACCCCTCTTCCCATGCATTGGGCCTGCCCCCCCTCCTCCGTGTTCTTTCCCTTCCCGATCGAAACCATTCGAGGAATCGCACTGCACTCGATCGCCCTCCTCCGTCTCCTTGACCACCAACCCGATCTTCTTTTATTTCCCCTCGGCACTATTATGCGATTCCCGACGGCTCTAATCGCAGTAATCTCAGCCGATCGACCAAAATCGCGCGAGTTCGTCATCGGAGCTTTGATTCCGAGCGCCGCCGACGCAGCCGTTGATTGCAGTTTGATTTCGCCGTTCCCGTAATCCCGAGCGCGCGCTGCTCTCGTCCGATCCGTTCCATTTGAAAGGGAGGAGGGAAAGGAGAGGAGGGTAAGGGCTTTTTATTTCCAGTCACCGGATCCTCTTCGGGAGAAACGAGAATCGGGACTGTTGACTGATGTGATTTCGGGGAGATTAGGATGTTATCGCGTGCAAATTGATGAAAAATGGCCCGAAATTCCTCAAGTTTGCTTCTGCGAATGGCGGAATAGGGAAATAAGCAACGCGATGAAAAAAATAATGCGTGATTGAGTTGGTGGATGTTTGAAGGAATCGCTTTGGCGGTGGTGGTGAATATGAGTCTCGGATCTACGATGTGATGATATGAGCGTCGGTGTGCGCATTTTTATTTTCATTTAATTTCATTTCATTTATGGTTCATTTGTGAATCCATGTCTTTTCTATCGCTTGTACCGAATCAACCTCTTGGTGTTGATGGAGGGTTAATATGTATCTCGTATCGATCGTCTTTATGTTACAATCGATATCTACGTCAATGTCGAGCTGTTTGTCCGAACCACGCTGTTCTGTAAATATCAATCGATAAATTTATACTGTTCATGCCCTGATTTTCGAAATCCTATCCGTTGGTAACCAAATCGATTTATACGAGTTGCTTAATGACCCAATCCTGAGAGTCATCCGCGCGGCGTGAAACAGTACGAACTGCGATGATGGGCCAGAACCTAATTTTTAGAAAAAGCGCTCGTTGCATGAGCGATAATGGATACATGAATAGTTCGATTGAACTGCCGTATTTCTTGGCTTCCTTTAATGTTTTTATGAATATGCGCTTCGTTCTCTGTATTTCTTTAAAATATTTTTCCCATTTGAAAGTGACGACGTGATAATATTGGCGGTTACTGCTTCATTTAGGTTTTGATATTTTATTTCGCCCTAATTAAAGGAAGTAAGGGACGCCGAAATAACCCGGAGGGAGACTAATATAGCTCTGTGCTAATTGTCAGGAAGACTAATGTTTAATGAAATTGAATTTATTTGCTTGAAAACCCTGGAAATGACCACGTCTTCTTACTTAGTTCATTTCATTCCCTTTAAAAATAATATTTCTCACTAAAAACCTAAATGCATTTATAGATAATGTGATGAAGCCTTGGGAGCAATCGTATGTAAACATTCTTCATTATTCAAAACCCTTTGTTTACTTTAAATATATGTTTAAATATTAAGGATATCGATTGAAAATCATAACTTCAAAGAAAATGTGAAAGTACATACTTTTTGCATATGCTTTTTCGCATAGTACATCTCGTGAATATGACTGGCTTTCACTGTGTCATATAATGACCGTTCATTATACCGGAATATATCACTAATTTTTCTTATTTGGTTGCATCTGTTATTCCTGAGTTCTATGTTGTGTACACTTCGAGTTAATTTAAACAATATTTTCCGTTTCCGTGATCGAAATCGCGAGAGGTTTCCGAAACATTTTTTACAGCATCGGCAACGCATGACCGGATTAAACCCTCGATTTCAACGACGGATATTTTTTTCATCTTCTTGGAATAAAACTCATAATAATTCGAAATGGAGCCATGCTCAAGCCGAATACAATATTTTTTATGTTGCCTTGGTTTTTCCTCGTTCCTGTATTTCAAGGGTTCCCATGCCTATGGACTATGCCTTTTTTTATTTTGGCTATCATTCACTGTCAATGTGTGTGCCATCCAGGATAAATTATTAGCGTGTACGTATAAGTATACAAATTTAACAAAGTATTGTTACGGTCCCACAATCTCTTCTAATGAGGTGTAATTATCCTCTGCGGTGACTATTGTCGGACGCAGTCTTTTCTGATGCATGGGTGGGTGTGGATTCGTGGCATCGAAATAAGTCCTAGCGCACGCAGATTACACACGGCAACATCCGCGACGCGTGACACAATTATCCTCTCCGCACGCCTCACATAACTATCTCCGCTCCGCCGAGGAACTGATTTCGTCATTCCCGGCGTGCGTTGCGGTCCTCTCTTTAATCGCGGTAAACGGGCGAACAATGACCTCTCATCCCTTTGGAGACGATTTGTCTCGCCGACTGAGGTGACGCGCCTGGCGGACAAAGAACACATTATGCACAAATTGCAGATGCACATGCGTGGCGGGGTTTCTATTAAGGCGAAAAAAAAAACAAAAGATACAGAGATAACCTGCGCTGGCGAAAGGAAACAATGTGGTGTAATTCACTCTGTTGACTGTTAGACATGGGACTGTTTTATTCATGCAGCAGACACACGAACTTAAAAAAATATCAGTTTTCGTACGTGCTTAGTTTTGCCAGGGAGGTGCATAACCGCTGAAATGAAAACACCGGTAAAGATTAAACTTTGAAATACAGCGACTCCGCGGAAAATCCATCATAATCATTAATTTTATCCTATGATTTGTTGAGCGTAGCTCTCAATTCTACCCTCTCCCCTGCTAACTCAGTTATGTCCCTGTAGCTCTTTTGTTTATCATCCCGTTTTACCAGGCCTGTTTATAATTCCCTCACTCAAGCCATTGCAATAACAAAACGTTGTTTCAATTCCATAATAATTTTCTCATGGAGCGACTCTTACTGAAAAGTTTATTGCAGACGTAGGCTGACAAATTTGGGCCCGGTTTTACATTGGGCTGGTGAACGTTAAGAGCATGATACAGAACCTTGTCGTTAGTAATTAGTTGTTATTGTTGTCGCCAGTAAAATTAGATTGGTGTTAACGGAGAGTTCGGGTTCTGTATACATATTACATTAAACTGCCGGTTAGTTGACTTGAGCTTTGTCGATGAGAGGACGTATTAACTCCGACCGTCATACCGAAAATATATTGAACCAGAGATTTAACCGAACCTTAGTTGGCTAATTTTAAGAGGGAACTGACCGTGGTGTTTGCAAGATTGACATAATTATACCGAAGTACTATCGAAGCTGGGGAAAAAACGAGCCTTCATGATGGCATTTGATGCAGCACTAGTCTGCGAAAGCCATGAAGTCCACGTACGACGGCGAAGAGTATGAGGTGTAATGAATCCGCGTTGGCTGCTGCAGACTAAAGACGGGAGTTTTATTTTTCATCCCTGCACGTTGGAGTGGAAATCAAGCAGAAACAATCCCCGAAAGGTTGACGGATGGATTGAAGGTTTTGCAGCGGGACTTCGCTTTTTATTCGAGTATTGCGGAAGATGGCGGAGTGAATGGCAAGGGGGTATATCGGGGTGATGGAAGCGCAGGTGGATGGGGAGTAGGGGTAGAGTGGGAGAGGGAGGGCAGAGGGGGGGCGGAATTCTCTCCGCTTGCGTCGTCCATTCCGGCGATTAAAAAAAATAAACCCAAAAAAAACCTAGGAAGATTGAAAATGGAGTCGGCACGATGTAGAAGAGATGAAAAAAATCTCTCAAAAAAAGGAAGAAGAGTTTCCTCTCTTTCGGTTCTGCATTTGGGGTGGAGATATCATGGACTCCATCCATTTCCTTTCCCCCAAGCAGACCCTCTCTCTCCTATACACACGTCCCCTCCCTCTTTTCTCCCGCCGTCGAAGCGATTCACGCCTCCATATCGATCTATCGAAAATCATTTCCGTAATCGCTCTCTTTTCGGAAAGGCATCCCGCGCGTGAGGAATCTTTTTCCTTTATTTGAAAGAATAAATATTAAAAAAAACTCTGCTATTTTTTTTAGTGTATCCATTCTGTCGATGTCCGTTCGAGCGAGGGCGAGCTTTTGTGAGGTTGTTCGCGTGGAGACGAAGGGATTGAAGCATTGATTTGTATAGGTACACACATATGTACATCCATGCATGTATGTAGACCCTTTTATACATGTGCATATATGTACGTCGGATACTTACCTATCCATGTGTGTGTACCCTGTCGGAGACTTTCAATTTTATCGTTATTTTTATAAATGTTTCCCTCCATCCTTCGGTGGGTAAATTCTCCAACAGGATGACGTTTTTATTTTTTCCATACTCCACGAGCAGCCTTTCATTTTTGGATATCGGAAAAATTCCCTTCAAAGGACGTCGGAGTCGACGGGAGGGACGGAGAATGGGGTTGGTCCGAAGCGACAGGGGGTGGTGTGGCGTCTCTCCCGTCGCTCTGTGGCGCCACCGACCGTCCCTTCCCGCCCCCCTCCTCCGCCCCCCCCCCCCCCGCTGCTGTGCCACTTTTTCCCACTCGTCCGTGGTCCAGTGGCGCTCAGGCTAAGCCCGACATCTTCCACTGCTGTCGCTGAAGGCGTAGTCAAGCGTCGGAGCGGTTGCTAAGGATTCCTTGCACCTCAAGCGGGCGGTGCCCATCTTCGCTAGAATCAACTAGGTCGTCAATTAGGCGGGCCGAGTGCGGCTTGAAAAATTATGGGCATCAAAATTGCAGATGTACTTTCGCTCCCATAAACTTTTTGCATGAAATCCCGAGTAATGCTCTGGCAGCAAAATAAACTGTCGCACATTTAATCGCTTAAATTAGTTTGAGTGAGGTATCATTTCACATAAAATGCAATGAATTTGATCTCATCGTAAATAAAAATATCTCACATTTCCAGTGATTGCGAAATATCAGCCACTTACCGCACTACTTTTCGAGATCTTGGCCAAATAATTCCAGCCGTATTCCATGGTATTCTCTCCAGAGATACTTCATTTGAATGAGTAAGGCTTTCTTACGCAAAGATCTCTTCAGAAATGTAACAGTGTGTAGTTTGTATTAATTATACCGGTTACCATCAGTACACCGAAGTTAAGCAACGTTGGGCCCGGACGGTGGTTGGATGGGTGACCCTCCTCCATACCTCAACCAGGCATGGATGGAGAGATGATACTCCCTCCATACCTATACCGGGAGGCCTGAGAGGCCAGGCCAAACCGGGCCGGTTGGAGGGAGGACATCCTCTATACCTGGCACTGGGGTGAGGCAAGGGGAGGCCAATCCTCCATACCTCTACCGAGGTGCTCTTCTCCCCTGTCTGCAAGTGGCAGACAGGCAAGGGGTTGGCACAATGGACCAAGAAAGGTCTAAGTGCCCGGGCTCCTGACGAAGGCCCCCCCAACAACAATCTAATCTAATCTTGTATTAATTATCAACAATTTTTAAAAATAAATCACCGCAGTAGTTTTTACAGAATCGCAAAAAATCTTCGGCTGTGAAGGCATTCGTTTTCAGGGCACGGCGTGAAAAAAATTAGTCAATTTAAAGACTTATGTGTGCAGTTAGTAACTGAGAATTTCAATAATTTAAAACTAAGTTTTTGCGTCATTGGAATTACAATATTGACTCCATCCTTCTTAAAGCTGCTGATAATAAAAAAATAAAATGATACTAATATGTTCTCCATTATAGCTAGGGAAACAAATCGCTCAAACCGCTGTTAAATGTTAAAAATTTCTGTGATTATTTTCTAACCCACCTTCCATTCTACCTTCTATTTGGTGAATCACGGTGAGTGGTTATGAAGTAAACTTTAATCATGTCACTTGTGTTTCCTTAGTTAATTTAATTGTACAATTACGTATAACAACACAACATGTTAGGCATAACTTCTTGTTTTCGGGTGCACAAATATATTCCATTTTTCTTCAATTTATTCATTTTGCTCCCTGCGCCCGTAAATGCTGATCTTAATCTATAATTTGCATTACACTTTCACTATTGAGCTTATGTGTACATCATTTCCATCTTCTGGTTTATTGTTTTTTTTTTTTTATATTTCGAATCTCTTAAGTGCATCTCCAGGTAATCCGAATGATACATCTGTTCGCTCGAAAATTCGTATTTGATGAAATGGTGTACTCATTTGCTCAATTTTTCTGAAAGTGTATCAGTAATTAATATATTTTCTTACGATTGATATTATTGGGTTGAACTGATATCTCCTCACCTTGGTTGAACAATTGCCCTTTCTCAAATAAAGAACATTATATCTTTAAAGGTATCGAAAATGTAATGTAGGAAGATTTCATGTGTTAAATTTGCTTTTTGTAAATATTTGTAGTGCCTCCTATTACGGCCGCTCTTTAATAAAGAGGCTTACGGTTATGCCGATTTTTTAATTACAAGTGGGTACATATTTTGATCGATAGAATTCTGGTAATGTTTCTTTTCCGTTCTTCATAACGGTGTGTGGTCTACTATTTCTGCGGAAAGAACGTCGGGAAAGTACACGCAGTCACTTCTCGTGATGTGAAAAACAAACTTTGGATGCGTAGATGAGGAAGCAGGTTGGCCAGTGGCGATGGGCACTGTATAGATTGCATCTTGAGTGACTTTGTTCTGCGCTCGTGAGTCTCTCTCCGTTAATCACACTTTCATTTGAGGGCCAGCTTTTTCGATTTATTGCATCGGATCACCATGCGCATCGCATCGCCTCCATTGAAATGCTCGAATGCGAACGAATCCTCTTTTGTTTTTCGGCTCCAACTGGAGAATTATACGCGTGGTATGATTACTATGGCTGGACGGGCGGACACAATTGAGGCAGTATGGGAAGAGTCTCCGCGAAGAATATTGTTGAAATCTTGATTGAGAAATTTTAAGTGCACTTCTTGTAGCGATCAACCTGAAATTTTATGGGTACTGTATCAGCATTGCTTATCTCATTGGGAAGCGTCGCTACTACACCTGGGTGTGTTTCATGTCCTGCAAGTTATTGTGAGGACTTCTTGAACCGTCTAGAAATATTCTACAATAAATTGGTCGTATTATCATTCATTGAAAATGGAGCTTTTTTTTGCCATGAAAACAGTCTTGAAAAAATAAAGTTGGGTTTCAGAGGTCGATTTGCTATGAGAGATATCTTATCACTGGTGACATTTTAAACATCGTCTCTTCACAAGCATTCTTGCATGGCAGTGATTGTGTTGTTTATTGGAAATAATATTTAAATTTAAAAATTGAACTTTATTAACCACGTTAATCGCCGTCAGTTATGAATGATTTGGTTTGCTAGAAGGTTTCTTTCCCTCCGCCTCCACTCTTTCTGACGTATTGGGTATCTTTTTAGTATATATATTTTTTTAACGCCCGGTACATGGCCGCATGCACACGTACAGAGAATTGATCTTCAGTCAAGTTAATGCATCGGTATGTGATCCCGTAAGATGTGGTTCAATTCCCAGGATGTTACAGTCGTCTTGGAATAGAAGTATTAAGTCAGGCACTGCTTTAACCTGTGGCTGTTACATTAGCTATTAGAACTCCGAAAATATCCTTTTTTACTTACAAGGGCTTTAGTAGATGTTGGGCACATGCATTAGTCGGTGTCGCCCCTAAGGTCGGGCAGTGAGGCGTATGGCCGGGGCACCGCGCTAGTGCATGGCTTTATTTATGCTTTATGCTAATGTTAATGTTTAGTTGGTTTAGTAAATTCCATTCCATATTTCTGTCCGGCACCCCAAATCTCAAGGTCAGCCTTCTCTATAGGTATTCTTGTTGCCCATTAGCTTAACGTAATTGCTTTAAGAATAGCGTATGTATGCGAAATACTGGACGGAGTAGATGAGGAGGTATTGATCATTTAACCCTCGCCTGTTTCTCCCTTCGGTGATTTCTCCAGAACGACTCGCGTTTCCGTTGTTTTTTTTCATCGAGAACTCTCGCAGAAAGCCTCTCCCTATGCTCACTACTTCAAAGCGCTCTTTTCGCTTCAATTGTTGCGAGCGCCGCTGCTCATCTGTCGCGTTCCCTTGGGAGACGGAAGTGCGCGTGGTGTGGGATGGGGTGACACTCCCCCCTCCACCCTTCCATCGACCTCCATCTCCTTGATGACCGGCGGAATCCCTTTGTTCTTCTTCTCAATCCTACGTTCTCGAACAATAAGTTTGTCTCTCTCCATCTCTCCCTTCTGCGTCTTCCATTATTCTTCCAAACCACCTCTCGTGGACATTTTTTATCAGGGCCGTCTTCCACTTGGCCCCCTCTCCACCTTCACTCCTCCACCCTAGAAACACGGAGTGAAAGTCATTGCGCTCTTTTTTTACTTTCAAAACAAAAGACGCGACATGCGATAAATTAAGTTGCGTCTACTATGTCATTATGCATAAATTGGTCAGTTTAATGAGTATAATTGCTACATGTACTTGAAAAGCACAGAAATTATTATGAGATACGACCAATTGTGCTGATTGATGAGGTTACATTACGTTGCATCACGCGGGGCTTGGCTGGTTTTTTCTCATTCGTTATATTGTTTTAAAGTAACTCGTTAATATACCCCTGGTATTCTGATTCCGGGTAATATTATAAAGGAGGATGATATATTAAAACTTTGTATTCGTTCTATGACAATTTTGTGATTTGTTCCGATCTTAGCTCTCCCTCCTTGTGCTCTAAATACCTCGTGACATCCACTCCTCCGTAAAGATTAGCTGCTTATTTTAGAATTTGAACCATTGTATTTTACCATTCGTATATGAGCAAATGGATGAATGTACCAAACATATATTATAAATAACGATTTAATTAACGATAGTTGGAGGTGTGTTCATGATTTTCTATCGAGTATCTAAGCTAGTTATTTGGACTGAATACGTTATTACGTAAGGTTTTCTTAAGAGTGCAAAAAAAGAAAAGAAGCAGGCTAAGGACAGTGAATTAGAAATGATTTAAAGCTATCGTGATAGTTTAACTTGAGCTTAGATGCTGGGCTCAATTATCTGAAGCTGGGATAATATTATATGCTGTGAGGTGAAGTTATGTGGATATGTGCTATGCCAATAGTAAACCAAACTTTTTTTATTAGCGAAATCAGTGACATTAGTTCTTTAAAGTTATTTCGGCCTCTGCGCCTAATCTCTCAAGCGAACGAGTGTTCCCACATCTGTCACTTGAGCTCGTTAAATTAAAACGGGAGAAGGCTATGTCTTCAAGTTGCTCGTCTCGGAGATTGAAAATTATCCTCCCACTCGGCAACCTGCTGGGGGTTCGTCGCGAATGCATTTTTAGTCGATCCGATAAACTGCGGAAGGCGGGAACATTAGTGGAAAGGGTAGGTAGTAATCACCTCGGGCCCCACGCTGAGCAACGCCCAGCGCCGCCGTGAGATTTCCGCCGAAAGTAATTTCATAGTTCCGAGGGAGTTTTCATTCTTGTGTCGCCGGGGCGTTGTTGTAAGATGGCGCCTCGACTCGGCAGGTGGCGCCAGGGGGGGGGCGGTGATTGGCCCTAGCGGGTGGGGGAGAGGTCTCCGAAGTGCTCCGCGGGTGTCGGTCTAAGGGTTTCAGGGTTGGGATGGACTCGAGGCGGGAAATGAGAAGATGTGTGGCGCAAGGGGAGGGAGGGTGTTGGGCTGGCACTCCGTGGTGCCGCTCCTGGCCGAGGTGGTGTCCGGTGAGTGAGTGGATTGAATCTTCCCGGTTGGGGAAGAGAACGGACCATGGCCGGGTGTTCTCCGGAACACGGGAAGCAGGGAGTGCGGCTGGACGAGAGGGCTTTGTCGCGTGCTGAAGAAAATTAGCGTAAAAAACCCTGGTACCTACTCGTTCACTAAGAGTAAGGCTGCGGCGGCACGTCATAGAAATCAGAATGCGATTCAATATACTTGCGGCGTTAATTACGACTGGATATGACTGCTTAGCTGATTGCAGGACTGATTTCATTATGTGTGTTAGTGCACGCCCTCTTTTTTGTTCACCACAAGTAGCAGCGTTACATCATCCATATCATGGCGAATTGGATACATTTTCGATTAAAATTACGGAAAACAGATATAACTGGAAAACTATAAAATAGAATAGGCATGGTGAATTGAATTACTTAGGAAAACTCTGATTTTGCCATAAGCTGAGAACTAATTGCATGACGCTTTAACCTCGATAAATAGTGTTTGTGGTATTAGACTGGACGTATTCCTTACTTTTCAAAGATTACTAAGACTAGGATGTGATTTCATTTGGTTGAAGCTCAATTATTGTATGATTAAATTATCATTCCAATAATTACATTTAAAATTTCAACTATTTAATTGCAATTGTATCTTAAGTATGTTTTTCTAGGTGGTTTTTAACCTTTTAACCTATCATTCCAATAATTACATTTAAAATTTCAACTATTTAATTGCAATTGTATCTTAAGTATGTTTTTCTAGGTGGTTTTTAACCTGTTGAAATAGATCTACGATTGAGAATTTATGCCTTGCCACTGTACTTTTTCAAATAGAATTAAATAGAAAATTATAGAATAAGTTGAGATACATCGCTTTGAAGCCGTCTAATCTATTTTAAATCTTTTTCAGGTAAGTTGATTCTTGGTGCTCACGTGTCCCGAGTATCTGCAGCGTTATTTGTAAGTAACGATGAAAATCACGCAGCCGAATATAGCGTAAGGTAAGAAAGGGGAAAAGCCGTGCTTGGGACTGTTTTACTAACTCTCATTAACTTCTCTTTATTTAAATGAGATAATAAGGCATAATATCTACAAAACCCTCTTGTTATTCTTCTCTTTATTTGTTCTCTACCTGAGGTAATCTTCATATTTCCAGAAATTAGAATATGCAAATATATTTAAATGCATTTTTTAAAATATTAGAAGCTTTTCGAATTTGAAATATTTTCGTATCAGCAAGGGCTAATGATCAAGGCGCCAACCGTCTTCTTGCACATGCACAATATTTTAATCATAAATATTTTCTCATCCCCAGATATGTTTAGCAAACAATACTGTCGTTTGGGACGCTTTCTCGGATTTTTTCTGCGCAAAAAATCTGTTGGTTTTGCTGCAACGTCATATTCGAAAGTGCAACCTGTCCTCTCGCTTATTTGGGTCCACATTCCTACATGCCATTCGACGAATTGCATTTGAGGATGGATTCGCATGAAAATTCCTCTCTCTCTCTCTCTCTCAGTGGTGGAATTCGAGCTGGGACCCATTGAATGTATAAAAGCCGGTATTCTACTCGCGGCCAAGGAGGATTCATTTCAACCTCCTTGCCCACAACCACACATCGATCCTCATTTGTGAGCCGTACATTTAGTTTCTGGAGTTGAATTGGTCCTCGTGAGGGATGCGTTTCGGAACGACTTACGTTTATTGTGCCTTCGAAGGTTAAGAGGGCAATCGTGGTGAAGGAATGGGAGGAGCAAACGGGGTTGGTACGAGGTGGTTGCGAGTGGTTATATTGGAGAGTCCCTCTTCCCTCCCTCCCCACCGCCAGGCATCCTTGGCTGATGAAATCGTAATGAAGAGTGAGTGAAGGGCGGACGAATCACACGACGCAGAAATGGAGGAGATCATTCCTCAGGGTCCCACAACCCTTAATACCCTCTTACCTCACTCCCTTTCGTCCTCACTCCACCCAACCCACGAAAACCTGCCGAAAGGGCGATTGCGAATTTTCCGAGACAATCGTGTCCAACCGGAACGTGTGGGTGAGGAATGTTTTCTGGGCCGATATCAATGAGTGGAGACTTAAAAAAAAGAAAAATAACTGGGTGGGCATGGGATGGGACGGCAAAGATGACTCTCATTTGCTCCCCTGCCTTGTGGGTGGCAACTGCCGTTGTTTATTTATCTTGTGTTTTTGCTGGAATGGGAAGGGTAAGCGGAGCTGATGAAGGGCCTTGGTGTATTCAGTATACTCACAGGGCGTGCCTAACTGGCCTCATGTTTGGATGCGCAGGATTGAGCATGGGTGATTCTCGACGGAGGGTTGCCGCTCTGGGTCCCAGAAGCATGTGCATACTTGTCCATTTCTCTCTCTCTCTCTCCATGCATTCGGGCAACAGCCATAAACAATGGAAGGGTATGGGTAAAATGAATAAGGAGAGGGAAAGGTCGAAATGGAATTGTATGCAACAGACTGTTTTATTGTCTCTTTATTGTTGCAATGAATGCGTAGTGCGTAGGAAGAAGAGTTTTTCGTACCTATACCAGTTCTGTATGTACCTATTTTGCGGAATTAAAATGATATCCTTCGTGCCATCCTGAAACTCGCGTGATCTGAATTTTTCAAGTAATCTTGGCCTAGCCAAATTTCCTATCATTGCATTAAACAAGTGCACGCAGTCACGCGCACGGGTGCGAAGTTATACACCGAAGACGGTGACATTCGCCATGAAAAAATCATTTACCGTCATCGATGTATAACTTAGCCTAGCGTTTGGCTTCCGGGTATCTATCGGCTCCTAACGTAATCCTCCAATCGGCTGGAAGCAGCATAAATTACATTATTTGTTAAATCGAAGCAGTTTTTAACGATTCGAGTGGATTTTCTTTGTATTCTGTTCATCTCGCGTAATAAGACTTTCTGTGAAGAGTCCCAAATGCTCGCGGCACATGTATACATCACCAGCCCCCGATGATTCCTCGGAGTCGGTGAATGAATCTCAGAAATCGTACTTCATTAGATATAGAGTTTTTTTCATGGAAAGGACTTTTTAGGACTGAAAGGCAAAAGTTGTAATGGAGCTTCTTCAGCCAATCCTTTTAATTTTTCGATATTTTTTGTTCAAATTCTGTCATACCGTGTTGTAAGATTAGTGCATCCATCTATGAAACAACTGTCTAGAACAATGTAAAAAGGTGTAAAGGTCTCAATTTTCGTTTTAATTTTAACGTCTAATGAATAACGTGATGTTTCGAAAGTTATACGGATTGTCAACGCCAATAGTTCGTGTAAATAAATATGCCATCATAACTCTGTTGCACTTCCAAACCTGTGAATTGTAATGAAATATGCACGCACGCAAATAGAAGCTTAATTTAGTTGCAAAATAACTGACGAGAAAGAGTGCGATAATATAACTTGAATTACAGCATTATTTTAGTCTGGCGTTAATTCAAGAGGTAAATCAGAGTAATTGAAACTATGAGGAAACTAATGCCGCCAGAAAAATAACGAGCTCGGCTCTGAGGAGAGGGAGAAGAAATGAAGGAATTTGGGGGATGTTCTAAGGGGATGTGAGTCGAGGTTTGAGCAGTTAGCGTGCTTGGGGGGGTGGGGCCGGTAGAATAAATTGCTGAAGAGAGTTGTATTTAGTTTCAAGGCATTTGAGGATACTCTAGGGAGGGCCAAATTTCAGTTTGGGCGTATTCAGGGTTCTGTGGAAGCGTTACTTTTTTTGGGGGTGGGAGGGAGAGTGGGAACGGGGTTTTCGGGAAATCCTGAGCGGGGAGGACGGAAGAGTAAGGGGCGTAATTTTAGCCAGGGCGTAGTCGGGATTTCGTGAGAGAGGGGTTGCAAATGAAAAGGGAGAGAGAGTGAGGGATTTTCTGGGAGTGGGGTAGAGGGAGGTTATTGGCTTGGCAGGGAAAGGGGTGGTTCTAGGATCGGGGCAGAGGAGGATGAGTTTAGGGCCGGTGGTCGGCAGGGGGTGCTGCTCTTCTCTGCCGGCAGAGGGGAGGAAAGGGGTACCCTGGATTCCCAGGGCGTGATTTGTGGGAAGGGGTTACCCTCTGTATGGTAACGGCCGCCCATTCTTCCCGAAACCCTGCGTACCCTTATCCACCCTTCCCCTTTGCTGTCAGCCCACACCCTCCCCTCCCTTCTCCTAGTTTATTCCCTCGCCATCTCCCTCCCTCCACTGCAATGCAACCACTCCCCGTACGCACCATCTCGATATGAAAACCTACACGACCCAAGCTATTGCTCTGAAGGACTCATACTTCTGGTGTTGCAATTATTATTGCAAAAATAATTAAAAGCAAATATCATTATTTGCTTATTCCAATCCACACCTCCCACGATTGTTGTATGGATGTTTTTTTCCGCATAAAAATGTTTTTTCGTCAATCATCGAGAAGACTGATATGACGCGGTGTTCTTCTTTTACTTCGGCCCCTTCCTCTGCTGCAGTCAGCGGAGTTATGTTTTCTCATTTTCTTCCGCACATACGTAGAGCCATTTCCCTTTTCAGTAACAACGTGGTTCTTTGTTTCCCATAGTTTATGCTAGAGGCTCCTTAAAAGAGTTACGCTTTTATAATTTGTAACTTTGCTCTGATGGAATCCTACATTGGATTTAACAAATATATTGCTCTTATTCACAACGAAATTTCACGCGGAAAGTTCTTGCAGCGGGAGAGATTACTTTGGTGTTTGAAAATTTGTAACATACTCTTCATTTTGAAATTTCTCCCAACTCTCAGTTAAGTCTTTCGAAACTTTGCATATTGCAATTAAATTTATGAATTCTCTGGTCTTTGCCCTAAGTTGAGAGACTGATGCCCTCTCATAAGTCACGAATTGGATGCATTCCTCAAATATAGTGGACAAAAATTTACTCACCGAATTGAATGTTTGAGAATTGAATTGAATCCTGATATTTAATGACGTTACAGGCCGAGTGCTGAGTCAACAGAGAGATCTGTTTATCACATCTTCTCCTGTTTCGCTCTTCTTTAATGTCACTCCGCTCGTACTGGTTCTTAATTCGGTTTGATTTTGAGTTTCTGAGCTTGTATTTAATTCGCTAAGTGTGTGATATAAAGCACTCATTTCAACTTTTGTATTAAATTGTTAAATCTTTGGCGCAGTACTTTTCTTGGTAGCATGAGTTTGAAGGGTGAAAGATACGTCGAAAAGGGGCCTTAAAGGCAAGAATCGCCTATCACCAGAGAAGAAGAAGATGGGTGAAAGAGGAATGGATTCTAATAGTAAACTGAAGTAGGAGATCGCGCGAAAAAGTGTAGCGATTTTTAAATAAAGCAATTGGAAGGTGACACTGGTCTGATAGGTAGAACTGAAGCTAGTAATATCCTCTTGTTCCTGCTGGTCTCGAAATAGAGCACGTTTAAGTGAATCGCTCGATGAAATTAATGAGAAGAAGATCGGTTCCACGCTTTGCGTTTTCCGGTATTGAATTTCATCGTCGTTTATAATTTTTCGTGCTATGGTTAAGCTATACAAATCTTTATTGCGATGTTTACTGCGTCGTAAATGTGCTGTGGACCACACTTCCGTACACAAAGGAATGGAAGTTTCGATTTTCAGTCCATTTCCGAGATAATTCTTCGCTTGTCTTTGCTTCTCATCCTTCGCCACCACCACTTCCTCTTCTCACTCTTGAATTGCATTCATCCTCTTCCTCCTTATCCCCACCCCACCCCCCCCCTCCCCCAGGCGCAGCGTGTCCCTCCCCACCACCAATTCTCTTTTGATTTATCGCCGCCCGACTGAATGTGCGCGACCGCTCAACTATAAAGGACCAGATAACTCCTCCTCCTCTTCCTCTCCATCCTCCCGCCCTCCCCTCCAGCCCCCCTCTCCCATTTTCCCTCTTTTCACATTCATTCGATCCATCTCTATGGCTTCCACTCCTCGCTCCACCATTTCAAAGGCCTGAGTTCGATTCCAATCGAAGCCTTTGATATGAGAGGAATATACTTCGTAACCCACGGTGGATTAACATAGATATGATGAGTCACATGCTCGGTTTTATAATCTTCAATTGAACTTTAAACGGTAGATGAAGTCATGTTTACGTTAATAAGAAGGTTAGTTCGAGTTTGGGTTACGTATTTGTGCATCATGCTGAGGATTAGTCGGATCTAGAGTAGTGGTGATTCTGAGAAATCTTGAGAATATTTGAAAAATCCTGTGATATCTCCTTTGAATGAAACATTTGTTGTGGCTATTTCACATTTTAGTTCTTTGTAGTGCTCGTCATCATCGCCATCAGCAGCTGTTATCAATCTGAAGATTGGCTTGGAGCAGCTCTCCAATCTATTTTCTTATAAGGTAATTGTTTAATTACTTCATAATTCCTATTTTGACATCTAGTTTTTTACATCAAAAGGTTCATTTACTCTATCTCCCATTATGTTCTTTTTACTTATTTCAGTTGCCTGAGGATGTGTCTAATAAGTTGATCATTTCTACTTTGCCAAGTTAGCAATCCATACATCTATAGAATTTTATGAGTACCAGAAGATTATTAGTTAAGATGAATAGAGATTCCCCTGAAGAATAGTTAAAATAAGGTATTTAACGATAATTTATAACAGTGAGGAAACTTTTACAAACCACGTAAAAACACACAACCACGACCCGGGTTTCGACGGCTAAGCGTCATCATCAGGTGAACAAAAGTGTAAAACATTCCCTTATATACTATCAGTCAGTTGGGGGTAGTGTGGTGAGGGGAGGGGAGGAGGACGGGAATGGACAACAAAAGAGGAAAGGATAGGGGAGTTGGCGGGCAGCAAGTATTCATTTAAAAGATTAACATCTGGGTCAACATTTCGCTTTAAAATTTCGAGCTGTTCAAATGCATTTAGCTCACGTCGGTTATTAGTAAAATGCAATACTTTAACTTTAAAATCACTTCATGGTCACAAGTTAAAAGGTATTTAACGCACATTCGTACCTATATCATATTACATATGAACCATTCTCGATTGATGATAACGTTTAGATTTCTTTTCATTGCGAAGGTGAATTGATTTTGTTCCATATTTCATTCCGTTGCAAATATTTTTCCATTATTTTACAATTTTTCGGTTAGATCTCCGTTTGCATTCTAATTATATTATTTTGCTTTGGAGTATAGGTTGTAGTACATAGTTTTCCTTGTTTTTTTCACGAATATTGTGAGGTAGTAAAGGCTGCGCAACAAGGTTACTGCATTTCAACGATCCCAGATTCAATTGATAAATCATTGAACATCGAGGTTACGAAATTAATTTTACGAGACTCGTTGAAATTTAATCCGGTGTTGATATATACAAGCGTATTTCGATTGCGTAGAATTGCTAAATTTATGAGGCACAGAGTTACTCCCCGGGGCAGTCGTAACATTTATTGCCAAATCGAATTAATTGGAATTTACAAACCATTAGAATTAGTAATTCAGCGATGGGGTAACATTTTAACGGAATAGTTTACTTTTCTCGATGAATTGTGTACCCCACTCTTCCCGCATGAATGTATTATTCAGGCAATCAGTGTTTTCTGTGTTTGACGTCGTCATTATTGGAAAAATGTGATCGTATGGAATAAAATAGGGCGTAAAACAAGGATTCGTAATGTCACCAATGTTTTATGTTTTTTTTATGGGTAAACGTATGAGATGTGCTTGCCGTTATAATGTTGGCGTCAAAATTGGGAATATAAATCTTGGAGGTACTACTGTACGTCGATGATGCCATGTAACTGTCTTAGAGCCCACAGGAATTACAGATGCTCTTGGATAACGTTTGTGAAGCAACAAAGTGATCGGAATTGAGGGTAGTTGCACAAAAATGGAAGTAGTGGTTTTTGACAAAAATAATAGAAATTATGACTCTTTGATGAGGGTAAATGGTAAAATGATTTAGCAAATGTATGATTTTGTATAACTCGGCCGAATGCTTGTGAAAGATAGGAGGATAGATGAAGTGAGTGAAAGGCGTGCGAAATATGTAAGGAAAGTTTTAAGTAGTAGGTATGTGGTATATATCAAGGAATTACTGTTTGCCTTAGGAAGCAAACATTCCTGCAGACAAGAGAGTGCTCCTTCTCAGTTTATTTCTAAAAGGGAATAATTTTAAAAGGAAGAGTCATTAAATTTTATTGAATCAAAAGGGCATATAGCAGCCAAACATTGCCAGGAACTATATGGTGTGAAAATTACGAGAGTAAAATTGAACTCCTTTTATTTCTGTTGCTATGAGTCATCGATTTAAAATTGAATTGAATATGCGGGTTTAATTATCTTATCGTGATCAGGAGCATCGATCACGTAAAGCGTGCCTTTATTTCTCACGCTTGTTGGAGGCGAGAACATTCACTGTAATGTAGCGAGCATAAAATGCTAATACAAATTCCTTTATTTCTTTACGATTCCGATTTGGAGGAGAATAATTTATTGGAGATATATGTTTGGTAGCAGTAATTTTCCGTGGCTAGGCAGTCATTGCATGTATTTGTTTTATACCTTGTACGCAGAACAGATTATATTTTTTAAAGCAATCAAATAACATTGGCTCTAGTACAAATGAAAAATATGGCTTTAAAAGAGCATAGCCCTATTCGCTCCGAGACTCATTCGTCGATTCGACGGTCGGTTTGGCTGCTGATATTAGGGCTTTACCGCTGCCAAGCCTTTTAACGTGTGAAATACGAACTTCGAACCGTTAAATCCTGCATTGTGAAACTCGCACCGGGCTATTTCACACATTAAACGACATAGACTGCTTTTAAAGCCAGTACACACAGCGACTCCCAATCGAGAAAAGTCTGAAGCATTTTTTCCAATTTTTAATGAAAAATGTATATTTTTCTAACTTGTTTGTACTACCTCTTTTCTTCGTAACCCTCTCAATGTGTTCTATGGTAGAATCAACGTTTCATACTCCTTAGATCACCATTTGGCCTCACTTTGAATTTTATTTGGAGTTTTCAGCTGAAATGCGTCACTAAATGCTTTAAGGGTTAGATTTACCTTTATAATCCATGTTAACTGCGTGCTAAAATTGTCATGGCAACGAGCGGTATTTTTTTAATTAGAACATTTTTGCGAAAATTGTATTCCGTATCCATTTAAAGCCATATGTATTCTATTGATGCTGTATGGTTCTGGGACTGACTATACCTAGTTTTCTCTTGTTGTCGGCTCCAAGGTACTAATCCCCTATATGACCTCTCTCTGTACCACTTCATAATCTCAACCATCTTTCAATGTTGTCCAGAATACTCAGCTTGCTCCTTCCTATTTCCCACTCAAGTGAAACTCTTGACCTTTGAAGCCATCAGCAGGCTGCCTAATCTACGTAATTCGTTTACCTTTTCTGCATTTTTCTCATCTCTCCTTCCAGTCGAGGTACCTCCCACATTCGTTGGCCTTCTTCCTCTTTGCCAAGCTTAACCTTGCTAACTTTCTTCTAACCTACACCTTCAAACCTTCGCTTGCCCCTTTCCTCAGAAACCTCAATGCTGCGACCGAACAACGCCACACGTCATGTTGAAGTTCCAATCTTTTCTTCACATTTTTAATCCCAGTCTTCAATTCCCTTCTTTTTGTAATGTCTTGTACAGTTTTGTTGATGTTCTATCGCTCTAATTTACTCCCTGTAATACAAAGAGGAATATAACCCGTGTTAGCGAACCCAAATTTCCATGCGTTTGCCGTCCCTTCAGAAATGAATTTCGTCCACGTGTACTTGATGATTGTCCCCGTCTCCAGAGGAAGAATAAAACCTCATCTCTCGCTACCTACTCAATTGAATGAGCACTACACTCTTGCTCGGAACGCGCAATGATTTGTAGACCACAATTTGCTTGGAATGTATCCCTTGGTAGCGGCACTCTTCCCCTTCGCTTCTTTTGAAGTTGAACTTTCACGGTCAATTTGCGATTCAAAATCCGTCCGTGTTCCACGCTCTCAAGAGATCGCCACCCATGCCAGCGGGAAGATTAAGTCGTCAGCTTTTTTTCAGTGGCGATTGGAGGGCGGAGGAGTGGTGTGGGGGCGAACAGGTGGAGTAGACGGGGGCTCCCGACTATAATTTCTCCGATTATACAAAGTGAAGATTTCCAATCGAGTAAGAAGGAAGTATAGTAATGGCTTCTTAATCTCAAGATTTTTTTTCAATGCTTTGGTGTTGAATTCGTTGTAAGTTAATAATAACCTTTAAGTTTCCCGTTCGTTTTTCTAAGTTTAATACTCACCATGATAGTTATGGCATTGGTCTAAGATATTTAGGCGTCATTTTCTCGTTTTGGCGAAGTGGGAGGAAGAATTTTTCGCTGAGATTTATTTTAACGTTTGCGGACCAAAACTGTTGTACCATTTAAAGTCTTTAGGAAACTATAAGCCGCGTGTTAAGGTATATACAGACGCTGGGCAACGAGAATAACTCCCCGCGCCAACTCGAGAGACCGCAACCTTGTAGTCGAGGTTAGTCCCTAGAGGTTAGTGATTTTGGCCGAAAACCAAAAATATACGAACATATCCTAAATAGAAAGAAAGACACTCAGCTGATAGAAGCTTCACTTATGAACCAGCTTTGGTCCAAGGGCCTTTGTATTTTCCCCTGCGGACAAGCGGAGCAACTGCCAAAGATATCGAAATTCTTACCTCCTTCCCCTTGGCCACGGGCGAGAGAGCCACGGAGAAGGTAGCTGTATGGTGTGGAATCTGTGGATCTGTTGTAGCCTCGTCCGGCGATGTCTTCCCCTCCTCCTCTCTGGGCGAGAGAGGGTATTACGAATCTGGTGAGGCTGAAGTTTGTGTGAGGGGGGGAGGTCGGTAGAATTTGAGTTAGCGGAAAGGGAATCCTCTGCTTGGTTTCGTGCGGTGGACTGTAGGGGTCAGTGAGGCCATGTGTTCGGGTTGGTGTGGTGGATAGACAACCGGCTTCTCATCCCGAGGGCCAGGGTTCGAATCCAAACAGTGGCGGAGACTGTTCTTAGAAGAAGTTAAGACTAGGCTAATGGATTTACTGGGTTTCTCCTCCCTCTCTCTCTCTCTCTCCCTCTATTCCCGAGATAATCCTTCTCTTACCAATGAACCCACCTGTTCTAAATGGCGCAAATGACCTCAGTTGTCGGTCGCCTCTCCCGGATAACCCACCGACTAACCCGAAGGGGGAGATCTTGGATGCATAGGGGTCGTGCTAGGACACGTGGTGTGAGGTGGACGTTTGTAGTGGGTGGGTATGGGGAAGGGTAGGGGGGACATTAAACGCACTGGAAAGGCCACCCCTTACCAACGCCAGGGCGACCGCGCTCGGCCGCATTAAAAGCGCAGAATTCGGGCTGGTTATGCAAATGAAGGGTGGGGAGGAATTAAAGAGTGGAAAGGGAGGCGAAAGACGTGGTCTTGTGGGGTTGATTCCTCAACTGAGGGAGCAAAGGAGGGAGCAAGGGGGGTTGGTGTAAAAGTGGGAAGGGGTACATTTCCCCGCCGAAAATGGAGCGACCTCCTCCCCCACCTCCTCCTCCTCCTCCTCCCTAACTTCCGCGCTCCGCGTTTCTTTCTTGTTTTAAATTCTAGCCAGAATCGAGCGACATAAGGTCCCTGCGACTCCAGAATCTGGAGAACTCCCGCGGAAAATCCCAGGACGACTCCTCCAGTGCGATGAGGAAATCTTTCAGAAAAGATGCTTACTGCTTCAATGGTCGTGCACGATCATTTATTGGTTAAGCCTGCACAAGTAAGTAAATAAGTTTTGCAAGCTCATTACTGAGTTTAAGGAGAGATAATTACCCCACATAATTTCTGAACTTATCGTAGGTTATCGGAAAATGGTTTGCTTCAACTCTCATCCCATATATTTTTGATTCGATCGTTTAATTCCTATACAACGCCATATTTTGACATCCTTCATAGTTTAGATTAGATGAACATCATTCTTAATCTTCTTCGGCTATTCTTCCTATTCCTTCCTCCTTACGTTTTAGTTTTACTGTGACAGAAAGGCTTACCATACCTATAATTTTCAACCATCATCTAGGATTAACTGCCGTTTTATGCTGTAGAATTGTCATTAAAGGTTTGATTTTTCATGTAAAATGTATCCGTTAAAATAGATATTGATGCTTATTACGTCTCTCCAGTCACTATTTGTGTTATACCAATCCGTTTACGAGTAAAATATATGCCTACAAGTATTACCACTTGTAAATTTGATGAATCCGGGATCCGCACAAATGATGCTGTAGCAGTTGAGCTGAAAAAGTATTGGACGTGCAGCGGCGGACGAAGCGATGCTTTTACGTTCATCCCACTGCGCATCCGATGGGCACCGCGCGCGAGCAGCCTGGCTTCAATCCGGTGGTCACAACAAATGCTTCGAACGTGGATGAATGTGTGCTCTGAGGGAGCTTATGCTTCTCGAATGACCTACCGATTAGCCCAAATGACCAAGGTGACTCCAAAAATAATTACTATTAAATTAAATAAAAAAATAATGACTCAATTAGAAGGTGACTCAAAAAATACACTGGCTAATTGAGGCAGAGGTTACCATGAGGCAAGTCGTAGATATGCCAAATAATCGAGTTATATATTATGAACTGATTCACTAGTCGAGAAATTATGAAAAAAATTTACTTCCGCAATGTGCGTGGAAAACCTTCTTGTATGGAAAACAAATCATCACAATTTCGGAAACCACCTTTGGCATTGTTTTCACTTTACTCCTTGGGATCATTTACCGCTTAGACTAGATTATGCAATGCGTCGTTATGGATATTTAAGCGAACACCGAGGTTTCTATAAACCTTCATGAGCGCATAGGTGAGCTTTGTGTTTACCCGAGATGCGCCTGATTAAAGGTTCATGAGCGTTCATATTTCGTACAACTTTGACATCAATATTCAATCTGTAGTACATTTATTTTGTTATCGTTTCTTATGGATCCTTAACCCAAATGACGGCGCTTCTGTGATCGTTTAAGGGGGACTTAACTCTCCGATTCCTCTCTTCTTGCATTACGCGCGGCCGAGTCGAGCCGCAGCGTTGCTGATTGCTGCGGCTTGGTTGATCGTCTCGGAACGATAATGAAGAGGTGATGTTAATGAGGTTTCGGGACCCGAGACGACGCGCTTATACCTCTTTGATTTACTCACTCCCTCTTTATCATCCCTTAATGAAGGAAGTCATGCTTTAAGAAACTCGTTAGGTTGCGGCCGTGCAGAAATACGGTGCTAGTCTTATGCGTTTATTTTTTTTTTCATTTAAGACCAAAAACTGATGACTAGGAAATGAAGTAGCGTATGTGCGTTTTAAAAGACCGTTAATGTATTTATTATTTTAGCCGTTATCATTTTAGCAAAGGCTTATTCTGCTTAGGTAATTATTATGTGTTACCAGCATAGTTGGGGTAATGAAAACTATTACTAGTAATCAACTTGTTTTTCAATTTCGTAAGAAATTTAAAATAAGGGTGATGAATCTAAGCCACTTCACATGTTTGAGGTAGTACAAATGTCTACAAGTTGACATACTAGTATACTGCTATTTGCAATGCAAACACAGCATCGACGTTAAATTTACACTGGCAGTGAAAGGCCCTCACGTGGTTTTAAATAAAAATGCTTCAGAGGTCTTCTGGAAGGAATTCAATGACGAGAAGCTTTGACTTGCTTCTTCGATTTTGACATCAATTAGAAGCGTCAAAATCACAAGAAGACGTTCATTTGAGTTCTCGGTTGGTCAGTGCCATCCACGGTTCTTGTCCGCTTCATTGAAGTTACCAAGGGTGTTACCCCTTTCGGCTTACTAATCTCTTTGTGATTTTCAAAGAAGAGTGATCAATTTCATTTTAAATATGCGGTTTTTTATTAAGGTACGTTTATGTCCGAAACTATTTCATTTTACTTGGTAAAATTCGACTGAAAGTTGTCCGCCGCTTCCTGCGCACATCCACGATCTCCCTGAAAGACCTCAAATTGTCCCATTTCGAGATGGAGCCGAGACTTTCACGTACTGTTTTATCCATATTGAAAAGAAATAATCATGAGCTAATACCCTGGCTTTTATATAGTTCCGTGGCCTATTTATGGCGGTTATATTACCGCCTTGACTCACCCCTTAAAGCTGGGTAAATTGCTTAATGTGGATTAGTTATTATAATGGAACTGTGAAGCGAGCACAATGCATTTTGCAATTCTAATGAAGACTAGAATATAGTGCTTGGTAGGAGACCAGCGCAATTGATTGGAAATATTGATTCCTAAGTATTTATTCATAACTATAAGTATAATGAAATTAGATAATGTATGCTCCCAAAAATCTGTTCAATGGGCGTGACGGTTTTTTCTCGCCGTACGGAAATTTTTCCTATTATTTTCAATAGTAATTAACGGTCCATAAATACATGTTTGGGAACTATTGTTGTGTCCCCATCTGTCGATTTCCTTCGCCAGGTTTGTTAAATTTATGGTGAAAGCACTTAGATGGCTATTTAAAGTAGTTATCCTTTCCCTGGAAGGTAGGTATTGTGGATAATTATACATGCATTCCGATTAACTAGGCAAATAGGTAACTTCGTGGCATTCATATCCTCCGTTTCTTCGTAAGATTTTGTTTTTTTCACTCGGGCACACTTGCGCTTTACGAGGTTCTAATTTCATGCGTACGTAATTATGTATAAACCCCCTGCTCTCAAATTTTCCCATAATTCATTTCTCTTTCCCAAGGAAAGATTTTCAAACATGTCTAAAGATTGATTCCAGTTCTGCTTCGAGTGGGTTCTTTGGACTTGTGGCCTGCCCGTGACGAGACAAATAACATAACAATCAATGATTGTACATAAAAACCAATTACATAATATTTTAGAGTCACATAATAGTGTCACTCACCAGTGAAGAGCGTGATGTGTCGCAAAGAGATGAAAGCGAGCGATATTGGCCGGACATATGGACCTGAGTTCCCTACAGGTACTCTTGCGGGAAAACTTAGGTTCCTCTGCCCCCTTATCATCGAATTCCGGTCACGGCGGAGATTTTCAGTCAAATCCTGATCCCTTTCCGGGTGCTATTCAGAAAGAACTCGAGTGTGGTACTCCGTCCATCGGAAGGGAGGTTAAACCGAGGACCCATTTTTATGCCAGACGATGATGAGTTGGTATGTTGATTGATTTTCATTTCCATACTTACAATGAGCATCTGTTTAGCCGGCCAGTCTGTTGGAGATGGCGCTAGTGTTGAGCTGAGGGAGGCACATGAAGGATGTTGCCAGGTGCTGGCGCTCAATGGTGCTGGTGCGTGTCTGTAGTCTTCGGGAGGGGGACTTCTTGTCGGTCGCGAAGCCGAGAAGGGGAGTTCGCTTTTGGGTGGAGGGAGGGCGGCGGAGGAAGGATGCGTGAAGGGTTGTCTGCGGGAGGGATGAGGTTGAAGGGTGAGGGAGGGTCCAGGAAAGAAGAAGGAGAGGGTGGTGTTGTGGAGAGAGGTGAGGATGGGGAGGAGGGAGATCTTTGGCTTGAAGGCACGTTGGTGTTCCGGGTGTGCCTTTGGATAAACCTTTCGAGGGGGGGATGTTGGAAGTGGCCTTGTCTTCTTTTCAGTCTTCTCTTCCTCCCTTCGACCCCAAACCCACTTCGCCCCTCGCGCGCAACCGAAGACGTCGGTCGGCCAGCTTGGTGCGCGTACTATTCTCCACGCAGGCCGTGAAATGTTTTAATTAAAACCCTCTCGAGCGGGTGGGGGTGGGAATGCTTCCTTTCTGAGTCCCTCCACAAACCCTCTTCAACCCCCTATTTCGTCCCAACCACGCCCCCCCCCCCATACACACCCTCCCCCACTTCATTACTACCGCTTTACTCCTACCAGCTATCTCCCTTATCTCCCCAGTCATTAATCACCCATTTTGATTGGTTAACTCATCTCGGTTGCATTCCACAGCTCGTTTGGGAGACCCAAGCGAGTGTCCATTTCACATTTCTACCTTGTGGTAATTATCGCTTTTTCTACTCGTGGATCTCTCACGCATGCATGGTCCCAAAAATAAACTAGACTCGATTTGCGTGGATAATGAAGAAGTTCCTTTGATGACATCGGATATTTAGGACTCGGGTGCCCTACGAATTGTGAATGAGGACCCTAAAAACTAATTGGAGGGTTTTCGGGCATGAAGGGGCTTTTGGGATACTTTCAAAACTATTTACTCGCCTCGGTTAACCCAGTACATATATTCTTATACTTTATTTGCTAATATTTTGTTCACTTTCATTCAAAGTGTATACTTTTCAGAAAGAGTATCTAGTATCGTTATGGAGCTAGTGGTAACTTACTTGAAATTAATTTTTGGGTGAGTTTTATAAATTCAAAGAAATAATGGAAGTGAGTCCTTAATGTAAGAGAAACAATTGCACTTTTCCACAAATTGCTTTAATACGTACAACGCGTTTCGGCTGACAGAGCCATCGAAGAACTTCCACGATATCTCGCCTGAATCTGTTGAATTTATGAAGTGAGTCCTTGTTTAATCCGGGAAAGATAATAGGTATGAACGCCTTTTACGAACAATCAATGCTGTGAATGAGATACCCAGCATAATTAACATTAATTTGGCTCACATCAATACCAAGGGAGTCCTCTCTGCCTTTTAAGGTTTGTTAATTACTTTTTGGATGAAGATGTGGCTGGAGGAAGGTAAGGAATGAGGTGACATTATAATGTTTTTCTATAGGCAAAATTTTATCCTCAGTCTACCCTGACGTTTGTTCAACAATTATTAATTTAGATGCTTACTTCTGTTTTCTTACATAAATACTATGGCAAGCATACCTCTTAAGGCTGCTTGGAGCCTAGCTATTTCAATGTTTGTGAGTAAAACAAAGAAAGTTTTTTTAACCAGAATGGTTCAAGTGATGTCTGGGTGTGTAATCTCATGCATTCTCGTTTAACAGACCCGTAGAACTCAGGCATATCTGAAGGGCGTATTGTCATATAGTAGAGTGGTAGATTGGGATTATTTCCCTGCAAAATTTAAGTCATTATCTCGTGAATATGGCCTGGGTATGATAATACACGAGAAAATGCAGTTACGCTTACCAAATTCGTGTCGTGTATTTGACTCGAATTCGGATAGCGATGCCTTATACTTACATTAGTAGACATTAAAATTTTCTTTTGTAGCTTGACACGTGATATTTTTATTTGTTTTGATATGGATAAGTAAACAACCCAAGAAAGGAGCACAATGACTCTTATGGTGTTGAAGGCGCCACTTGTTGGTCTCTCTGTGATTCCCTCTCCCGAGGGCAAGATCGTACATTCTAATGAGAAGGCCAAATTTTTAAGCTGCAAAAGATATAGTGACTCTCCACTACATTTTGTTTTAAGAGGGCTCGTTGATTCCCGAATATAGAGTCATAAAACACCTCAATTTACTGCCGTGGCTCGGACACTTCCCGACATAAAAGCGGACGTAAAAAATATAAACTGCGCATTTCACCGTTTTTTATATCCACCTACCTTCACGGGCGCGGAAATTATTCGACGTCGAGACGGTTGGAGAAGAAAGTGGTCTCCGGAACACATTTCTTGGCTTCGGCTTGAGTGCCCACCTCACATCCGTATGTCGCCTGTTCTTTACAGTTCCACTTCTCAATCTCTTCTCTGTTTTGTTTTCCTCTGTCATCACGCACGTCTCGTCTTAACCGCGTGTAATTCACTCTCCTCCATCCGCTAATCTCCGTCTTCCTCCCTCCCAAGCCATTCTTAGTTTTGTTGTAAAATGTTTTGAAAATTACTCCGAAATACATTGACTTAATCATTTTTGTCTTCTTGCTTTCACCACCTACGTAAGTTGTCAATTCTACTCTTACTACGCTCTTCACATACACACATACTTCTTCTGTATAAGCTATATAAGATAGAGTAATATTTTCGTCCTAATATAAAATTCCAATTCTAAGTGTTCACTTTTATGCAAGCATTTATACTAATCTGGTTATGGACATTATTTCTTATCTTCTCGCGTAGTCACGCTCACGGGCGCAAGGTGGCTCGCCGATCGTGGAGCTTCACATTTAAGAAGTCACCATGCTTACTTGTGTTTCATTCACAGGCATTATAATTTCCGATAAAAGGAGTGTCATGTGCCACCAAGAAATCGAAGACAAACGACTAGATATTGTCAACTTATAATCTCGTTCGATGAAATTAGGTGGGTTTCCCAGCACTTGTTTAAAGCTTTGGAAAGTTATCCGTCTATTTGTCTGCAGCTCATCGATTTATCGCTAGCGGAGTGACTAGAAGAAGTAGAAGTTGTTACTCGAATTCTTGTTTCCCTTAGTTTAATAAAAAATGGACCAGTTATATATCGGAGGCAATCGCAGTAATGTATAATGTCTTCACTGAGGGAACCTTATATTTTTAGAAGAGAGGACAATAAGTTAGTCATCATTAAGTGTATCTGTTAATGCAAATTGGCCGTAATTTAAGATAGTAACAGATGTGGTTCTTAACCACACTCTAATTGTAAATTATAATGGATAAATTATTTCATTGACTGGTCAGTATTGTGTACGCTTACTCCCCCTATCGATGAAAATGTTCTAGGATTTTTTAAAAATATGAGCCCGTATGAGCATGACAAATTTTGACAATTATAATTAAAAGGTATTCGATAAAGAAGTAAGATTCGTGAAGTAGGTAAAATACAAATAAAATAATTAACTAATCTAAATTACAATACCTATATGAAGTTATCTAACCGTAGCTGGGTAGACATTCATGGTGAACCTATACTGTTTACGAATTCTTCGTATTTACTGTAATAGCTCATTCCATCGACCTGTCTCGATTTTCAGGTTCATACACTCCCGATCTCTTCTTCTTCCCTGTCCTTCACTTACCGGACTCTTCTACCTACTTCGGCGACCGGTCCGGAGGTTCCCATGGCCTCTCTCTACATCTTCCACTCAAATCTTCCTCTTGCTTTAGGTTATTTCAGGTATCTCATCTCTTCCCGTGCGATAGCTTTTTCCATTGCCTAGCTTTGCTTCCTCACTACTCACTACGTTTTTTCTCCCTAGCCACATCTCAAGCGCCTCCTTCTTCTTTGCATCCTATCTCCCCAGCGCGGTCACAGGTCGTGGTTTTCTTCGCCAGCCTCTCCTTCGGGTCCTCCGTGGAATTGGACCACTCCGCGCCGCACTCCCCTAGTTTCGCGATTAGAAATCCTTTCTCTTCATTCCCGTTCCGTCCACCCCTGGCTTCTTGGTTCCACCTCTCCTCGTTGCCCCGGGCGGGAAAGAAACTCAGAGGGGTCGCTTGAGATGCCTCTTACCCCTTCGACTCCCCCTCATAATGAAAACGTCCGTCTGACCATCCCCTCATTCTCCACGCTCCTCTCCCTTCATTCTCTCTCCACCACGTCTCTCTCTCCCTTCTCTCTTCTCTCCCTTCTGCCTCACGTCGCTAACTTCCTATCCCCCCCTCATCCCTTCATCCCCTGAAATTTGCACGCTCCCCCCCTCTCTCCCTCCCAAGACATCACCGTGGAAGGATTCCCCGCCGCAAGATTATCTTAATTCCTCCTTTAGAAGGGAAATGGTTTTCGTTGCAGTATTTTTGGGATTTAAAATTGGAAATTAGATAAATCAGGGTAGGAAACATAATGGAAGACTGCTCGTGACTGGGGACATTGTAGGTCTGACGCTCCGCGGACCTATCCTATATACATATAGTTACACTCTTCACTGACTGACTCTGTAACGCTCAGTCACGAAAACGCATTGAAGCCCTGTGAACTGCCTATCCCTTCAAGGAAGCGGTAGACCAGTGGTAAGGTGGAGAGTGGAAGTTATTGGAGTTCGGAAAGCAAAGTGAGTTAGACGGAGCCACAGTCACTTAAATTTTAAAATGCTGTTTTTTTACCTCTGGGCGTTTTTTATTGGAAAATTTGCGTACCTCGAATGAGGAACTTAAATAATTTAGCGAAAATAGCGTGAAACTCATCTATAGGTGCCATAGGCACCTTACAACTAACTAGTTGTATGTATATTTGGCAGAGCTCTTGTGATGGTGATGTCTTTTACACCTTTTAGCTTCTTCTCATTTCTGACTAGTGATGGGCAAAGTCGGTCTTTTGAGAGATCTCAGTCACGCCTATCACTCCCACTTGTGATTCTGTCGTGAGTGTAAGGTCATGATTGATTGATGTTACTGCTAGTGATCTGTTCAAGTTGCTTACGATCAATGATCTCTCAGGAAAGTCGTGATTGATACAAAATCGAAACGAACGCTGCTCTCGCTGGCCATTCGTGATTCCTAATACTATACAGCCGCATGTGTGACTCACTCACGTATACGAATTCCCTCGTAGTTCTATGGCAACATGGTGTCAAAGTGATATTTTCGAATGTTTCTTTCCCTCACGTCTCGTAGCTGCTAAACTAAGAGTCTGATCTAGAATCTGTTGGGCGGAATTTTTAGATCTCAACAAGTCCTAACATTTATGCCAATCATTTCTGTCTAACATTTATAGTTCGCTGGAAACATGGCGCCAAGTTTGGATTTTTCGGTTTTTCCACTGAAGGTCCCTTATTGCACATGTTTATCTTTATATAAGTCACCTCTGATTATTGTATTTGATTCATGGAAAGATGAAACTCAGCAAATGAAGTGGAGGATCAGAGGAGATGGCTGGGATCGAATGTTATTTCACTCTGGACACTATCCAATGCCTTCAGCATTCGCATTTTAAGAAGAACAATAATTCTGTCATTCTGCGGTTACATTTTGTGAGGTGAGTCGAAGGTGGTGACGGTGCTAAGTGAAGTATTTTCGATTTGCACGCCATTCAATCACGCTCGCGGAGAATTCCGCTTGGAGGAACACGCGAAGCGCCTTTTTACTCTTTTTTTATTTCAAGTTCTCCCCCTTTCGGACGATTGGGGCCCTTCTTCCTCTGCAACACTTCCGCGCGAGCGATCGCTTTCTCTTTCTTCACATTCTCTCACTCTCTTCCCATTGTCTTCCTCTCTTTCTTAATATAATCCCTCTCCCCGCACCTTACCTCCCTCCTCCTCCAATCCTCTTTCCACTTCAACGTCCGGAAAGCGCACATTTCTTCCCCTCGCCGTTTGTGAGATTTCCCATCTCCCGCTCCTCTTCCCCCTTCTCGGTGTCATCTCGTCTGATTCTCCGAAACCGTGCGCCTACTCCTCCACCACCACCTCCTCCTCCACCAAAATCCTCCCCGCACAAAACACTTCGCCTCACTCTTTTCTCTCCTCCCTCCCCGTCTGCGGTAACACGTGGCGCTGGAGTATACTTCCATTTCCTCTCCCTCACTCCCACTCCCTCTCCCTATCTCCCCTCCCCTTCCCTCCCCAACGTGTTACTGTCAAGATGTGCGAATTTCGCGGTGTCCGGAATTCGAACGTTTTATCCACTCTTTTCCCTTCTGCCAAACCTTCCCTTCATTTATTTTATTTTTATAAATTTCCGCCCTTCACCATCTCCTTTGTCTTATTGCTCGTTGCCCGTGTTTATTCGACGTGTGCGGCTTTTTTTTCATTCTACGGCATTTTCTCTTTTCGGGGTATTTTATAACGGCGCGTCCTCACTTGTCATGCCCACGCTCGTTCACTTACCTTGGTCCGCTTAAAGGTTCACCCCACGGATTAGGAGGTGTTTCGCTACATCTTTAAGACGAGTTTGATGGACATCAAGGAGTTGGCAGCCTTTAAATCGTGCAATTATGTTGTAGCCTTATGTATTTCCTCGGGGATTTTCTTCAACTGCCCGAGTAATCAATGTATGAGTGCCTTAAGAACGTGTTTTTCCGTTCAAGAGATTATATTTATTTTTTTTAATCGGGTTGACTGCGTTAGCTGTTAACCTAATTTGGAAGTTTAGCTGTGATTTGTGCTGTTAGAATGGCCATTAAATGAAAATTCAAGCAATATCAACGGATTTTAGGATACCGGCACTAGCAGTGGTAGCTAGCATTGATTGTCGTCCAGTTTCGTACTGCTATTTACATCTGAATTTGGAGCATTGCATGTTATCAAAGTTAAGGCAATACTGCAGTTAAATCAATGATACCGCAATTCAGCCTATCGTGTAACATAGTGGTTCAATTTCGACATGCTACATCTCATCAATTTATCGCAAACCATCGTCGATGCATTTCAATATCGCGAAGGCAAAACGCCTCGTATTTAATGAATGAGGGATTTCACTCCTCGCCTCCTCATATGGCTGTAGAGCAGGGATCAAAGTTCTATATATACATCTACAAAGTACCGTGCAAGCCACCATTAGGGTGTGTGGCACGGGATGATTCCACTCCAGGCATGTCCCAGCAACCGTCCCAGTTCAAATCAGGACCTCGCACGCTCCCAAGGCCGCTAGGCTCAGACACCAAAAAGCAGTCAGGAGAACAGTGCGCAGTCAAACCAGAAACTGGGAGAGTGCTACGTAAACGAATATGCAAACATACAGTACACTGATAAATATTTATAATTGTATTTATTTATGAATGCTACGAGACAATACTTCATGCAGGAAAACAAAATTGTGCTGGACATTTCAAGCGAGTCAAAGTGTTAGTATTGATGTAATGTTATTAAAGACAAGTGAAACGTCTGCCTATTGAGATAAGAAGTTTCATATGATTGATCTATCGCAGCTATTACGATCTCTAATTGTCCGTGGAAAAAGTGACATTTTAAACAAAGATTCGGCCAAGATGAGTGATGGCCGAAGGAGACAGCGTGTCACTTATGAAGCCATCGCGATTAAAGCGTTGGCGATCATCTAAGCGAGCATCTCAGATGTTTGCGCCTCAATGGCGCCGTTATTTTCAACGTGGGCGTATTGCGGCTTGAAGCCGACGTCTCCCACCGCCGGAGAACGTAAGTAAACGTACTAAAGCACTCCCGTTTCTCGTTAAGAGCCGGAGTTTATCGTTTGTCCTCTCCCTCGACCTCTCCTCCCGCCGCCGCTTTGAAATTACTTAATCTCCTCCTCTTCCCACGTGCGTACGAAGCCTCCATCCCTTTACCCCTTTTGCCTCCCTCCCCAACCACCTATGGAGCGCCTACGACATTGAGGGGGACTGAGCGCCCTTTTGGAGCTCATCAACACCGTCCGCAGCTTCTCAATTTCCTCAACCGAAGCCTCAACTATGCCATTTTCCTCATCTCTCCACTCTCCAACATTCTGCCGTCCCTCCCTCTTATTCCGAAGGAATCCTTCCGCGAGTCCCGGAATATATTCCGGGATCAGAGCAAAAATATTCAATTTTCCACAGAAACCGATGCCGAACTAATCCATAAGTAATTTTTTTTTCAACCGGTACTAAGTCCATATTCAAGAATGTCCATAGCGTTAAGTCCATAGTATTAAGTCAAGAATGAATCCTAAGGTAAGAGCTTGAGCCATTTGTCTAAACAGTGCACTAAAGATCTCAATTAATATGTGAATTTAAAACTTTAAATTAGTTCACTTTTCAGGCAGAGTGGTGTATTCATCCAGCTTAAGCTCCCAACTTTTTTTGTTGAGAATTGAATGGCTATAAATATAGGCGTATCTAGAAGCGTCTGAAGGGGGGGTCACCACCACTGAAGGGGGTAGGGGGTTACCACCACTGAAGGGGAGGTTTTACATGGGAGGGAGTATGGGGAACTTTTTTATGTTAACTTTTTTATCAATGGGGGTGTTACAACCCCCAACCCCCTCCCTGGATATGCCTATGGCTATAAATAGCTTCTGAAAACCTTTGCTCAGATAATTACATGTTCACTTCCCACGACGGTTTATAGTTGTCTAACGAAGCACATTATGAGTGGTGTGACGGGAAGTGGATACTAATCGAAAGCGCTAATGTAAATTCGACAAAAGGCAAAAGGATTTCGCAATGGAGCCCCTCCACCTCGGTGTGGGGCTGCGTTCGGATGCATATTCTGAAGGACTGAAGTACCCTGGTGGGAAAGCGGCGCTCCCTGCCCGGCAGACCGCCGAGGAAGGCACATGAATGACATCCCCCTCGCTTATCACGGCTATACAGAAGTTCTATGGAACCTACATTCTCGAAATACGACTAATCAAAGTGAAGGGATCATCGCATGACGCGTGCGTTAGTTTGCCTTCGTATCACTTCCCATTACCGAGTCCTGCTTTGTGGAATAATGGTATATTTTTTGCGAAGTTTGCGAATTCTTCTTTCCGATATGGTTGGAACCAAATTGGAAAACGAGTGTTTGCCTTGTCGCTTCATCTTTTAAGCACCAAATGGTAACAGTAGTTTTTCATTGAGGTACATACATACTAGCATGCTGGTATGACTTTAAAACCCCAGAGATCTGAAAGCGCCCATCCCCCTTAATTCACTTGTATTTTATCTCTTTGTGGCCAATGTTTTGCGTGCATAAGAATAGTAATGTTAATTACCGTCACTCATTGACTTTTTTAAATTATAATTGGCGATTTATGTCATTGATAGTTAGTATTGCGTCAATGAGACGAGCTTTTTAAGATTGGTGCTCTGTGATTATTAATCTCATTAAACTCGATTTCCCACCCATTTTATGCTTCTTTAAACCCAAGTTATTTGCCTGTGGTGTCGCTTGAAAGCATTATTGCTCCGGCTGTTTCTTTTTTACTCGGGGGATTTTTTCAGCGTTGGACGGAAATGGTGCAGTTCGTCTCCCACGTCCTGTGGTGCTGTTCGTTTTAGTTTCCTTCGTCCGTGAATGAGGATGCCTCCCCTCCACCCCTCTTCCTCCGCTGCCGCCGGAATCGGATGGCCTGTCTCATTTCCTCCCGCGACCCCTGACCCCTCCTTCCCCTCCCGCCACCATCGGCTTGCTCCCACCATCTTCCACCCTTCCTTTGACCGCCAACATCGTACTTTCTCCCTCTTGTACTTAATCTTCTTGCTTTTTCCTTCCTCGCTTCCAAAGGATTACTGTACATTTTATATTCAAATGATTATTTAGGAGCTTATAAAATAATTTCACAATGGTTGATAATAATTAGTCTAACCTTTTAACCACTTGCGGTGGTATTTAATTGGTTAAACCGAGATTTCGGTTGTGTTGAACATTATCTGGTGCTTTTTAAATCGTTATTATGACTTACGTTTATTTAATACTGTGCTAATAGTTTTTCTTAATAGAAAACTAAAGTTCGTAGAAAACATTTGCAAATGTGTTCTGAAAATCCAGCTCTTTGTGTTTTTATACGTGTATCAGTTCATCTCTTGTAGTATACCAAGTTTTATGCCCCTAATATTATTATTATCACATCCAGTGGTGTACGCAGGATTGACTTCTTGGGGGGGGGGGTTCATTAATATTTATTTGCATCATCATAAAATAATATTATTAAGATTATTATTCACTTAAAAATAATTAAATTAATATTCTCTTTTCGTGAAGACAATTCAACTATTATTTTCACTCCAATAAGCAAAAGTCTAAACGCTAGTTCAGGTAAACGAACGAAAACGAATTCAGGTAAACATGTTTTGGGGGGGGGGGTGTTAAACTATTGCTAGCGCAAATAGCATTTTGCTCCGCATTAATTGCCACGTTTGCATGTCTGCATTGGGATAGCGACTGCGCACACAAATGCGTGTGCGTATGTATATGCGTAATTATGAGACGCGAAGAACAATACTGATTTCGAAATTCTCTTTGAATGTTAATAATACGTAATACAAGTATTCTATTCTCTAGAAATGGGGTGAGGGGTAAGAAGTCACACTAGCACAGCAACCTGAAAAACGAGAGGAATTTCGATGCCTCTGTCCCAATTTTTTGCCAACCCATGTAGTTATTATTGGAAGATGTAGGAATGCATGCCATAAAGCCCGTCAAGCATTTTATCCGACATACTTAGCCTGCACAAGGAATAAAGCAATTCGCACGGAGCAGATTTCTTTTTACATTCCTCCGAGCGGCGTCACGATTTTCCTTTGCGTTGTTTGGGCGGTAGGGAAGTGGAGAGCGTTTTGGGGAGTCTATCCTCTAACTCTGTGCTCGGATGAAGTCCTCCTCTCCCACTCCACTCCCGAATTCCTTCGAAGGAGAGAGAAACATGAGACAGGGATTCGGTGATGAATCTAAGCGGTGAGAAGGGGATGCCGACGTCTAGCGGGGGCTATCCTTTCGGTCGAGTGGTGAGTTTAGGCGCGGGAGGAGGAGATACCGATATACTCTTTGAGTGATGGACTGGGCGAGCGGCGTGTCTTGAAGCCTCCTCCCTCCCACCTCCTCCAGCCTTGACCTCGCATCGAAGCGTGCACACGCTTTCGATTTCACTCAGACCTCCTCCTCCCCCCTACGCCTCACCTCCAACCCTTTTCCCTCCTCCCCTCTCCACCCTACTCCTCATTCCCCCCCCCCCCACTCAAGCCTACCCACACAATATCCGTCTTCCCTGACCGCGACCGTCGCTTGATTGGCTTCACCAAAGCCTTTACATCCTGCTCTTTTCTTCTTTCCCGTTATTTTTTTTGCCCGCCGACCTCTTCGTGAATCATGAATATTTTTAATTGAAATCCATATAGTTTCTATCTAAATATATTTCTCTCCAAGCGATTTCTTTCAAATCCTCAAACGGCCTCATGAATTGGTTCCTTGTTACAAATTATTTTTATAAATGTGATTGTTTCAGGCTTGACTTCGTGGAAGTGATTGACATACATTTTGAATAAATAAGAACTTCTTACTATTCCACACTTTATTTAAAACTGTGACCGGTTTCATCGTTATTCTATTAATAGGGATTCTATTAATAGGGATAGGGTTAACTATAATTCTATTAATAGGGATTACTAAGGGTATGGACGGATGTGGGAGAGAAACCCAGCGTCGGCCTACTATTAACGAGAGACACCAAAGCGACCACGGTATAGCGTCCCTTCAAATGGACGGAGTATTGGACTTGAAATGCCCTCCACATGACGCGCAAGTGGGGATTCCGAAGAAAAATATCCGCCATGGCTGGTGTTTGACTCCGGGAATGTGAAGCCGGTACTCCAGTCACCACAACCACCCCTGCCCCATTCCCAAATTGCTACTGGAGTGTACACATTGATGGAGGATTCTAACTTAGCTGACGGTTATGGCACTCGGGAAATAATACTCAGTCTACTGTTTACGATCGTTGTTTGGTTTAAAAGCACCGGCGAAGTGGGGAATGGATGATCCAGCACGCTTCCCTGCTTCCTCCTTGCCTTCACCTTGAGGGGAAGGATGGTGGCATTCATCCCTCTGGCTGGCGGTGGCTCTCGAGGGACGGGATAAGAAAACCTTGCCCCTCTCACTCTTCGTCGCGATCCTTATCTTCCTCTCTCCCCCGCCTCCTTCGTTCCCTCCGCTCCGTTAATCAAACCGATCGTTAATTGCCGTGTTTGCTTTATCTCGCGGCGTTTCAATTAAGAGACGGGCGTCGAACAATAATTGATGTGTTCCTGCTTTTTGATTGACTTTCGTCTCGGGTTCCATCTGCCGTCGAGCGGGAAATACATGTTGTGAAGACGATGCGACTCGAGAAATATTAGACTGGAGTATAAACGCTCGGAAATATTCCGGTTAGTGTTGTCTTACCACAGTATTTGTATGGGAGGGAGTACACCCATCCTTTCTGTTATTGATACACCTGTCTGGTGTTACATGGACCACATTTTGCCGCGAATGTTATTTAAGAACGTCTTTGAGTACTTCAATATTTTGTGGATAAATTTCTCAATCACAACTGGGAAGGTTGCATCCAATGGCTTGCCACTAATACGGTTGGGAGGAAATTTGCGATTAATTCAAAACGGATGAATGAAAGCGTATACATTCAACCATTGTTTGAAATGGTACCTTTTTTCAAATTCTGGCGCTTTGATATTGATATATTTGGAATTTGGTTCTTTCGAGCCACGGAACATTTCCACATCATCTCTCTGGACGTGCGCAGACGAAGCGTTCTGATGTTATAATATTGGAGCTGAGCGATGGTAATTAATCTATGAAGCCAGCACAATCCCGAGAAGAATCCCCCGTGATCCGTCCATTTGCTCAAGCGACGCCGGAGAAAATCCGCTGTGTCTCGTTCGTTTAAACTCCGACGGAATTAATACCTCTCTCTCTCTCCGTTGAACGAGCCGCATTTAAAATCTCCACTGGCGTGTGCACGTCCCTCAAGGGGAGGTGGAAGGAATTGATGCATCTAATCGCTCGCCCCCCCCCCCTCATTAACCCCCCCCCCTTCAATTCTATCCCCGGCGTGGACCCACCCCCGCTGTGAGCGAGACGGGCTCAGCCCAGCGGGGGCGGCCGTGGAGGCATTAGCATATCTAAGCGGACGGCCATCCGCCCACAAAAGCCTCGCTCGTCCGGCAGTGACGGAAGAACGACACATTGTGTGCCTCTGGGCACTCCGGGGTGACCGCAAGAGATTGACCTCCCCATTGACTGCGTGACCCTGTGCTTAGTCGAAGCACGCTTTGAACTCCTGCCAGTAATTCAATTTCTGTCCCCCAATTAAAAGATATTCATCCTGAATTTCAAATTCCGCCGATGGTTTTTTCCACTACGGGTAATGGGTATCAACTTATATATTATTCTACGTAACCATTAATTTGTGTCAAAATTTTTTAATATCTCGTTTATCCTGATAACGCGTCCGTTTAGGAATTACGCTATAATTTATGAAAAGCGGAATGAATTTAGAACACGGGCTACATGCGAAAAGTTTAATCAGTGTTCGGATGAGAAAGGCTTTCTGATTGAGATAGGTATCCATTTTGGCATGTGAATACGGAGAGCCGGAAATTATTCCGGCAGATGGCGCGAGCCGCGCCTTGAGTGGATTTGAGTTTGTTGCTGCTGATCGTCAAAAGCGATTGACTGGCGTGCCCTCTGCCACAAGATGTGTCCGTAGCGGTGGTATTCTCACGTCGCCTCTCACCCTGTCACGACTCCGATCGTGAACTTATACAGTAATAGGACGATCATCATAAATGAAAAGCCACATAAAAAAGTGAGAGCCCAAAAATTCCGCATTTTCCGCTCATATTCCGCACCCCGATCTACACATACCCTGCCACGCGGCAGAAAGTGGAACCACCCTGCTAGTAGCATTTACAAGTACGCCGAAAGAATAACGCACGTAAATAACATTCATTCAAGTATTCTACTAGCTGATTGGTAGGTTCTTGGACAGTCCCCACCCTGCATCCCAACCTAATAGAAATTGTCTCGCATTCCCTCCTAAGGATGACGCGCTATTAGATCCCTCTTCAATTCTTCATATCTTCTACCTCCTCTTATTTCGTCCAGAATTCCTATCCTCTTCCTTCCTCTTCCACGCTTCCCCAGTGTTCTCCCCTCTATCACTCTCTTCAACATGCCCTCTCCTCTCAAAACCTCCTCCATCCATCTCTTCTCCAAACCTCTGCCACAAGCTTCCTCTCCTCTCCGACCATATCCAATACCTCCTCGTTCATCTTTCTCGCCATCCAGCTAACCTTCTCCATCCTTCTCAAAACCCACATCTCAAACGCCTCAAGCCTACGCACATCATCCCTTCGCAATGACCAAGTTTCCGACCCATATAGCGCCACGCTCCATATTAAAGTTTTCACTAGCCTCTTCTTTACGTCTCTTCTCAGACCCCCCCTCATCAATTCCCTTCTCTTCGAAAATGCTTCTTTAGCTAGCGAAATTCTGCATCTGATGTCCTTACCACTAAACCCATTCGCCTCCAAAATACTACCCAAATAGGTAAACTGCTCGACCTGCTCTATCTTCTGCCCTCCCACCCTTATATTCAGACCCGCCTTCTTACTTCTAGAAAATCTCATTACTTTCGTTTTCTTGTGATTGATCTTCATCCCATACTTTTCGCACTGCACCTCTAATGCATTCACCATTGACTGTAACCCCTTGGCCGACTGACTAACCAATGCTTGATCATCTGCAAATCTCACTGATTTTATCAGCTCCCCTCCTACCTTTATTCCTACCTCCCCCCAAGCCTCCCTTACCATTTCTTCTGAATACACATTAAAAAGCAACGGCGATAGTGGGCACCCTTGCCTCACTCCCCGTCCTATCGTGGCCCATCCCGATTCTCCATTGGCTACCCTAACCTGCGCAGTCTGATTCATATACAAATTTCGAATCAGACGCCTGTCCCTCCAATCGACCCCTAATTTCTTCAACACTCCCATTAATTTCGTCCATTCCACCCGATCAAACGCCTTCTCGAAATCTACGAAGCATGCAAAAACATCCTGTCCATACTCTAGGTTTCTTTCTACTAGCGTCCTCATCACCGCTATAGCGTCTCGCGTTCCCGTCCCTCTCCTAAACCCGAACTGGTCGTCACCCAGGTATTCATTTGCCTTCTTCTCTAGCCTTCTGTTTAGAATCCTAAGAACTACTTTGGCCGCGTGGGATATTAAGCTTATTGTCCTATAGTCTTCGCAAGTTTTTGCCTTACTCTTTTTCGGTATAGGAATTAGTACAGTTTTCGCGAAGTCTTCCGGCCACACTCCATCCTCATAAATCCTACGAATAAGCGCAAAAAGTTTTCCTCTTCCGTTCTTCCCAATGCTCTTTAAAAACTCTGCAGGTATGTCATCTATTCCCACCGCCTTATTCCTTTTCATGTCTCGTAGAGCTCTTTCGATTTCGCTATCTAGGATACTTGGTCCGATGCCATCTCTGTCGATATCGTCTTCCCTTTCTATATCTAACCTATTGGGCCTTATTTCTTTACCATACAGCTCTTCAACATACTCCTTCCACCTCTCCTGGATCTCTCTCGGTTTTACGATTACCTTTCCCGTCGTGTCTGTTATCGTTGTAATTCCCCTTCCCTTATTACCACCCGTCAGTTCCTTTACTTTCCGATATAATGCATCTGATCTTCCCTCTTTTTGGTATTTCTCTAACGCGTCGATCTGTTCTCTCCACCACGCCTCTTTTGCTTTCTTTGTTTCTCTTCTAAGCCTGTTATTAAATTCTCGGTATTTTCTCTTACCTAGCTCTGAGTTTACACTCTTCCATTTCCTTCTCTCCTCCATCTCCCTGATCATCTCCTTCGTGATCACAAGAGGGGGCAAAATAAATTACTAATATTATTATTATTATTATCTCCATCGTCTCAGGCTCAACTTTGTGGAAGTTCATTATGTATTAAATGAAAAGGAACACTTTGTTATATTCCACCAATTTATTCTCCGATACAACTTGTTTCGACGCAGCTGCGTCATCCTCAGGTATAAAGAGTAAAAGCATTTAATCTTTGTACCTGAAGATGACGCCGCTGCGTCGAAACTAGTTGTACCGGAGAATAAATTGGTGGAATATAAAAAAGTTTTCCTTTTCATTTAATATATTATTATTATTAATTATAACGCAATTCTTTCGGCGTACTTGTTGTGATTAAGCAAATGCTACTAGCAGCCCGTGTTTACAAATGTGGTTCCACTTTCTGTCGCGTGGCAGGATATATGTAGATCGGGGTGCTGAAAATGCGTGGAATGTTTTGGCCCTCACTTTTTAGTGGCTCGATGATCGTCCTATTATATGTATATGTTCATGGCTCCGGCGTTGGTTGCTCCTCTCAACCCGACAGGTGATGCTTGAGAAGATGCTTTTTTCTGTCATCCGCTTAGAATTAACACTCGAGAGAGAAATCACTCATAAGGCCGTTTTACACGGTACATTTTTGTTCTACAGTCAATCGTGCGAACGCATGTATCAGGAAATTGTACCGTGTAAAGCGGCAAATTTTGCGAATGTATGAATGACTGAACGGAAAATAGAACCTGTTCTGATTCCATTCAAACAATCATACAATTTCATTCCGGTTTGGTCCTACAGATGGCGCAGATATGACGAAAACTGTGGTGCATGTGTTACGATTGAAAATAAAGTTGTTTATAAAAAGTATTAACACTTTATCGTCGAATAATATGAGTAACTATTATCCTGTGTATATAATCTTTAATAAGTAAACTCTTCTTGGGCTCTCCACCGGTTTAAACTATTCATAATTGTCGACGTTTCGAGAGACGACTCGTCACTCATTCTCAAGGTAAGAATTAATTACACGTCGGCAATTATGAATAGTTTGAACCAGTGGAGAACCCGAGAAGAGTTAACTCAAAGTTGCTCAAATGTTTACTTCGTCATTTCGTCGTGCTATTTGGTGTCCAGGTTTTTCAGTGTAATCGCAATCTTAGGGTTTAAAGTTATTTTATTCCCCCAAGTTTATGACTGGTCGCGTCCTCAAGTAAAGTTCTTGATATCCCGCGTGATATAATAAAAATCATTTTATTTATGCTGGTTTGCAAGCAACGAAATCGTAAAAAAAATACATTGGTACAAATACAAGGGAGGGAAATTTGGAGGGACTAAAAAAAAGGGTCCCGTGTTCCGCTATACCACTTGATAATAATATGTACTTTGTTACACACACATAATAAACCCACTAAATTTGTCTATCATGAGTTGAGATCCGGTGAGAAACGTCAATGACTTGTCGCACTAAAGTCCAGGTGAGAAGCGACGTAACGATGCAAAGGTCGAATATAAAGCCAGAGAGAAGAGTCCAAGAGAGATTTGTCTAAACCGGGAGAATTACCAGCAGGCAGATGGTCGAGTCGAGGTTCCGAATTTCAGGTGAGTGAAACATATGTTCACGAGTGAAACATAAACATGATAAACAAAACACTCGCGAATTCCGATCGATTTCTACCGCTAAATTGCACGGAAAATTGTGCGTTTGCACTCATCGTGTAAAGCGACATTCAGTCTGATTCAGTCGTTCGTACAATATTTTCTTGTGCAATTGACTGTCCATGCGTTCGCACGATAGATTGTACAAATAAATGTACGGTGTAAAACGGCCTTTAGAGAGGTGTGGGTAAGACTCACTCAGCTCCCTGCGCAACATCGGCATCTCCTCGCACTTCCTCGCGCAGTCCCAGTAACCTTCCTCGGCCCATCATGATGTCGCCCATTGTCTTCGCTTTGTCTCTTTTCCGCTCGAGTTCCACTCAAACCCACTCCTCGGCTTCCGAAAGGATTTCTCGATCCGCGGGCGTCGTAGTGAAGAGAAGGAAATCGGATCACAAGACAAGACTCCGCTCCGAGTGCGTTGAGAGAAGGAACCGTAAATGGGAGCCCCTTCCTTGAATCGATTCGAAAACGTTACCTTGGAAACATGTCTTTTCGTCCTCACACACGCTGGTGGCAATCGCCTGCTGGAAGCGTGACGTCAGGGAGTGGAATGTAAAGCGGGTTGGCGTGGTGGCTTCCCTTCTGAAGTTCCTGGGTTCAAATGCCGGAAGAGATGTAGATTTTACTTAGGAATCCCTGTGAATGTTTGGATGTTACGTGAAGGAGACTTGAAATGTATTAGTACTTCGCTTGTTTGATGTGACGTGTACACGTGGACTTCGCGGTGGCCTTCGTTAATGGCGAAACATTTCCGACGCCGTTTTCATTGTCCACCCTTTAGCCCAGGAAAAATAATCAAAATTTGACCTGAACCCGGAAATAATTGTTAATAAAGCAAAGTTTTTATATGTATTTAGGACCTCTTTGAGATGAACATATCAAAAGTCCAATGCTCTCTCAGGTGGGATCGAAAATATCCTGGAAAAACCTAGAAATACTGGGAATTTCCTGGAATTCGGCAACTAGAAGAGCTAGAGAGGTGTTATTTTTTTCCGGCTCACCTTTTTTTAATACTTCCTACGCTCCAAGTAACCCTACCCTTTCCATCCTCCCCACCCACTCATAATGGTGGAATTGACTTCACCTGCTGTGTGCCAGAGTCTCTATATGCTCCATGTTTCTTTCTGGAGTTCGGCATACGCCCTACCATTCTCCGCTCCTGCTAAAAATCAAATCCTTTTCCTCCCTCTTCCTTGCATGCAATCTACCCTCATTTATGCCTTTCTATCAGTATCCCATCCACTGCTGTACTCTTTTACATCTGTTTGACCTCCTTTTAATTTCTTGCCCTTTCTTTCCCTTCCCCACTGTGGCTAGTAGTTCTCCATTTGTCTTGTATCCCATCCATCGTACACCTTCTTCTTTATTCTCCAGACTCACGTCTCCTGAGTTTTTAGCTCCATCTCCAGGGGTGGGTGAAATAAGTAGAGATGGCACCCACTTATGGATTCACTGCTTTGAATTTCAATCGGATTAGAGTTAAGAGCATTGTAAAATTGACGACGAAGTCATCCGATCGCACTCGGCTCAACTTAGCGCACGTTTAGCGCCCTACGTCTGCATCCCACATCACCGCTCAAATGTTTGGAGAATGAACCCCTTAACTCAAAGCATTGCGTCAACTGCTAAGTTGCCAAAAGATTTTTCAATTTAGGTTCTTTCATCCTATAAGATTTGCAACCAGTTATCATAAATATTTTTAAGGCATTCTTCTGATTTCCGCGATTTTTAATAATTTGTTCTTTATTATTTCCGTGATATATATTGCCTTTGGTTGCTTTATTCACTGCGTTTTGCCTCTCTTCCTGGAGACATCGTCAGGTAAAGAATTAAACGTTGTCAATAAATCATCCAAACGGATGGATACCGGAAATAATAAAAAGCAATGGGAAAATGTTTAAGTTATATTATTATTCGCGTAATATATAATTCTTGGCATCACAGTATTTAAAGTATTGGCTAGCTTTATTGTTTGTACAGAACTGGTTTTACGGTTTTATAGGCTAGATATTGACGTATGAAATCTAACGATTTTCTGGAAATAGATATTTTGCAGGTGTATTTTGCAGATGCTTTTATTGTATGTTTCACAAATTATTTTAACTAACCAAAACTAGTAAAAACTGTTGTGTAAGTTATGCCTTCACATTTTTATTAGGTTCTTGTATTAGATGCTGGTCGGTGATAGAAATACTAGCTCATTTTACGGACCGAAGAGAAATTTAAATGAGAAAATTTAGCTTGGTGTGGTTTTACGTTAGTAAGACCACAATTATACTGCATGGCTAACGTAGTGAGCTCATTATTAAGAGATGTGTAATTAATTTACTTTATAAATAGTTATCTCTCCGTTCGTAAAAACAGAAATTTCTCAAGAAGAGTTTGACTGTGATAAGGCACATAGGGAAGATGTTCCATTCAATCATTAAAGTGAGCAATACCTTGGCCTTAACGATTTGTACATGTTTTATCTGACTTTCAAATATTCAATTGGAAGGATGGAAGACGAACGATGAAGTGCTCGGCACGGTGAGCGAGGAGAGGAAACCGCTTAGGAGGAGGCAGAGTAGGTGGTTGGGATATGTAATGAGGGGGATGCTCAAGGCCAAGTGGAGTAGAGGGGGGTAAGCGAGGGAGGGGAAGGAAGGGATTAGGTTTAATAGGTGGGATGAAGGGGGTAGGACGAGCTGAAGAATGTAATCATGCAATGAGACAAGGGACTGTAGCGGTAAAGGATTAGTGTAGGTATTTATTCTTTCTTGTAAACCTACCATTAACCGGTTGTACCGTCGGACTGTGTCTACTCGTCAACAAAAGACTTATTTTCCATTTTTTATTAGGTAATGCTTCTATTTGTTACAGAACAGCTCTTCCAGTCTCTTTCATTCCCCCAATCCAACCCTTTTTTCGTCAACAACCCCTGCACAACCAAGACATTTCAACAATCAATAAAACATTTCCACACTAAAATAAATTAAAACATTTAAACAAAAATTACTCCACATTAAAGAAAAATCAAAACAAAAAATAAAATAAATATCGAACGTTACACAGTATATCACTTGTAATAATAATTTGGTACATTTAAATTGTTTAACTATCCTCTTAACTGTCATTCAAAATTGCTACAAGGGTAACGCCAGCTGATCGTGTCTTATTAGAAGCAAAAGGTCACGTGTTGTCAGCCAGCAGAGTTCATCTCAGCATTAGTTTCCCAGTTTCCCACCACCCATTTCGACCCCCTCATCTTCAATAGCCGCAATCACCCCTTCCTCCCACAATGGTATCCTCCTCCCCAACCCCTCGCCCCCGCCGCCCCTTGTAGAATCCCTCCCTTGCACACCCCTTGTCTTCATCAACGACCCCCAGAGCCACGCCCCCCCACCGTGCCGACAGACTGTTTAAAAACCCGCGAGCTTCTCCACCACAACTTCTTCTTCCTCCACCTCTCCCGGCGGCTCTCTTCTTCCGACACCCATCCGCGTGTTATCTGCACCCAATCGGTCGCTTCCAAGCATCACGCGATCGTGTCTCCCGGTCCGGTCGACTTACATACCGATCCTTAGGTCTACCGACCTCATGTATACAAGTCGACCGGATTTTGTCAAGGCACTCATCACCCAGAGGACGTCACCGGAGTCAGCTGTCGAAACGGCGGCATGGAGCCAATTCTTACCCGGTTACAATCCCGAGATAGATTCATCTAATCCCTCAAGTAATGCGTACTTGTGCTGCCTCGTTGAAAACTCTATAGAGAGAGGCTTAACTAACGGTCGCTCTATAGAAAAGTAAATTGTATTGAGTATGTTTTCATGGTTCATGTTTTCGTAGACGAAGCGTTTGACCCGGAGAGTTGAATGATGGGCCGCTAACTGAAGGTCCTAAGTTCATCAGAAACTCAATGGGGCTCTTGAGGCCTTCACAACTCACACACGTAGATCTTCCAATACATTCCAAGCTGTGTGGGCTTTCTGGATTCTACATAATTTTGAGAAACCACCTTCAGCAGAAGAATGGGAACTAGCTAAACTACCCTGAATGGGTGGATGCCACCTACTGTTGGCCTTTGTCCGTATGACTGGGTTGGAATATTTTTGCAATTAAAGACTCCCGTCGGTGAAAGTTAATTTTTTTTTGCATCGGGCTTTATTTGTTACAGTCTTGAACTTATGTATATATATACAAGTTCGGGGAAGAATCACACACGTGATAATGTAGATAAACGATGCCATAGGCAATACACATAGAAACAAAAAGGAACACTCACAAATTACATTCTGATATTTCGGTTTCAGTAGCAACCTTTTTCACGGAAGGAAGGTGACATACTCACTTCGAGTTTTTAAAGCGCTGTTCAATTTTTTTCCGTGTCTCAATAAGATGAAATCTAAAGCTGGTGTCAGCTGGTTATTTATTATTATCATATTCTAGTAGAAAACTGCTAATAAATAAAGTTATGTTGTTGTATTGGCATGCATCACGAACATTTGAAGAACATGCCACTGATAATGGTTGAAGTTTGATTTAGTTGACCATTTGTTTAGATTGTATTTTCCCTGAGTTTTGATTAAACAAAACTGTCGTCATTCAATCGTTCATTCTCTTATTCAACTCTCTGTATTTACTCATCCAGAATTATATCTTTAAAGTTATAAGGTTGAAGGTAGTTTTTCCATAGTAAAGTTTAGAAAGATGTTTCGAAAATGTTTCATAAAAATGACCTCGCGTTCGTTCTTTCCTCGTGAACAAAGGGTGTGTGCATTCAGTTCAAAAGGGCTTTCGTTCTAGTTCTCGGGAAAGTCCTGCCTTTCACCTATTTTAATTCTCCTCCCTTACCCGTGTGTTTCCCGACCTGCCCTGGATTGCTGTGAATTTTTAATCTCCCTCTCTCTTTCCCTCCTCGCTCAATTATTCTTGGACGCAACTCCCTCTGGATTGGAACGCGTAAAAAAAAGATTCACCGAGAGGAACTTGGGGCGCTCGTGCGCATTCGTGCTTTCCCCGCCAGGGGGAACTGCGGCGGCGGCCGCAAATGACATTAAGCACGGAACCGAATTGAATACCGAGGGAGTTCCGGCGTAAAAAATTACCGTTGCGAATGATACAGTTTTTTGTTATTATATATTAATGGTGCCAACATTAATTAAGCGCCATTAGTCTGTGGGGGCCTGTGGTGATAATTAGCCTCAGGAAATTCTCTCTATCCCTCCGAGATGTCGTTTCTTTCCTGTTTAAATATTTTCATAAAAAACCTTGAATAGCTATTAAAGATTTTAGTGTCGCTCTCTTCAAGCAAATGAGAAGAAAATCCTTTGGGAGTGGCTTTTCGGCAGGTGCGAGTCGACTCAGCTATTCGGCGTTTGTGTCCTTTCTATTAAGGTTATGACTCGCTGTAAACGTTTACGCTGTGGACAATAGCAGCTCGTCAGCCTCTTATTTCACAATTCAATTTTTGTATGGATTTTCCGTGGAGAAATTATCTCTTCTCGTGGATATTATCCCATTTTGCCCAAAAAGATTAATGCTCGAGGTATTTACGTTGTGTCACGAGGGTATTTAAGCCTTGTTAACTGTCACGACGCTCATTAATTCTTGCGGATATATGTTGTTTGTTAATATTTTAAGTATCGAATATCTCATCAAAGCATAAATGTTAATTTCGTTGAGAAAAATTATCGGTTGTTTCACATAGATTTTGATCGATCGCCGAGGGCTTTCTCATTATCGAGAATACTCGGGTAGATGGATTGGTGTGCACACATCCTTACTCTTTGCTTGAGACCCGCCGGCACGACTGTCTGACCCGTGGTTCATCTGTCCGAGGCATCTCCCTTTTAATTACCTCGCCCCCCCCCACGTCTCGAGTGTGTGCGATCCGAGAGCCCCAGTCACGATTGGCCAATCAGTCACGGGGGACCTGCACTGCCTCTCCAGCTTCGCTTTGCCTTATCAATTTACTCCTTAAATATCCTCTTTCGGCCCCTTCCGTCGACGTTCGCGAGACGAAATCAACCGAGTGAAACTTATTAAAGCCTGTCTTCACCTTTGCTCCCATTTTATTTTTATTTTTCGTCCCCGGTGCGGTGAAAGGCTCAAGACGTGGGCTTACTTTCCGAAAAGCCGCGACCTCTCAAATCAGTTTCCTTTGGTGTCGACGGCAGACATTCACCTGCCTTTCTTCCTCTTTAGCCGAAATTCTGGAGGAATTTAAGTTGCAAGAAACATATAGCTCTGCGGCCAAGTAGTAACCCTCAGATTTACTATGATTGTCTGTCCTTTTCGGCAAAAAATGAGATTACATCCCTTAGCATTAATTGAAGAATTGAACTTGCGTTGACATTTTCGTGGTTGTGTTCGCATTCGTTTCGTTTGATCGTTGACCTTCAACTTTATCTGAGTATTAGTGTGCTATCAGCGTAATTGCTTCGGTTTTATGAGTAAATTTGTTAATATTAATTCTCTTTGGATGGGAGAATGCTCGTTTGCTCTCTTTGCAAGCGGTGGTTGGCTTCATTCAAGAATATTCACTATAAGAAAAATATTTTCACAGTAAGTAAGAAACTGTCGTGGTCCTAGACATTAGACACTCCCATTGCCAATGCTCTATCACACCATCGGTAGGCAAGTAGCTGGGCAGAACGGTGACGTCACCGAGGCGGGGTCATTGCGGAGGGAGGGTTAGTGGAAAGGGTCGGAGGGGAAGGTGAGGATTGGAAGTGGAAAAGTCTTTACCCCCGTGGAGCCTGATTGGCCATGTGAATGGAATGGAGGACGAATTACACGCAGGGTGGTCAAAAGTAAGCAAGTAAAGGCAGACATCTGCTATGCATGCATTCAAGTGCAGTGATCGTTTTTTTTTAAATACACCCTTTAAGTTCCAGAATCTTCTAGCGTGCTTCTGCTACGAGCTATTGTGAGGGCTGTATACATTGGTGTGGCATGAGAGTGAGCTTGTTTGTGAATGCGAGAAAGGAAGACGTTGAAGAGAAGGCTCAAAGCGTCAATCTTCAAACGCTTCAATCTTTCGCCTCGGGCAGGCCTGATGGAAAAGAGGAAGGTTCAATCGCGTGGGAATGCAGGGCCATTAAAAAGGCTTGTTTCGCTCCCACCAACCACCCCTGCCATACACCCCTCGACCCATCCGATCCCCCCGCCTAACTAGACGCATCGTGCTCGCGATGGCCATCTCTCCTCCTCCAGCCCCTCCAGTCTCCCGCCGTCTCACGTGGCTCGCCCTCCGCCTCAGCCTCCTCCGCGCCGCTCCCACCGACGGGGACGTGCAGCACACCTGATTACGGGGGTGATGGCTGGGTGGGTGGTGGAGTGAGGTGATGCTCTGTGTGTTTCGCGCAGAAGAAGAAGGGGTTCGCTGGGGTCGAGATTAACGGCGGCTCGTCCCGGAGAGGTCAAAACCCGCGGAGGGCAAGAGCTCGCGATAGCAGCAGCGCCCCCAGACGAAGAAGACCTTCCTCTCCTCATGCACGAATTCCTCCGCGTGGGTTCGAAAGTTCGACTCAGAAATCGAGAAATTGAAAGAAACGACCCGACGTTAATGTTCTCCCTCCAAAAGGGATAATTTCGAAAAATTAAATTTCCCCGATTTTTGTGGCGAATCGTTACTCTTAGATCTTCAGTGGTCATAAATCATTGGAGCCCTGGGGATCTTTAGTTTTCCCTTTCTTTAGTTTCCTTAATTCTGATGAAGTATACTGTCGTTTTTATAATGAACATATTCATTTCTTTATGTGCGCTGGTATTACATATAATGCGAGAGTTTCTTTATCTAAACTAATGACTTAAATATTTAATAATATTGTAATTAAAGGATTTAAGGTTTTTCCGGCGAATTATATTCTCAAAGGTTTCTCGGCCATATGTATCACCGCCAGCATCCTCGCTCGACTCATTCCCTGATGACTATGGCTGAGTCAATCATCGAAGCGTTGAATTTCTAACTATAGAAGCCACAAATAATGTAATTAATTTAATATTATTCCCTCTTTTGGTACTATTCTTTCCATTTACCCTTTTTCGCAGTGTAATACGAGATGTTGACTATTAAAGCTTTTCTCACGTTCATATTTTCTTATTCTCCACTTAATTTCTAATATTTTTGGGAGTGTGGAACTTTGGTTATGTAAGAAACGAATCTACTTATGGCCATTACCCTAAGGAATTGTGTCAATTATCTTTTTGCGACCTTTAATTGTGGGTATTGGTACTGGGATCTAAAGTGAGCAATAAACAGCTAAAATGTGTTGCATCGCTCTACGAATAAGTGATGCAAGTAGTATTTAATTATTACTCGAAGGTTAGCCTATTTCCGCGTACAGCAAAATAGATGCTATGCTAATCAATATATAGATGATTCTTCTTCAAGACCTCTTTTTAGTAATGCAATTATTTCTTCTTTCTTAGACCTATATCTCCTGAAAGAAGAAATTATTGCATAAATAAATATATATATCGTATTATCAATTTTTAAAAGCAGTTATTATTCTTGGAACTATTCTCATGGGCCAGTCAACCCTTATATAGATGATACTGATATAGATGTATATAATGCTTCTTAAAAATTTCATTGTGGGGGCTTAATCTTTTTTATAACGTGCAGCGTTCCCCCGATAGTTAAGTCTCACTGCAGACAAACCGACAACATTTCAAGATTTACTTTTCAGAGACCTGTTGCGGTACTGTATTTTATCCCTCGGAATATTGGCGATGAACTTCGATTTTTCGTTGAATATTTTCAACCCCAAACCACATTACACTTCAGATTGAACACTACGTTGATGTGAAAAACCTCTTTCAACTCAACTTGCGCCAAATCTCTGCGCCATTGTTCTCTCAGTGTGCAAGCTTATGGTCTAATTTGGAGATCCCGTTGACTTGCCTACCTGCCATTTATTTATAATTTCAATTATATTGCATTTAGGAATCCTCTTCATGGATTAAACTCTCTTCAGTCGCTCCCAGGTGATGTCTGGCACCAGCGCCGGAATAGCTCGCATGTTATCATTCCCAGGCGAGTAGGTGGGAGGCTTAATAAAGTGTTTAGGGAATGTAGCCAGTTTACAATTAAGTCATCAAAGAGGGAATCGCATGCTGCATGAAGCTGTGTGGGGCGTGTTCATTTTTCTCCCTGGGATCCTTACTGCCCGGCTGGGAAGTAATGATCAGTTATACCTGTTAGGGTAGGGGGGGGGGAGGAGGTGTGGTTTGGTTGGTACCACTGCGGTCGAAGTGATTGATCATTCGATTGATATCGCGATTGTTGGCTCGCGGCCCCCGGGGGCAAAGGGGGCGGGCGCTCCCAGCCTCCTCCTCTCCCGTGATGGGAATCTTCCCATCTTGCCCAACTCTTTAAACCGCTCTCTTCAGCGGGTACCTGGAGGTTGATTTTATTGGCTCCCCGGAGGAAGAAAGATAAGGAAGATTAGCCGTGTTTGTTGATGCCTGCTTCGTATTAACTCTCCAAGTTTAATTATAACCTCGGTTTTTTAAAGGAGGGGGCATTTAATTGCCACCGACGCAGTTTTTACTGGCTCTTTTCTTTTGTCGATCCCCTCAGGAAGTTTATTTGATAATAAGCGCGTGATATATAATTTTAATATTTACCTACAAGGTATCCTGTATGGTGAAATAGATTGTAGAGAATGCTTTTGCGATTTGATTAATAATTTCAAATTCTAAAATTGTGTACGGTATCCAACCTATAACTCCCGGTCAATAAATCTTAAGAGCTTAAGTGGCTGAAAACGGCTTATTTTCTGATTTTTATCGCTTGAGTCATAGGAGGGGGTGCAGTCCACGTTTAGTTACTGATTTTTATGCTTGTACGATTACTATTTCCTTCCTCATTCCTCATGTCAGTCATGAGTGGTTCTTATCCAAGTCTTTCAGTGGAAGAACGTAGGCACAGAAAATTATTAGATGGATAATTTAAAAAAATTGAATTTTGAGATTTTCATTCTAGCATTGCCAGTCATGTTTAAATCATTTTGAAAGAAAGACGATTTATGAATCAAGTAGTGTGAGATGCTCTGGCTGCTGTTATTTTACAGCACAAAATAAATTATAGCATAGAGTGAACATGCATACTTCATGATCTATAGGTACAGAATTATCATGGAAAAAGTTGCATAGAATAAGGATCATGAGTTTTACCATTGACGATCAGTCTACGATATCATTCAATCATATGTGAAGACACCACCAGAGTCGGGTGAATTGGAAAGGTATTGCAAGAATTCAAGGTGCGTGTATTAAGAGCGGAGAAATAGAAAACTTCCTCGAGGCCATGAAAAGCTTCTTCTACCTCAACGTAATTCTCAACACCACTGCCGTGTAACCCGTTAACTCGATGGGAAAGCTAGGAAAGAGCGCGAACCCTTCTCAATAGTTTATCTTAGACCTCAAATCCTATCTTCATCTTCGACGCAATGCCCCCTAGCGTTGCAGGTGCGAACTAACGGACGTCTCACGTTCGCGGATAGATAGTTCCTCCTATTCGTTACTTCCGCCCCTAGGCGCCGTTTCCGTGGAGAAGGTCTCAGGCGATGCTCCGGTCTTTCGATGGGTTAGTTTGAGGGCGTGAAATCGCTGAAAGTTGCGTGGCGTAATGGGAAAGCCGCGGATGGGAGTCTGCGCTGATTGAATGATGCCGCTGCGAACAGGCTCTCTTGTTTTTTTTACTGGCTGGAGAACTGAGAAGGGGGGAGGGTGTAAATAGCTCTTACCAAATTTGGAGTTCATTTCACTGCCACATGATACTATCCCGCGGACCACCGCAAGAACGTTTGTTTGGGAGTTTTAGAAAATCAGCCATGAAGATAGAGAGAGTAGGAAAATGAAATCCGGATGGGGAGGCAACAAAAAGTGATATTAGTCACTGTGGTTCATTATATCAGATTTTTTTTTTAAGTTTTAGTCATGAATGGTTAGTTAAACGAAGCAATTATTTTACCCATCAGATCGACATTGCCTCTCTCTTGACTTGGTGGAAAATTAAACTAAAATAAATACCAATGTTAAATGGCACCTTTCTATTTAAGTGAAAGAAATTCAAGTACTGTGGTCGTATTTAATTGAACTCTCCTCGTGGAAGTACATCTTCTAAATACATGATTTATTATCATGTACACCGTAGTAAGCCGGAGATCAAACTATTATTATTACTAAAATGTTATTGAGGGCAAATGCTGAGCAATAGGTGAAGGGGGTGAGATTGGAGTGGAGATTTTGGACAGCGTCGAATTAGAGGCATGAAGAATTAAAGTTGGATATGCTATACATTTAGTCGTGACCGGATTGGCTTTGAATAAATCGACGGTTTTGTCCGCTCTAAGACCTTGACGTTGAGTAGAAACCTACCCAAATTGGTTGCACAACTATGCTGAAAGAAAAGAGACGGGCTTTGAATATATTTTTATGATTAGTGTGGAAAATTGGATATTTTATATGACGTTCACATAAAAATATTTAGTAAAAATTTTAGCCAAGTGAGTGACCTAACTAGACTAAATGAAATTAGAGTTCCTAACTCCTGAAAATTTTATTACAAGAAAAGTCCGTTCCAAGCGTAAGAAAACCTGGGAGACATTCCGTGACATTAAGTTAAAGTCATGGTTATAACTACCGTTCAGTTCACATTCACAGATAGTGAGTGGTGTAAACTCTACTGCGTGATCACACTCTTTCTACGTTATTTAGAGCTAGTTAAGTTGTGATTAAACTCTCATCTACCATTACGTACTATCAATCATTGAGATCATGAAAATTTTATATATATTTACATATTCAATTATATTTGTCAGTAGTGAGTAACATGTTACATACAATTATAGCTCACCGTGAACTATAATAATTGGAAGAATATTTTACTAATTATTAGTTACAGTTGAAACCGCCTCAATCCGGGAGGCGTGGGATTTTGAAAATCCTAGTTCTGCTCCGGGAGTCTCCCGGGGAGTTGGCAACCCTGATTGGAATGAGATTTTGGGACACACAGCATCATCGTAGTTATGCTTGAATGAGCTCGATGCGATGAGCGCGGAAATGTCTCTTTGCCTTCGCGTAGTGTCGGTTGCATTGGTGAAGGATGGATTGCGTGAGGAGGTCCAGGAGGACAGCGGGGAGATATTCCCGTCGACCCTCGGCATTGGCCGAAAGTGCCCCACACCCCCCCTTTATTCTCTCTGTGCTGCGGCAGCCGTGGAAGAGAGTGCATCCATGTACCACAGGGTGGAGAGTACACCCCCTCCCATCGTCCACCTTCTTCCCATCCCCCTTTCGGTGGTCCTCTCGAGATTCTGTCCGGTTCGCAGTCGCCCCGCCCCTATCCTGTTCACCTCTCTCTCTCTCTCTCTCTCTACTCCCAAGCACATTCTTCCCTCGTGGGTGGTGATGCTGCTGCCACACTACCCAACCGACCCCGACCCCCCCACCCCCTCATCTTCCTCCCATCCCACTCATTCCCGCCAGTTTGCGCTCGTTTCGCGTGTGTTAGAGTGCGTGTGGCGACTTTCGATTGTTTTGTGACCGTAACAAGCTCTCGGGGATCTGCTCGCTCGCGTACGTACATTACTCCGCTAAAACCCAGACCCTCTTCTCCCAATCATCGCCTGCCCACCCCACTCCCTTACCCCCCACTCCCTTACCCTACCCATGCACCCCCATCTCCTTTCCCTCTTCCTCGTGATTTATTTAACGACGACATCCCCCCTTCCCATTTTATCCCACCCTCCCTCCCCATATAGCTCCATTGCAGCCGACTCTGTAGGCAGCGTGTCCTCTGCTATCGCTCGCTAGCAAAGCAGAGGGTAACAAAGGATTGGAGGGTGGTTGCGTTATTTTCATCTTTTCTCCTCATATATGTACTCCAAGACTACCTTGTGATAGAAATACTAAGAAGAAAATGACAATTGTAAATCAAGCAAAGAAAATCGCATGACACCCGATGAAGAAATAAAAGGAGAAAACCAAATCAATTTTTTTTAATAATTGTAAAATTAAATGTAATTAAAAAAACATTGAAACTTGAAGTGCACTAGAAAAATATGAACCAATTGTTAAGAAAAGTAAAATGTAGGAAATTGGGGGTTTAATAATAGGTACCACAAATATTATTGTAATTGAAACAATAAAAAGGAACTCCGCTCTGCCCTTTCAAGGGAAGACGGAGTGGGAGGGAATTGTTGTTCCGATTCTCTCCCTTTTAATAAAAAAAAATATGTAATCCAACTGCGTAGTAGGCCTGTTGAACTTCGGGTTTCCTCTGGATATATGGAAGCATGATTTTTTTGTCCACGAAAATTTTAATTAAACATCGGTCGCATTTTGGTTTAAGAAACCATATGGTACCGATGCCCGAGAAGTAATCGCGGAAACATGCGGACAGTATGTACCATGTGATATTGCATGCGGTGTTGCCACGTGGGTGGTGATGCCACGAATCTGGCTTTAGTGCCTGGTGTAATCTACGCTCACCGGTTTCAACCGACCTTCCAGTTCGCCCTCCATTGGACGCACCAAATTCACACTCAATTTCCTGTCTGCACGCTGCGCCTTTTTTACCACAAATGTTAATTTTAATTATGTACTCAAGTACATGGTAATTTTCGAAGGAAAAAGAAAACTGTGTTTTAAGTTACACCTTTTATTAATAAACACATTTGCAATATGTTTGAAGAGGGGCGAACATATCTTGGCAATCCTAGTCTCGGTCGCAAATGACTCATCTACATTGGCGAAAATGCCTCTTTCCGGAAATTAAAAAAATAAATAAAACATTCATAAGACGATGCACAGTTTGATCCTATGGTGATTGAAAAAATATACTTAAAAAATAACAATGGACCTCACAAAACAAAAAATATGTCACTCACACGACAGGGAGTATTGATCGTGAAGTAGTTGCAGATACATATTCTTTTCTAAGCAAAACTGCTAATTAAGCGTATCGCAAATGATTTATCTGTCAGTTGGAAATACTGTCTCCTATCATGAAAAATGCACGCCAGGAGAAACAGGAATTTTATGCTACCGCACCCAAAAGGGGCAGCTCAGAATCTAAAATTGCCGGCGCTCCCTCCGGGCGGAAAAAAAGACTGTTGTTTTGTTTGGACGCCGCAAATATATCTTCGCTATCCGAAATAGTTTTCTGCAAACATTTCTCTGGCCCTGGATTTTCTTTGGCTTTCTTTATTTTCAAGACAATAGGATTTTCCCCCGACTTCTTGTCGATATGAGAGTAAAAGACGTGGATTTTTCGTGCCTTATTCGGTTATCCTTTTATCTCTTCTATCAATCCTCATCATTTTGCCTTACCAAAGAAGCTATATCCGTCCAATTTAATCGATGCTTGAATAATTTTTCCCGTGTGGGCTGAGAGGAGAGTGGAGTGCTGCAACAAACCAACCTTCGGACTGATGACTGCTAATGATGATTATTTCCTTGCTGCTTTATTTCTCACTGAATTTTGAATAAAAAGTGGGAGATAGCTCAATTAAGCATTTTACCATGGCAACTCATCTTTTCTAGCGTCAATACTGACTGTACTGTGATGTCTTAATGCACTCTTTCTGGTGTATAATACTTAATTTACATGTTCGAAATTATATTTCCCTGAAATATGTATCATAATTCCACGCATGAAGCAAATGTTTTAATATGAACATATCATCAACCATAAGTAATATCTGTGCCTACAGCGATGCACTGACCTTTTATTAATGTGGGACAACTTACCTGGATATTAATTGCTTTTTTTTTATCTATGGCCTCCATTCCGAAATTGACAAAATGGGTCCATTTCCAGCAAGAAGTCGTCAGCTATTATTCCTACTGTTTGGAGATAAGAAAATAATTCTTGAAAAACCTAAATCTAAGATGCCCTGTTCCTTCGTGAATTTAGCTCGAGGATAGAAGAGTGGCGTTAAGGGAAAGGGCACGATAAACTATGGGATATAATATCGTAGCTGTACCTACCGTTCCCGGAAAATAGTCTCGATGCTATGCACTGCGATTTTGCACCGCAGCGTACTGCCACCCAACCCAAACGTGGCTTGTGGCTGGGGAAGGGGGGTCGTGTGTGTGTGTCTTTCGATGGAGGGAGGGGGTTGCTAGGAGAGGCATCGTGCTGTTGAGGGAGGGGCGGTGTTTGGCCGTGCTTGCTCCCAGAATGCATCTCTCACGGCGGGGGATGTGGGTGGAGGGATTTACTGGACAGCGAGTGCCAACGCGGTTCACGGTCTTGCTTCCATTGAAAACATTCCCCTCCTGCCACCCTGCCCCCACCCCCGCCTCCTGTCAACCCCCTCGCGTGGGTGGCACTTTCAACTGCCCCCCCACTCTCGAACAATCGGCTTCTAACTCCCACCCCAGCCTCTCTGCTCTCTACTCATCTCTCCCCACCCAAGGTCTAATTATGGGGTCCTCGCTCTATGCGTTCACTTTGTTGAATTTCCTGCTTGCGAGAGTTGAAGCCTATATTGAACATTGGGGGCCGCTAGGACTCGGAGGCATTGCTTGAAAAATTCAGATCATGCAGCTATCGGAGTTAGACTGAGGATATTTTGACCCCGCATTATATCTTTAAGACTGACGAAAGCGATAAAATGAGAAAAATAGACCGTCGAACGGATAGGTACAAAAATCATTTCTTCCAACGCCTCATTTATGATACTTGAATACAATGAATGCATAGAGTCACTCTAATACTCTAAATGGCAAATGAAAAGGAAAACTTTGTTATATTCCACCAATTTATTTTCAGGTACAACTAGTTTCGACGCAGCGGCGTCATCTTCAGGTACCGAAACTAGTTGTACCTGAGAATAAATTGGTGGAATATAACAAAGTTTTCCTTTTCATTTGCGATAAAATGAACTTCCACAAGGTTGAGCCTCAGACGATGGAGATACTTCAAAACGTATCACTATTCGTCATTTTCGTCTTTCATGTCGTTAAGAAAATTGGCCATCTTCTTCGCCGCTCGTGTCTCAACGCGGCATTAGAAACGCGCTTGAGGCGGGTGGGCGAGTTAGTATGTTAGTTTCTTATAATAGGGATTGAGCATTGTAGTATGTACCTACATACATCGATTATTATATCTAATGATTACATCTACATCTACATATTACCCTGCGAGCCACCTCTAGGGTGTTTGGCAGGGGGTGACAAGTCACCAAAATGCAGCATGCAAGCGATTATTGCGGGTAATCTGCATATCTCAGGTAGGCTTGGATGCACATAGGTAAATCTTTTTCTAAATTCACCATTATATCCTGAAACACAATTTTTCACGCAAATTACTTTTTCAACTGCATACCTTCCACTTCTCTTGAAATATTTTGCTTTCTACCACGGACATCCAGTTCCATATCCTCTCCCCATAATTTTACGAATTCTATCAGACTCTTCCTAAAGCATCTTTGGATCTCTTTATTAATTTTATTTCAAGTATTGAAAGCCTTTTTTCAATTATTTTGTTCTTTCATCTAATAAGAAGTGATCGCTTCTTATCGCAGGATGGTCAATGAACGTCGTAGGAACAGTGCCGACCTTAGCAAAAAACATTTTCGCTGATATGAGCTTCTCCATTTTGGTGTTACATTGTGTTAGAGTTACAAATTTGTTTTCTTTTCGTCAATTGTAGTCCTTTTTCGTTTTCCTGTCTCCTTGGGCCATGAAATCCATTTCCAAGAAAGGACCCACCACCTAAAGATAAAAGAAATGGTGTGGATGGTATTTTTGTGTTCGTATTCGAACATTCGCACGTTCTCCACCTTTCCGAGTATGAATTTCATTTTTTATGCAGAACATATATACGTTTTAAATCTTTTTCATTATTATCGGTGTGGCAGTATGACGTTGGCATCCTTCGTTGACGCCCATGGCTCCCCGTGGTGTGCCCCACCCCCTTCCCATCATCCACCGCTCCTGTCTCACGCCACCCACCCACCCATCTGCGACGTAATCCTCCATTATTGTCTCCTCCACCTCGCTGCTGGTCCTTCCCTTGTTTCGAGGCGTCTTCCCTCCATGCCTCTCCCTCGTCCTTTCTTTATCCTTTTGTCTTCTTACAATGGCCTTCTTCTCGCGATGAGTCCACCCTTGTCTGCCCCACCCCACCCCCTCGTGCGAAAAGAGCCCTCTACCACGCCACGAATCCGTCGTCGATATATTTAGAAGACCTCGACCGCAGTTGAGCTCACCGTTTGTGTGTGTCCATTTGCTTCGGAATGACTTCATTTCATTCGTGTGATTCGCACTCGAAAAGAGGCAAAGTGTGTGAGAGTCGCAAATTCGCCGTCGTTTGCCCGTCTCGATTGTCTGGGGCCTAAATTCCTTTTCCACAATTCAAACTGCGGAGGAGCCACTCTTCATGCCTTTCGTCGTTGTCGCCATCTGCGGCATTTCTATTAAAGCAAGTTTTTTATTTACACTCCTCGAGAAAAGTAGAACTTACCGGATTTCGCCGACCTTTGATAATGGTTAAACTCTGTGTCATCATTCAGGTTTACGATCGATGGTATTTAAGTTTGCCTTTCTCTTGAAATTTTAATAAATATATAACTTTTAACTGTTCCTTGTGTGTACAATCATTTGGCTCAGACCTATTCAGCCTAACATTAAGTCTTCTATAACTCTATAAGCTCTGTCGGCTTTGGAGAGCATATGAAGTTAAACCGTATCCTTATTACTATTATTAATTTTATTGTTCTAGGACCTTGTCCTGTGGAACATTAATCATTTTATACTCATTCATAATTTGTTCAATGGACAAGCATAAACAACCATGCCCTGGGAATTGCCCTTGTGCCAAAACCATGCTATTGAAGCGTGTCAGAAGGTATTTATTTACAAAATAACGATGCATTTTTGCCTATTAAGGCAGACGTTAGATGCAGGATAAATTTTTCTCTGAGCGTAATACGTCGATTCTCTGCCTATCGTGACATATGGTCATTCGTCAACGAGTATTATTTATTAAATGCGATGGAACTTGCTGCACATTCTTCAACGTAATGAATGCCCGTATTAGGTGGATGCCCTTCCATTTTCGTCAATGTTGCCGTTATTAACATGTCTCCCTCGGCGTCCAGTTTGTCCTGGCCTTAATCAAGTCTCTGTATATCCAATGTGCATGTTTGTGACAGCTGGCAATTGAAAGTTTCCCGAGTCATCCCGTGGACATCTTGAGAAGGATTCATTCTCACAGGAGATGAAGTGGCGAGACAAGTTTTTCAATGTTTCCTGGGAACAATAAAAATTAATTAAGTCCATCTTTCCGTCTCTCTCATTCCATCGTGAATGGACTTAGACATCATTCCCGGGCTCCGAGATTATTTCTGTGGGACTCGCTTCAGTGGTTGCTAGGTCATCACTCTATGGAGTTCCCCCATCAATTTTCGCCGACCTCGTCCCGGGCATGGACATGGGCCGGCGACGTGAACCATCAAGCTGTCCGTTGGAGCTGTCCCAGCGAGGTCCTAATCGGATATGGTCGCCTTATGGATGGATTTGCATCGCGTCCTTGCAACATTCCTCCCCACTCTCTCTCTCTCACCTACTTGCATGGCTGCAATTGATTGTCTCCTTGGAGTGCCAATCGACCAATATACATGCCGCTATTCTGTTTCTGTTCACCTCTTTGGGTAAATTTCATCCATTTTGGATTTGATATATAACGTGTCGGAAACTCTGGTAATCTGTGACCGATAATTTTGGAAAAACATTAAAGCCTCAATTATATCTTGCTCTTCCACTTGTTTTCCAGAAATAGACGCTTTGAATTCATCGAGTAAAATCGATGTCACTATTTCCGAAACACGGTATTTATTACATTTCCTAGAATAAAGTTTTCTTGCTATGTTTCGCTGAGTGACTGGTTCTTAGTCTGTATAGCCCGTCGTCCTTTTAAATGGAACTCATATTAATCGCCTAAGTTAAAGGAAGAAGCCAATTTCTGTTCCATATGTTGCGTCTTTAATTTTAAATGTGTGGTACTCCTCTCTCTTTGATTCATTGGTATATGGTTTCGATTATAAAATATCGATAATTGACACAATAGGCAACGACAAATGTCATCTACATCTGCATCTACAAAACACCCTGCAAGCCACCTCAAGGGTGTGTGGCAGGGGGTGAGTAGTCACCAACATGTAAAAGCCTCTCTGGAGGGTCTTGGGTCTCTGGAGGTTACTGCACGAAAGGTTTTTGAGGATTAATTTCTCAATCAGGATATATTTATTTAGATAGGTGCTGCAATTAATTTTCTTAAAGTTTCATCTGCTAGGTTCAACATTTCTACTCTGTCGCACCCTCGAATATTGACCGTTTGAAGGTTAAGTAAAGGTCTTTCCGATAAAAACCAAAATGTGTATTTTCCTCTTCACATTCTAAAATTTCTTGAACGTTAACTACGTCTTCACCTTCAGGAATGTTGCGGTTGGAGACAGTGAACATGAGGTTCCAAGAATTTCTGCGCTTTGACCCTCGCAGCATTGTTTCCGATACGTGTGAATGTCTCTTTGGGTACCGTGGGAGACGAATCGACTTCTTGTTGGTCGCGCTGACGATTTAGTGGAAGGGTGTAGGAGGATAAGGCGTTTTGATTGATGGAGTGACCGGCGAGGGGCGCGTCGGTCGGCGCTCGGCCAACTGAACACGCGGGAAGAAGGAGATGCCACTTGTACAACTCTTCTTTCAATCTTTTCCTCGTCTTGATAATTGCGTTTCTCTCTGTGACTCTCATCGTGGTGGGGGAGTCCTCGCTCTCATCGCATTTAACCCCTCATGATTTCTCCAGCAAACAAACCCACTGGAATGTTTGAGGCTCCTCCGAACTAATTAGATTCCTCTTTCGTGCTCTCCCGATATTTGATGTGGATAGAACGATGGAACGGAGAACAAAAAAGTTGGGAATGCTTGAATTGGTGATTGATTATTCGAGGAACGCTTGGAATTTCAATCCTAAGTCACTATCATTTTAATTTAGGGGACGGATCACATCCTGCTTGTGATACCTTGGTCGTATTTCTGTTTAGAAATGCTTTCATTAGCTGATCATACATTTTCGGTATAATGGCCTATCTCCTAACGACATTGATATCAATACTTATTAGAGGCTAATTAATTTTAGAGTTTGATACAAGATTAATGTATTTTTATTGGTGCAGTGAATTCAATTGTGGTTATTTGACGATGATCCCTAAATTTTTGCGCTCAATGGAGTAGTTTTTCGTTGAAAACACCGTCCTTGCCGAATTTGATGTTGCAGGAAAAGCAGATACCTACACGCATGAAAAATGCAGTCAATATATAAATATGTCGCATTGTAGACAAAAAGTTACAGCTGACAAACGAATGATGTTATGTGTGGTCCTGCAAATGTTATTTATTTTGGTTGTCATTGGTAATATTCCGTTTGGTAGACAAGAAGCGAACTTCATTGTGAAAGGCCTTATTTAGTTGTGCGATTTTAATTAATTTTAATGCAATGGAGTTGAACAATAGTGTATAATTGTTGTTTGTCGGGATATGTCAATGCAGTACTCAATAATTCTCCACTAGGGTGTGTGGCAGGGGGTGAATATTCACTAGCATGCACAGTGCTATATGCTATGAATGGCGTACAAACTATGAGTGTTTACTGAACTAACTTTATGCCTACGCATAAAGGCACAGATATTTTTACTGCTGCCAGTATTTGGAATCTTTGAATAGCCACCTCAGTATTAGTACCTCGTGCAGTAACCTCCAGAGACCCAAGACCCTCCAGAGAGGCTTTTGCATGTTGGTGACTACTCACCCCCTGCCACACACCCTTGAGGTGGCTTGCAGGAATATTTTGGGATACTTGCTGCCAGTATTTGGGATCCTTATGAGATAGGCTTGGAAACTTAGTTAGAACGCGTGCAGCGAATATCGGCAATATACGTTAAAGGCCGTTACGATAATCTCGTTAGCGTTACTGACCTTTTGCAGCAACTGGGATGGGAAACGCTTTCAGACCGTTGATTAAAATTTAGACTCGATCTATTATGTAAGTTCCAAGCCGGTCTATTTTCTGACGACGTTGATAATATTTTACGAAATCCGACATACTACGGTAGATCAGATCATGAGAATAAAATTAGGGAACTAGACTGCAGAACGGACAGATTTAAAATGCCATTTTTCCCACGAACTATAAGGGACCATAACAGCTGCCAATGACACTTTTATCTAGGTTTGTCGATAGGTAGTGTAGCTCTTAGTAGTGGTGGTAGTACTCCCTAATACTTGAATCATTGTCTTTTACCTAGTACTAACAGCACGCCGTGCATGTTTTCTACATAAGTCTTGAGTCTATGGCCATTTTTGTAGTTACAAAATACATAAATATATTAACGGTCCCTCTCCATTGAGATAATATCTGTAGTGCAGTGCATGCTTGTGACGCTTCGTCTCTTGACAAGCATTAGCGATTTATGCTGGTGCATAATTAGTCGTAGTTACACTAACTTTAGGGTATAGTGTAATGCATGTTGGTGAATACTCACCCCCTGCCACACACCCCTGAGTTGGCTAGCTGGGTATTTTTTAGATCTAGATGTACATATATGAGGTAGCCTTCATTAACGCGAAAGCTAGTTGAAAATGATATTTTATTTTCTTTCTGAGATCTGGGGTTTTTCTCCTGAATTAATTGCAACAATAGTGGAGGCCTCCCACTCCCCGCTAGCCAATCGCTCGTGTGATTCCTTTCATCTGAAGAGGGCGCGGTGAGCTCAACCTGCAAGACGAGCAACCTTCGTGGTGGGTGACACTGAGGTGCAAAGCATCCGTATTTGGGTGATATGACAGCGATCCCTTTTGCAACAAGAAAAGATCTCCGAGTTGGGAGACGTGTATACAGCGCCACATGTGAGTGCCTACCATTTGAGGCCATTCATTCTCATAAGGCCGTTTTACATGGCGAATGATAATTCGGATGATCATGCGCATGACGTTAATGCCTCGTGTAATACGGAAAATTCGGCGAATTCTTGGTCATGCGCATGATCATGCGATTAACATTAGAACATGTTCTATTTTTGATCGCATGATCCCGTGAATGATCGCATGATACGAGCGTACGACGTCCATCTTGGTTGTTTTGATATTGAATTCACCTCACTTCGCTAAAGCAAACTCATAAGAACATATAATGAAGGAAAGGAAAGCCATAACAATGTTTTTGGAAATAAATATCTCTGTAGGCAGGATGCAATGCACACGCTTTGGCAGACGTGGAATGGTCATTTGGTTAAAACTATCTTGGAGGTTTTGCAATATGAAAATATCGAAATCTCATAGGATTAACCTATGATAACAAGACTGGGCTAATAACCTAATTGTTTATTCTGGGCTGCAGTACAACGAGTACAACAAATCTGGCCCTATTTTGATTTCAGGAGGGAGGGTAGAAAAATGTTCGTAAACATATCGACGATATCTACACCACAGCTTTCATCAAAGTTGTAGGCCAAAGGCTATGGGAGATACTGCCAAATGCAGAAACGCAGAACAGATCGTGGAGCAATGATCTCTCATTGGACCTGTTTATTGAAATAATCATACTTGTATTCACAGCATATCATTTATTCCTCACCGCCGACTGAATATATCAGATATATATCTGTAAAAATGCTCATCATAAATTATAGATAGGCGAGTGGGTAGCGTTTCTGACTTCTATTGGGAGGAGCGAGTGTCGACAGCCGCTTCATATCACCCGAGTGGGGATTATTTTTTGATCGTTTTAGACGTTCTTTTGCAAACAATTTTTAACATATCGTCATAAATTTCTAATCTATAGAACTGCATTTTTTCAAAACATTTTGTCCAGATCGTAATCAGACCTGCTGCAAGCGCCACATGTCATTTTATATCGCAATAATTTCGTCTTGATATCACCGTGGTATTAATATCGGGTGACCTTCTTCGTTGTTTTGATAGCGAGTTCACTTCAATTCGTAGAATTAAACCCTTATTATGAAATATTTATTGTGACAAAATTGTGGCTGCTGCGAAGCCGTTTTACACGGTACGTTTGTTTGCACAAACTGGTACAAGCTCTTATGTGAACTCTTGCATGAGGCAAAATTTATCGTGTAAAACGGCAAATTGTATGAACGCTTGTGCAAATATCTCATTGCCTGAACGGAAAATAAAACCTGTTCTAATTTCGTTGAGACAAACGTACAATCTCACGTTCATACGTTTGTAAAAAATCTTTCTTCGTGTAAAACGGCCATAATAAACACTACAACAGCGGTCGCTAAAATTGTCTCATCACGGTCCATCTTCAATAGTATAACGACACTTAGTAAACTTTTGCAGTTACTCATGTTTAAGTGAATAATTTAAACGAATATCTAAACCTAAAAATAATATAAGAGAATATCCAAGTATCTATATTATTCAAGATCTAGAGAAACAAAACAAATCTCCGTCCGCTCCGTCTGTCGAAACAAGTATGTTGGTCGGAAATCTCCCGTAATCGATATATACAATCGATAGATCTACTACTGCGCATTCAGTCTGCGCAGAAAATTCACTGAATTAATTCGCCGTGTAAAACGGGAACTTTTCAGGTCATCATTGAAATTAATTCGCGAATTAATGCTCGAATGATCATGCGCAAGATCATTCGCCGTGTAAAACGGCCTTTAGAGGGGCGGTCTTTGTTCTCCTAATGATGAGCTCGCTCGTGTTGAGGCGGCGTTGTTGTTGGTTGCCATGGCCACGAGTCTTGCGAGCTGGTTTTCGCTCTGAAGCCAAGCGAGTGTTGACCGTGGAGTGGTGTCCGGTCTTTGTGGCCTTGGACGGCGATATGTGGTGAATGTTTTTTGTGTGTATGGGTCGGATGAGCGAACGGACTTGGGAAGGTAAGCACCGATTGCTGTATTGCACCTTATTGCCGCTCGCATACTTATATATCCCCAAAGTCAAACGAGTGCCCCAGAAAGAAGCAATGTATGCTACTTATTCTAATAACTTAATGTGCCTGTACTGCGACAGTAATTCTTATGTAATAATAAGGAAGCATAAATGATCATAGCAACTTGCAATGGTTCCGTTCCCCGTGTTAAGAAAGTTATCGTTTTGCAGGGTAAGGAGATGAGGTAAGTAGTTATGGCTCCGCCCGCCGATCACCGAGATGGACCATTTTTATCGCAGCTCTTCTTTAGCATTAGCGAGCATTGTTATCAGTGGGAACTGTTGCTCATATAGTTACAGGCTGTTTATTAGCCAATCAGACCTGGATTATCTATTTCAGCTTTTACCACTGGATAATCGCACATGAAATCGTGTGAAGTCGAGACGTTTTGTGATTACTTCCCCAAATTTGATGGGTGAAAATTGGAATAGAACTTTGAATTACTATTTACGCACAGTATGGTATTTACCGATGGTTTATAGAAAATAGATTTTATGCCTTATACGACAATATCTATTCATAATCAGTTTTTGGGGAATTATTGTTCATTTTCAAAAACATGTACTGTACTAGGTCCAATTTTTAAGCTAGTTTAGGAATTGAAACCTCGACTACCTTGTCCTTTTACTACACGTACTGTGTGCCGAAAACATTGTCATGAATACTAATTTTTTTATGAGGTGGCTAACATGCCATTGGCTTTCAATTATTGTTTTTGTGAACTGTAGTTGTCGCGTTGATTTCGGATTAAAGTATTTACTTTCCTTCATTTGTTCTAAGGTAAGCAAATAAAAGGCAGTAATTTCAGTCATTACCGACTGACCATTTAAAAAGTGAAGTACCTCGACTTTGGAGGCTGAAACTTAATGTGAAACTAATTGTATTTTTTAAACAAAAATAGTGCCCGAGAGAATGTTCAATCTACGTTCATTGATCTAAGTTGCAAATTTCTTCTGGGCTTGGGATTACTTTTACAATATTTAGTTTGAAAAAAGAAGAATTTCAACGCAAAAAATCTCATTGCTTGACCTTAAGGGAATATGATTGACCCTGGTGACGACGGGATAAAGTCCTCGCCTGTGAGACCGAGGGTCAAGGGTCCGAGTCCCGCCAGAGTGGATTTTTCACCATTCAGGACATCGGTGTTTGTTTGAATGGTTATTGAGCACTTTAATAATACATTGGTTTACTTATGGAGGTTTGTTCATATGTCTTTTTTAAGAAACTGAACTTTCTTTTTCCGCCAGGACGTTTTGCCTTTTTATTAATGTGGCTTCTTCAGGGCTCAAATGATTAACTTTCTTACTGCGACAATGGTAACAAAATGGTAACACAAAAATGGTTTGGGAAGTTTTGCTGTTACCATTTTCGCAGTAAGAAAGTTAATCCTCTGAGCCCTTGAGAAGCCTTAATAAAAAGGCGAAACGTTGGCGGATAGAGGAAGTTGAGTTTCTTAAAAAAGACTTGACGAAACCTCCATAAGTTAACCAATGTATCGGTATTTGTGTTCGTTTGTTTTTACGTGGATCATACGCCCGATGTAAAAGGCATGTAGGGCTGTTTTCGGAAATATGGAAATAAATAAGTAGCAAAAATGTAAATAACAGAGTGCGTAATTGCGCTATGACGTAATTGTAAAATTATCAATATATTAACCGTCAAAAGTGGAATATTATGCCATCAGATTTGTAGGAAACGTTTCGTTTTGGACCCAGGCATTGTTTTTCTCGGCTTGGTGGACACCCTAGTCCACAAAGTTGGGCGCACAGCTTAGGAAATTGGTGTGTTTTAACACCAGTGGGTAGTGTCACATTCCATGATCATTTCCCTAAACAATCGGCAATGAAAACTATATAAAATATTAGAGCTGTGTAAGGTATAATGTCGACCAATCATTAAGTTGATACAACGTCTTTTTAAAGTGTGTTAGTGGATATGCCTATTCGACCCATTTCATACCTGTTTTTCCTTTGATATATGATGCATAGCTCTTAATTTTTTAACATGATCAATAAGTAATCTATTTTTCTCTCTTTCCACAGGTAAGTTCCCTGATAATCTGCATACTTTGGGTTTAAATAATATGTGAGTACGTATTAGCATATTGTTAGTTGGTAAATCTTAATTAATTATATTTTTAAATTATTTGGGTTGAATTTGTATTGGTATGGCTGCTTATATGTCCTCACTAAATAACGATATTATATTATCGTGTCCCGTATTTCTCCGTGTTTCATTTTTCTTAAACATGTTTGATTTAGTCTAAATATTTAGCATTTGAGATTTAAATGAATCCATTAACTGTCCGAATTCATTTTAAATATAAACTGTGACTTAATGCTAAGACTTCAATGCCATGGAATATCTGATTGGTTCCGGTCTTGTACTAGATCGTTGGGATTAAGCAAAGACATTTTTCCGTCAATAGGAATCCACTCTCTCTGGTTAAATGCATTTGAATCAAATTCTAGATATTGATTCAATAGATGGTGAGTTCAGTACTATTTTCAGAAAATGTCTTCGATGGAAGACTGAGAAATGTTTTTCGTTATCTTGCGAAATGAAATTTCGCTGCCCTCCACCTTGATGAGCAACTGGAGCATGAAGTATTAGAGAGCATGTGACAAACTTATCCTTTAAGAAGTCTTCGGGTAATCGGAGTTAGCGCGAAATTTCAATGGAATGTACTCCTGCAATGTTTAATTTAGATTTCTGAACTAGTCGACGTGCTTAATATTAATTAACGCCATAGTTCAGGTAAAATTTTTACTTATCATGCCAGACGCCAATTTCAGATTTTCTTTTTAATTATCATTGAGTATTCAAATTCAACATTTGACATGTTGGAGATATATATGCAATACTTTTGATCTAGTAACCAATGACGCCGGATCTTTTTTGCTAAGAAAAATAGAAAATGCTGATTATGAATGCTTGCTTGGACAATAGGGAAATTGCATACTTTTAATAGACAGTATGGTGATATTCTACAGCAAATACATGTTACCGCAATATAATTTTTCCGGTAAAAAATCAGTTTTTTCACTATAAAATGACTCCCAAAAATCTGCCGAGTTTCGCGGGCTAAAAAATACCGCCCCCACTAATCTTACGCCGTGACGTCACCATTCAGTAGAAGTCGTAGGTCCTAGCCCCACAACCTCGTAGCTTCAAGTTTGGAAGAACCACGTTGCGTTTTAAAGGAGAAAATGACTGAAAAAAGGAAAAATTACAAGTGGTGCATTGTTCCGATGTGCAAAAACACGTCTATTTGTCCCCCAGACAAAATTTTCGTCAGCGTTCCGAAGAAGGAAAAAAGTAGAGAAGCTTGGATGCATGCCCTTCGTCGAGATGAGCGTCACGGAAAAATAAGCCATAAATCCGTGTTCTATGTGTGCAAAGATCACTTTAATGTAAGTAACATTTCCATATTTCCACACTTTTTCACCTGCACATAACCCACTGCCGAGTCACCATAAAATTCTCTACCGGACCTACAAAAATAATACACATCTCACATAAATATACGCTTTCGTCAATACGAGCTGATTATATGCAAATTAAACATTGTTATGAACTAGAAAACATTTCAGAAGCACATCAGCTACTCAATATATTACCTTTCCATTTTTCGGCGCCGACGAAGTCTTCAGTTTCACTGAAATACCTTGCAATCATGAAGGAATCAGGCCCCGTTTCCACTACTGACATTTCTACGACGGTAACTCTCTACTCACGCAATGCTAGTAATGGAAACGCTCGAAAACGCCTACCATGGTAGATGGTCCTACTAGCACTGAGTTACCCTCGTAAGATCAGGGAATAGTGGTTACCGTCGTGTCTTTTTGTAAAGGGAACGCAATTTTAGTCAAAATCAAGGTTCTTGGTCAAAATTCTGGTAAGAATCATGGGAAAACAGTTGAATCATGAAAAGCGTGGAGGGATCACGGGTTCACCGTCTGCACACAATTTTAAAAGAATAAGTATTTATATACTACCGATATGGTTAAAAGTGATTAGACGTTGCCATGCGCAGGTAAAGAGAGGATAGATTTTATTAAGGGTAGGTTACACTATTCCAGTATATCGATAATAATATGAAATGAAGGAAATTTTGTCTTGGCATCAATACATACATTCCTTCACTGCCTGTCCAAGAATTCGGCCTACGAAGACATTATTAAGGCCTTAATTTGTATTTTTAATTATTATTTCTTACTTCGCTTGTCAACCAATGTTTCAACTTATGTCATCAATGCTTTAAAAATGATAAGCGTTGGGGGATCACCATTAGGTATCCATATATATTTCACTCAGCATTCAACATTTATAACTTACACATATATAACTACGACCTATCGTCAATGGTTAGACATCTCCTTCATTTTTCAAAGGGGGGATATTTTAATATTTGGTACGTGGACCCTTTAATCAGGTATCTATAAATGATCGATAATAATATGAAATTTGAGAAATGTTGTGTAACTCAATTCCAAGCCCTTGAAAATGACTTAACTAACAAGTCGAAACCTTTATAGTCGGCAAGCGAAATGAAAACTTTTGTGGAATAATCAAAGTTTCCTTCATTTCCTTACAACAAACTTATTCCGTCATCTTTACGTAATATATGGCTTTCAATGGAGGAAAATAAAGATCAAATACTAGCCCTGCAGCGGTATGCTGCTTCCGCGTACTGAATAATTACGTCACTTTGCCATCAGCCAATCATCGGGCGTTTTCGATTCTCACTTGTGTTTGAAAATTTTCTTGAACTTTAATGAATTAAATATCGCTAACAACGTCAAAAAATAATAAAAATAATTCACCGTGAAACGCAAACATATATTTCTATTGAGTTTTGGGGCTCATGATTATATCTGATATGTATGCAAGTTCCCTATTGCGTGAAAAATGTAAAGAACAGTGGTAAAATATTTTCTGGTACTTAATCATCTTCCACTTTCAGTCGCAGCAACTTTGACATTCCGGGCGTTTTCTGCTTGTCATTTGTTCTCGATTAACATTCCACTGCAATATTTCCCAGAAATAATGAACACCGAATTAAAATCCCCTTTCATTCATATTATAATATTTTTTTTCGATTCGCGGCGAAGTAGGGGAAAAATATTCTCACCGATATTTCGGCATAAATTAATGTCTCTCATTCAACGATGAGCGTGAAATACGATATTATTCGGAGTTTGTTTCCACAAATGACATTTTCGATGTCCATTTGCTTTTTTTCTCGCTCTGATTTGGAATTTTTGAATATGTATTTCTTTTTATTTTTGCTTGAGGCTGAGAGGGATGGGAATTTGATGATGAATTATCGCTCGTCAAACGGTCAACATTCGATTTATACGTTTTCAGTCGAGGATGTGAAATATATTTTGAAAAGCTTTTACGCTTTGATGTACGTTAAATGTGTTTTGTTAATGAATTTATGGCACTCGTATGGTATTTTTGAATGATTCTCTTTAAAGAAATCGATCACTCGCTCATTTGGGCTATAATAGCTGTGCAACTATCAGCTTAAAGCTACTTCAATGAGTATTGAGGAAAATGTGTACCTATTCATACCGTAATGCTGAACTAATCAAGGCATAAATATCATTTTGGAAATTCCTATCCTGTATTGTTTGTCCAATTTAGAGAAAGCATATCCTTATAAAATAATCCTGAAGTGATGTTTAGTTTTTCCTAGTTGAAAGGCAATAGTATACTTCAGTTAACTATTTCAAAATATGACTACGATAAAATTGATGCAGGTCGACATTTCCCGTGAAATACACGAAATAGAATCTATGAACAATATACGGGGGTGGGCTCCCGTAGAATTCCAAGCTTCTTTCAATTTTTCATTTCAGCTAATTTTACACTAGTTAAAAAATTTCCCGGCAGCCGAGAGTCGTTCCAAGAAAATAATTATGCCCATTATTTATAGAAATGATTTCCGCGTCAACCTCTATTATGCACAATTAGAATTAATCTAGTAGCGTAATTCTGACGGGCAATGGCTGCCACCATGGAAAAGCAGTTAAGCTTCGTTGAAACCGTCTCAAGTTAAGGTGGGCGATCGTCCTTTTGTCCCGAGTGATATTACCACTATCTGCAAGAGGCAGATGGTTTATTGCGAAATGACTTTAGCCGTCGAAGTACTTTTCTAGTCGCGGTAATACCCACGATTTTTTAGTCTCACATCCTAGTCCCTCATTTTGTCTTACATTACCACTTATTACTAGTAGGAGTAGTTTTAGTAGGTTTGGTATCGTAGTAGTTCAATGCATTACTACGATACCACACCGATTGCATTACCACTTATCGTAGCTATGCAATCGGTCTCCATTTTCGCTGCCATTTTTTTCAAATGAGGGCTCCTTCACGGTTGGTTAAAGAACTCGTCCTCTCCCCATAAATGCATGAGCTGGCTTGGTTTTCAATCGGAGCCAGAGTTACGTAACGGTTGTCCACTCCGACGTGTGACTCGTTGGGAATATTGCTCTAATCAAGGGTGGAAGCCGGAGGGGCGGGCAGACCGCGAATCCTCCCATCCCCACCTCCCTGTCTCTCTCCTCTCCCCTCACCTGCCTTCTATGCTCTCCTCACCTCCTTCACACCCCTTACACCCCCTCCCTCGCGAGACCACCCACCCCTTGTCGCCTGGCACCCATCTCTTCGTTCCATCCTCGTCCTTTCATTCATCTCCAATTAACAGCCGAGGGCAGCGCTTCAGAGTGGCCGAGAGGGAGGTGCGGGGGGGCGTGGTGAGGGAGGGGAAGGGCACGAGGGAGTTTAAGCCTCCCTTTTTCCTTCCCATCTACTCCTAGAGAGTTCTGAGGAGCAAGGGGTGAATTATAGGCAGGGAATCTTCTCTCTTCACGCAACGTGCACTCTTTCACATCCTACGAAAAGCCAACGGCCCCTTCAGGAGTTAACTATTATTCACCGGATATAACGGATTCATCAGAAATGTAACTCATGTTTAGAGGCCTATGAATTTTGATAAGTTAAGTAATCTATTGAGACAGGCTCTAATTATAGGACACACAAACAGTGTTCTCCCGATTCGTTTGGGTTGTAAGAAAATTTGAGATGAATTCTCGTCGGAAAGTCGCGTTTTCCCGCTATAGATACGTAACCTCCTCTATGCCAGAATCTAATTCGTCATATTTAGTACCTGTCGTAATGTCCTCTAACTTCTCCTCCAATTACCACTCCCTTTCCTCCTTACCCAGGATATCCCTATCCGCTAAGACCTTCAGCATCTCACTGCCTCGTAAAAATTTTCTCCTCGGACCTAATAATCTGTTTTCTCTTAATATTATTCACCTTTCTATCCTTTCTTCCACGACGATGTCCAGGATTTATTGTTCTGTTTTAATGTTCGTTCACCGTACCCTCTCCATCCTCCTCCAAAGCCTAATCTTACTGTTCTAAAAGGACAGTATTCAAAGATGCCAATGTGTCCACCTGTTGAACCATCTATATTCAGGTTAAGTACTATTCCTATTCCTAATTGTGTGCGAAAAGGAAGACATTTGAAGCTATCTTGAGTCTTGTTTTTTTTATGAAGGGATGCAGAAAGCCCTGGTAGAGAGGACGATGCTGAATAAACTGGGGAGGGAAAGAAAGGGAATAATGGGGTGCATAGTTGGGGGAAGGGGGGGTTAGGAAGTATGCTGTGCTGAAGAATGAAATCGTGTTAGGAGTCAAGGTCTTGTGGCAGTAAAAGATTAGTATAAGTAATTAATCTTTTTCCTACAATGGAATTCCACAGAGTATCGACCGCTACCAATAACTTCATATTTCCCCTTTCATCTAAATCTGCCTTAACCGGTAGATTACCACTAATATTAACCTTCCGTGCTGCGCAGAAGTTAGCAAAATTTGCTTTGCCGTCTGAAGCAAGGATAGGGGCTTTTGAATAAAACATTTTGACGAAATATTGAAACGTTTTGTCTAAATTTAAGAATAAAAACTAATAAAACGGGAGGTATCAGGCGTGATTTTGTGGAATTTGAACATGATGTATCGACTTGAATTGCAATTTTCCACAGATAAATGTTGAATAAAATATAAATAGTTAATCTGTGGAAAATTGCAATTTGAATTTCTACACTATAGAATTTGATGATGTATCATATTCTATTTATTTTTTATGATAATATTTGGCAGGACGTGAGCGTTAGAGGAGGAGGTGCTACTTGCTTTCTGACCCGCCCTCGATGGCTGCGTTTAGTGTGTCCTCCTTGAGATGGAATAGACACGCGTGTGTGTCCACGGGACAGGGATAGGGAGTGAATCCGGTGCCTCCCCCTCTTTTCATTCCATCCCTCACTCCCAGGTGGCTCTGACTGCGTGGGAAAGAGAGTGCCTCCCCATTCCCCCTCTTCAGTCATCTCCTTGGAGACGCTGCGACGACCACGGGGGGTCGCGCTCCCCCCCCCCCTCAAGAGATAGAAAAAGCGGACGCTCGCAGGCATTCAGCTGTTTCTGGAGAACGGCGACACTCCTTCGAGTCAGTGGCACAGCATTGCTCACTCATTTCGGATCGAGAGTCTTTGAGGGCTGAATTAAAAAAAAAAACCTCAGTGCATCTTAAAAAAGTTCAAAATTTCTCCTTCAATATCCTCGGAAGTAAAACTTAAGTGAATGGCGCCACGTAATCATAGCGGTCAAGGTTAGAGGAAAAACGTGCTAACTGTTTAAAGGTCTGAAATACCTAAATTGACTTTTCTTTTCTGGTGATTGAGAACTAACTTCCCCATTCCTTCAATCCTACCGCTGTGATGAGGTTATTTAGTTAAAAATAATTATTGCGATGGAATTAGTTTGCCCTGTATCCCAAAAAGGTGCCAATTTAAAACAGAAAACGAAGGTTAGATGTTGCAATTTTCGTACGTTATTCTGATATAATTCCTGTAATTTGGTACACTTAACGTATCTTGAGAATGTGTGATGCTAAATCACTTCGTTATAACTTCATTCCGGAAACTAGTAGAAGGAAAGGAACTAAAAACTTTGAGGCGTGGAATTTTTCATGGGATCATCACGTTTCAATCGATTTTCCTTCCTTTCTCGGCCTGGCATTTGTTCTCTTCTGCAAAAACTCATAGTAGAGCAACAGATACGTGCGAAGGAACACAGTCTTGAGACGAAGATTCGGAATCGAGAAAGAAGGGGGAATGTATGGAACAGTTGAAGAAGGAGAGTGGAATAAGGCAGGCTATCGATTTCTGTTTTATATAAATCTTTTAATTTTTAGGGGGAAATTCAATATTTTTGGCAAAATCATTCAATATTGAGTGATCTGGTCTTTCGGGTATTCTACCGCAAGCTTCCATATTTTTGAGACGTCCATATTAATTGTCCCAAAAATATGGACGTTCGCGGTAGAACACTCTAAAAACAAAATTTTTCTAATGAACTAATCCGCGGAAGCCTTTACTAGGATTTAATTCAATGATGAACCTACAATGTTGTTGTAAAACGCAGTGGAGACTCATCATCAGTTGAGAAACGATTTCAAGAGACTTGATTTTCAGGTATTCCTCCGCGTCTATCCATATTCTTCTGGACAGTATTTCGCCAGCGCTCCATCTGGCTTCGTCAGGTCCGCTGAAGCTTCAGTGTACCTGAAGAAGCCAGCTGGAATTCTGGCGAAATATTGCCCAGAATAAGATGGATAGACGCGGAGGAAGACACGAAAACCAAGTCTCTCCAAGCCAAAGACTCCGCGGAAGCCTTCACGGAAACCAGAGAATCTATTTCATGCGATTCGGTGACGTAGCCAGGATTTTGGATTGGGTGGGGGGCTTGCTTAATCTGAACCCTGCGGGGTCCTGTCTTGGTAAAATTCTATTCGTTATTGCAGTTTATTTATGGTTACTTTTTTATAGAAAACTGCTTTGTTCTTACCTTTTTCCTCTCTCGAACCCTAGTATTTTTCATCCAATATAATGCATGGTAAAACTGAACTAAATATATGATTTGAAATTTCAGGGGGGCTGAAGCCCCTCAAGCTACGTGGGGTGGCTAATAGTGGCTCAAACCCCATGGTTACGTGCCTGATTCGATTGAAAGATATTTTTTATTTCTGATTTTTGCTTCGGGTAGCCGAGGGGTTACAGTTTTTTAAATCATGTACTCCTATATTATTCTGAAAAAACCCCGATGTAACCTTAAAATTGGGGATCAAATTAATCGATTGTGGCGATACTTCATGAAAATTGAATAGAATACATTATCAGAAAAACACGGTACAAAATTCCAGTAATTATTTTATTTTATTATTGCTGAATTCCACTAAAATAATTAGTGGAATTTTGTACCATGTTTTTGTGACATTGAATTAAAATTGGGGGCTTCACTTATTGAGCCACTGAAAATACCTGTTTTTTCATAAGCCCAGATTTACCACGACAGATCTCTCTTGTTCAGTGTTTGCTATTTGATAAATGATAATACTGGTTAATATTTCAGTTATCCTATTTTTGTCTATTCTAGACGGATCCGACATGTGCAGTGAATAGTAGATTGGGATAAATCAATGAAATGCACTATAAATTTCTTAGATTTTGATTACGAGCGCAGTGGACATTTTTCCCCGCGCCTGTTCATCTTAATACGTCCACGCATGGAGTTTCACCCTTGATTGAAACTGACAATTGAAAACATGATTGAAATATAATTGCACCTTCCTTTTGGAAAAAAGATTTTCCTCCGCATTTAAATTGATAAAAGATTCCGAAGCTTTTTTCCCATGCTCTATACAGTAGCTACCTTGTCTACCTTTCTCTGGGCCCCGTATGCATAGCCCATCTCCAATTCATGTTTACAGCCAACTTTACGGCCGTCGCAAATGCGTCTTCCTCTCTTTAGAGACATGCCCGGAAGCATCGAGTGTCCATTTCCTGATGTCCCGTTAATTCTGGAGTGGGCACGTCTCATTTATATGTTTATTCTGCCTACAAGAGAAACACTCGTTTTTAAAACAACCCGGGATTCATCCCTCTCCCCGCCCGTCTTAATTTATTATGCTGTTATTCCCTGGGAAGGGGATCCCGCATAAATGAGGTAATCATGGCATGAGTGGTGACTGTGGCCTTGGAGGGACATTATGAAGATGATATCGTTAGTCGCCATTCCATTATTCCAGTGGTCCTTTTTATGGCGGGCATTAAGAGTCGCAGCGGGTGAATTATTCTGAGCTGCGGCGCCGTGTACTCCTCTCAAAGAAGTTCCTGGAGGTCCCGTTGCGATCCATCCCTTCCTCTGACCGTGGGTGTTCTCCCCTACTGCTCAAGAGTTTACGGAGACTTTAAGAATCGTCATTTTTCACCGAAGGACTCGTGCTTACGAACCTACTTGGTATGCCTGCTACTTACATATTATCAGTCCTCGTGTAGGTCACCATAGGAAATTCAACTGTGTGCATAAATTGCTGCAATTGAGTGTGTACGCCACAGAGATAAGGGAATTTCCGACTACTAGAGACGAAGTCTCTAGAATTCAGAATTTACTAACTTACATCGGTTAACAATAAGGACCACTCTCATGTCCTTCACCGATTCATTGATTACAGCAATCTCTCATATTTGCCGTCCACGAAAACTTTCATTCTAGAAACTACCACTTGTTAGTATGCTTCATGCACCCGACCTCCTTCATATTTCAAATTTTTAACGTGTAATATTTCGTGTTTTCTTTTGCTAAATATGCAATGCAAGATATGTTATACTTATTTTTATTTAAATTTGTTGCCCTCTGTTACCAGCATTGAACTTTTTGTATTAACACAACAATGAATGGAAAAATAAATAAATGAGCAGGGTCGGAGCATCTACGTTTGGAAAATAAATTCTTCGCGGATTTCCCACCAGGCGAGTTGTTCAGCCAAAACGGACGTTTCAATGGCTAACTCCTCTGCCACAGTCCTTAGGGCGTTGAGTGCCGGGTCAAAATTCGTCCGAGTTTATATATCCTCCGGCCGTGGGTCTGGTCGTTTCTGATTGGCCGTCGTCGATCCCGTCGTTTTGTTTTCGCACCGTGTTAATTTTCCTGAGAGCTGGTTACCATGCATGGCTGGTCGCGTATCCAGTATCGCGGTAGAAGTTTTTATCCGCCAAGCTTATCTCAATAGCCTCTTTAGTCAACCGGTCCTAGTATCCGCTTGATCTGCAAAGAAGTTATGCGTCGTCGAATATGATCCGCTTGTCCCGGCTGAGACAATGTTCCGCGACGGCTGACTACCGGTGGTGGGCCAGTCTGATACATGTCTTGTGCTCCTTAATTCGGGTCTCGAGAGTCCGACCATTCTCTCCAATGTAGACCTCCCCACGCTCGCAGGGGATTTGGTATACTCCAGTGGTATTCAGTCCAAGATTGTCCTTCACTCTGGTTAGTTGGCCCTTCAGTTTCCGCGGTGGCTTATGGATTGTCTCAATCTGATGTTTTCCCAGAATTCTCGATAACCTCCCGAATGTAGTGGAGATTAATGGGAGGCAAGCCCTCACGATCGGTTTCGCGGATGAGGAAAAAGAGATCAAATTGAGACAATCCATAAGCCACCGCGGAAACTGAAGAACCAACTAGCCAGAGTGAAGGACAATCTTGGACTGAAGACCCCTGGAGTATACCATATCCCCTGCGAGTGTGGGGAGGTCTACATTGGAGAGACTGGTCGGACTCTCGAGACCCGAATTAAGGAGCACAAGACATGTATCAGACTGGCCCACCACCGGTAGTCAGGCGTCGCGGAACATTGTCTCAGCCGGGACAAGCGGATCATATTCGACGACGCATAACTTATTTGCAGATCAAGCGGATACTGGGGCCGGTTGACTAAAGAGGCTATTGAGATAAGCTTGGCGGATAAAAACTTCTACCGCGATACTGGATACGCGACCAGCCATGCATGGTAACCAGCTCTCAGGAAAATTAACACGGTGCGAAAAAACAACGACAGGATCGACGACGGCCAATCAGAAACGACCTGACCCACGGCCGTAGGATATATAAACCCGGATGGTTTTTGATCCGGCACTCAACGCCCTGAGGACGATGGCAGAGTTAGCCATTGAAACGTCGGCTTTGGCTGAACAACTCACCTGGTGGGAAACCCGCGAAGAATTTATTCACATTGTGCGCCAGGAAAGCACCATGTCTTACATTACGTTTGGAAATATTAACAAATCGAATGAGATGTATATTTTGCAATAAAAATAATTGAACCAGAATCGTGCTTATGGACTTGTATTGTTTACTTGACTGGAATAATATTTTTTAAATTATGAATCCTTGGAGTCACGAAATACTTTATTACTTTTACTTTGATATGCCCACAGTTGATAAATCATGAAGAACGGGCACTAAAAGAAAAACAGTTCTAATTTTGAGGATAATGCTATCCTAGTTTTTAATTTCAGCGCTGTTCAGAGAAAGAAGTGATATTCTCGAATGTTTCGATTTTTCTCCGAGTGAGCTCTATGAAATGTAAACCCACCTCGAGTTATACCCATCTCCAGTGCGGACCCAGTTTGAACTCTTGGTTCCATTAATGCATCGACCTTTCCCGACCGAAAAAAAACGCACCTCCCCGCTTTTAAAACGAGTTCCGGGTCTTTTCTTTTTCGATGCTTCACCTGTCGCCCGGGATGCAGAGCAAACATTTCGGACGCGGACTTCTCCCTCAAATGTTTATCGACTCCGTGTTATTCCTTGCTCTCTCTCGCTCTTTCATTTCATTCCTCTATCTCTCAAACATACAACTACTCTCCTCTGCCTTCTCCTTTGCCCGTTGGATATCCTTTCCCCATCCCTTTCTACCTTCCTTGAGCCAGGCAGAGCATAATCTGTCCGGGAAATACTATCGACAAACACGGGCATCGGTGAATCCCAATATTTATTATTTCCCTCCACCCCTTGCGGGCCGATCCGACCGCCTTCGGACCGCCACAACAAACAAGCGCTTTCTTTTCCTCCACCCTGCGAGAGAGAGAGGGAGAGGAGGAAAGTCAAGAAGGCAAACATTTTCAGGCGGGATCTCTTCGGACGTGAAAGTTTAGACTAAGGGGGGAAGGATTGGGGGGGGGGGGAATTGAGAAGAGGGAGGTTTAAGAAAGTGATGTGTGGGGTTTGGCCGAAGGGCCGTGGCTTCTCTACTTGGGGGAGAGGACGAGAAATGGAGTCTCGGCTACTCCCGAGGACGGCGCTGCAATATGACGATATCTCAACGAGTACTTTGGAGGATACCGGGACTAGCCACGGTATAGGGGTAGCGAAACTTGGTGGCACTCACTTGGTAAGAGTACGACGCAAGGGAGGGGAAAGCATACAAGTGAATTGGGGTAAAGTGACTGAGTCTTCCTCCAGATGTCACTCCGGGAGTCCTTCGGTACCCTTGCCCGCTCATCAACGCTTGATTTACCCTCAGTGATCTCTGATTCTTCGCTGGTGAGTGCCACCAAGTTTCGCTATTCCTATATTTGTCTTTTACGGAGTCACCCGCAAGTGCAATATTTCACAGAGGAAGAATCATTCGCCCTGACCGGGGATTCGAACCTGCATCCCTCGATTGTGCACCGAGTGCTTTAACCAGTTACCAGCTACCGAGGCTTCTCCCCTGTGGAACTCGGCGCGAAATCCATGGATCCGGGTTCGAATTCCGGTCAAGGCAAATGTTTTTTTTTCCTCTTTGGAATATTGCACTCTCGACGTGAAGTCCTTTTTTTATTTGACCGGGTCTTTGCTGTGTTCTTAATAATTGATATCAAAATCAATTCACAATGACCAATTCTCATGCGTTGAGGAGAGTGGAGAAAATGCGAAGGACTGAAAGGAAGACGAACAAGGAATGATGGGAACAGAATTAGTGGTTGGAACAGGTAATGAGGGGCGAAGGAGCACTGAAGGCCTTAATTGAAGGGAGGATAGGACGAATAGAGTAAGTAGGACGCTTGCCGGGCTGAAGAATTAAATCGTCTGAGACGACAAAGGCCTGCGGCTTAAATGATATTTGCATTACTTCCATCTAAACCTACCTTTACTGGGAGATCGCCTTTTACATAGGTAGTTTTCATAAATTGGAAATTGAATTATTATTTCCTCAATTATTACATATATATTATTTATTTACATTATTGCACGGTGTAATTTCTTTGCTGTTCTTATTATCATTGATCGTAAATTACGAAGATCGGAGGCATAAGCAGTTTAAGAATTTTATCGCATTAGTTTTTTCATTTTTGTTTGTCTCTCTCAGGAAGTTTTCACGATGCAGAAATTTCTGCAAAGCGCTGCTTTACAGCCACGGCGTTTTTCTTTTAAGTTAAAAACTCATGGAGAGGAACTTCTTAAAAGGAGTTGGAGGAAAGAGTCTGTGTCGATGCTCGTTCGTCTCCTTCTCCTTCACTTTGCCATCTACGGCTGCCCACAGAACACATGCTTGTTATATTACTAGCGGAAGGTACCCGTTGAAATTCAACGGGTGTGAAAAACATTAAACTTATTTTTTATAATAAAACCACAAAGCCCGAAGAAAAACAGTATGCGTGGTCATTTGAGGAGTTCGTAAACCTATCTTGTATGTTGTGTTCGTTGTAGTAGACACACTGACAGTTTTCCAGGTGCACGGAGAGATGAATGACTATTGGTTCACTTTCATGCACGGGAAACCCAAAAATGGGCCACCCAGACTCATTTCTATTTAAATAGCACCTAGGTTGATAGATGGTCACCTCGTCCCTCCGGTTCTCTTGAGCCGTCTTCTGAGTGATTGACAACTTGATCGCTTCCCTTGTGCACATAAATATATTTGCATTCCATGACTTAATTCAGTTGCACTATTAAACGTTGATATTTGCGTTGAGTGTCTTAATCAGGATTGGACAGAAGAGTACAATCCAACGGTTGACAACGTCAAGAGGAGTAATGGCAGCAGAAGCCATGTTTATTTGACCTATGAATCCTCCATCAATGGGACTGCGCCTTCGGCATAGCCATAATCATTGGTTTCGGTTGCTAAATGAAAAATCTATGGTGATTCTTAGTGCACTTGTCGATTGTCATGCACGGATGTCGTTAATTGCGCAGAATTTCCGATCTTCTTTCGGGTAAGAAGCATGTAGTGACGTCATTATAATTTCCGCCATCTTAAAGCAGATTGAAGGTTCGAAACAGATGGGTCTGTATTTGAACCAGATTTAGAGCTGGTTACCCGTCTGTATGTTGGGTAAGGATGAAATTTGTGAGGATCTTAGCGTAACCCGAGAAACACCACGGGGAGAATCTCATGAGATCGCTGGTGGGCATGTCTTTGACCATCCAAGTCTAACCTTTGTCGTTTTTCTTTCAAGGGCTCATTTTCTCGCAAATAAGACATTCATTTTGCTTAAGAAGATTTTTTCGAAAGGTTTCTCTTTTTTCTATTAGGCATGTTGATGGATATTTTTTTTAAGTCCAAGGAACGGAAACATAGCGGCAACGAGAGTCTAGAATAGGCAACGCGATGATTGAGTAAATGTACCTAAGTTAACTGTACTTTAACACTTTTAAAAATATAAATAACTCGTGACATTAATGATGTAGAAATTGGTCTAAAAACAGTTCGCAATCGCAATGAGAGGACGGTTTCACTACGTGTAATACATCTGAGTATTAAACGATAATAAACAACGCCGTGTTTGTTGTAGCAACAGAGGCATTATTACCATTGATATTCGCTCCACGTAAATATTCTTGCACATTTAATTAAGTGTGTATTCTATTAATTCCTTTATGTGTAACGTTTACTACGTAATTGTTCTCTCATATACATGCAGTGCCCCTTTGAGAGCTACTTTGAGAATAGACGTTGAAGAGTATACTTGTTAAATAAGCATTGACTTTATTGATTACCCCCCGAAGCAATTTATCATGGGGCTCTTGGGACTCTGGGCTCTTCTTATACGGATTTTCTTTCTACGTACTATCATGGGCCTGCAGGAAAGCGTGATATTTAAATGCTAGAGGCGTGAATATTCTCTGAAAATGAAATCTCTGGTTGTCAAGGAAATATGTTATTGTTGATTTCAGATAAAAATGTGAGATATTTCAGCTGAAAAGATGAATTTCAGACAACTTCGGAGGGAAGAAGAAAATCGATTGATAAATTTAGAAACTTCCTTTATTCAGCCATCCAATAAAAAAATCCCAGGCCTATATCTTGAGTGAAAGTACTTTTAAAAAGCAAAAAAATGAAACCACTGCACCGAACCCAATGCTTAGCATGGACCACCAGGGGTGACCCTCGGGGGCTTTAGGGGGCCCTGAGGGCTTTTTAATATAGCATATATTACAACCAGTCATTTTTTCTATCTACATGCATCATTTCAGCTCAATCGGTCCAGTAGTTTTTGCATGATGGAGCAACAGACAGACAAAGACCATTACATTTTTATATATTACTAAGGATCACACCCTTAACCCTGAAAAAATAGGGTTTCGGTTAAGTGTTTGTTGTCTATCAGTGACAAACTCGTGTTCCAAATTTCATCAAAATCGGTACAGTGGTTTAGGAGGGAATGAGGAATATTACCCACTTACTTATATTGACTTTTATATATATATATATAAAGATAAAGATATATGGTTTGCTCCACCGATCGCAGCTCGAATGTTTCTTCTTTTTAATCACTCACACATGTTCTGATCGGGTATTGTCTTCACTGCCGTGTGTTTTAATATAGGACTTGCCTTCGGCCTTTTATGTAAGAGTTACCTTTCTGGGCTGATGAACTCTCATTGGATGTGTATTTCATCATTTTCATTGGGTGCTCTATCATTCATCATGTCCTTGGCGTTCTCTTCCTACAATTTCCTCTCCAAAGCCAGTCTCTTCAATTCCCCATATCCATCTCTTCCCTTCAGTCCACCCGACACCTTTGCACGCCTCTGTCCCATTCTGATGTGTATTTATTCATTGTTATTAACAGTATACGAGAGAGCTGATGACAGGAAACGGTTAAGGTCATTGAGTAAAGGTTTATAAATAGCTTAATGTGTAGCGTAACTAAGGGATGTGTTGCTGAAACTTGGACTCCGAGGAGAGACGATGCCATGAGACTTGGCACTTAAGAATTGTGGGTGTGGAGAAGGATGAAGAAAGTAGGTACGATAGAAGGAAAGAAAGACAAACGAAGCAGTTCTTGGTGCACGGTAGGAGAGGAAGAACCTTTGCGTGAGGAAATCCTGGAAGTGGCTCAGTTGGTTTGTAGGGAAATGTGGGTGTGAGGGAGGATAGAGAAAGTATGTACGATGGACCGAAAGGAAGCAGTGCTCAAAAGCATGAGGAAAGTAAGAGGATGCGAAGTAGTTGAGTAAATAATAGAGAGGTGGGGAGTGCAGTTCTTCAGAGCTACGTGCAATCACAAATTGGCCTTTTAATTGCTTGCGTGACTTCCTGATGTAGACGCAAAGTAAAATTATGCGATTGAAATTTGGAAAACTCATTAAATTCTCCGCCCGCACACATTTTGAGACATCGAATACGTTAAATATAACTATACAATGTGAGATGCTGTTCTGTCGTTTCATTTCTAAGATATCGCTCTCGTGCTTCTCTTTGTCTTAATTTCGGAATTGGCCTTTGTAATTAACCTGCAGAAATTAATGTATCATGTTTTGGAAACTTTGAATACCTATATGTAAGGAACTTTGAATAAAGAAACTTTTTAGAGTCGTTGTGCATGACGGGAGAAAACAGCTCCGTCTTAAGATCTGTAACAAGCCATTAATTTAGTGAAGAAGTGGCAGTTTACTGAAGCGCAAGAAATAAATTATTGATTTTTTCAATTAACGCTTTCATCGTAGAGCATCTATTCTGCCTGCGTGTGCCTTCGTCGAATTTGTTTGCTTTCCTCCGTTAGATGGATTATTTTCACCATAGTGTTTGCCGGCGCCATTATGTATCGGCTCGCAGCAGCAGCGACTGGCTCGATGCTTATCAGTCGAAATTCGGGCCATGGGAGGAGCCGTGAATCTAGATTTCAGAATGGAGAAAATGGTTAATGGTGCATTACTGATTGAGCGCTGTACGGATGGACGCGCGTGTTTAAAAACCCTTCCCCCGTTATGCCCCGAAAAAAAGCTCTTCTTCACGCGAATTCTTCCTTCCTTTCCACGTACATCCTTCATGCCATCAGGTTGGTCCATTCTCTTTCTCCACCGACCCCGCTTATCCAACAATCGTTCTTTCACCATGGCATGCAGTAATGAGCGAAAATAAAGCTGCACAAACAGATGAACTGAGTTTCCAGCAGCCGAATAGCGTCGATTAAAAACGACCACTTAACTGTGACCACACGTGCGTTTATGATCAGTGCCGTCGTATAACATGCTGTTAGCCGATATCCATAATGTTAAGGTAGTATGAGCGAAATATCACATCGCCTAGAATTTGATGAATTTGACATGATGGTAAAGAAAAAAACTCACATTTCCAATGATATCAAAATACTTACCCCTTGCTGAACTACCTTTCGAGGTTTTTTTCCTAAAAATATAAGCTGTTTCACACTGGATAGATTAAGACTGTGCGCTCCAGAGGGAGAATATTTATAAAAAAATTGGGAATTTATAATACCTAAATTTCGTCGAAAAACTAACGGTGTGTAGTTTGTACGTTTTCGCAACTATTTATAAAAATTAATAAATTACTCGCCTCAGTAATCATTACAGAATCGCAAATAAACCACTCGTTGTGAAGGCGTTTTCACCATACGGCGTGAATAAATGAATCAAATTAGAGACTTATGAGGACATATTTATTTAATTCCTGATAATTTTTAACTATATGTTTGCGCCATTAGTATTACAATATTTACTTCACCCTTCTTACAGACGCTGAAATTAAAAAATAAAATTCGAATATGGTCTCCATTATGACTAGGGAAATATCTCGCTCAAACTACCTGAAGTTAACGTTTGCGAGCGGTCACTAGTCCAGAGATGCAGCCCGAAGAGGCTTGAGTGTATTGTGCTGCCACCGTCGACAACTTATGTCGCAACCACTCGTACTGCAGACGTGTAATCGAAAACTTCGTTGGAAAATTCGGGAGGACTCAAGGAAGAGGGAAGGTCTTCCCACTGTGACCCTTATACCCTGGGAAATACCCTCACGGCGGTCCTGCTTTTTGTCCCAGCTGAAAGGCTTGATTGAATTTCAAAAGTTCTCTGTCCAACTCCTTGATCTGTCTCGTTGGTCAGAGAACTCCCGAGCGTGAAAGCCGCGTTGCAAGTCAAGCAAAGCCTTTGAGGGCTTGTTATCCACTGACATTTTCGGAAACGTAATTAGCTGAGGGTAGTGCTATGTCATATCCGCACGAAACTCTCAGTGGCCTCGTTAGAGGTCAGAGGTCGCACTGCCCTCGTAATCACTCGGGTAGGACTACTCGTTGGTACCCGGTCTTGTACAACCATACTGTTTATTTTCCTCTCGTCTCTGTCGTGAAATCGAAAGAAGCTATTAGTGAGGTGTGAGACATTGAGATGCCCTCGCCGTTTTTCTCTGTTAGAATGAGTATTAATACTTTATGCACTATTCGTGGAATGTGTCCCAGTTTCTACTCAGGTGCATTTCAACGCGCCAAAGTGAATAATTTGTTTGAGAGTAGCTCACGGGTTAATGTTTATGATGAGGAGAGTTGCAATGACAACCATAAATCGAGTGAGCAAGGGGAAATATGGAGAACCCAAGTCTACAATGTAGTCATGGCTGGGATAGCCTACTTGCTTCAAAATGTTTCAAAGAGTAGAATGCAATGCAATCATGAGAGGAATAAACTGTTAATTGAAAAATGTTATTTGAGATCAACAACTCATGTGTTGTAAATGAGTAGAACGAATGTGCACCAGGCACGCTTTTCCTCTCGAGTCAGATTTTCGCGAAGGTATTGACTATCCGGCTGTTGAGGCTGCCTAAACGCTTAAGATACCACACTATTAAGCGGACAGAACTTAGCTGGAGGTAGGTGCTTGAGGAAATTCAATTTATGAGGTATTCCGGTGTAAACTAACCACTGTATCTCGGTGAATTTCGTTTTTTTTAGTACCTGCGTACTCCTTAATGCATATTTCGTGTGACACTTCAAAGAGAAATTTTAGTCGGATGAGGATATTGGGATTAATCGGAGAGATGTGTGTAGTCACTCGGGATACGCAAAGGTTTATTTCTCATCGGAATAATTTTTCCCAAGTTCCGGCTTTCAAAGTGACGTTGTTACCGTGGAAACCATACAATTTGTGAGGAATTCATAAAAATTCCAAAACTCATCCGGTAGAACATGTTACCCGGGAAATGTGAAAAAGCATGATTACGAGGTTATGGAAAGGATAATAGTCTTAATAGAAAATGCAGGAAGGCCTGGTAAGTTGGGAGCTCATTATTTTTCAGACCGTACGTTGAAAGCTTGCCGTACCTCGCCAATTGCATTACCTTTGTCCAGGCATGTGCTGCTGCATACTTTGAAACTCTAAGTCTAGTCAAAAACTGCATTTCGCTACACGTAGATGGGGTTTGCCTAGGGCACTTGAAGCTATTGGAGATTTAAGGAAGATGTGTTGCAAAGGGAATATTTGAATACTTCTAGCTCATGGGCGTGAATGTTTGCCTAGGATTATGCTGACACCCTTGGCCGCGACCGCTAATGATTTGGGCTCTCTTGCGGGAACGAAACGACCCCCGGTGCATGGTTGCGTCTTCGCGCCGGGAGGCTCGCACGGGATCCGTTCGCTGCTCTTCGCTGTCTTTCTCTCTTTTGTTTGGACGGAGATCGCGAGACGTGGCCACTTGCGACGCGAGCGAAGGAAAAGAGGAAAATGTCGACGATATGAGAAGTCTTTTCGTAAGGTGGGATTCGAGGTAGGGCGGGGAGATTACGCTCTGGCAGCAAAGGAGGACTCGTGTGCAGCCCACTTCACGCACCCACTCCTCTCATGCCTTCCACCTCCTTGACACGCACCAACGTCTTTTATTTCCGGGGATTCGCGACCCCCCGCACGCATTGAAGAACGTCGCACCGCAATGAGATTTCCCACTTTCGTCTCACCTCAGCACTCGACAGTGCCGTCTTGGAATTCTGAGACGCTACTTGGAAAGTGAGATTGTGGTCAGAGGTTTGGCTTCCCCCAAAAAACAGCGTCCCTTCTCTCCCACCTCTCCAATGGGTGGACGAAAGTCGTGCACGGCAGTCTTTTCGTCGAGAGCCGCCCCCTGGACATGTGCGGGCGAAGCACCGAGGGAAGGGGCGTGCTGGGAGCATAAGTGACCCGGGTTAACTCTTAATAAATAGGGATGATGCGGTCGCAAAATTTAAACAGTACTCGAGGAAACACCTCCCCGGTTCATACTTGCCTTTCTTGAATAAAATCTGGAGGACCTTCGCCGATCCCTGAGTGCGAGAATGAATCCTGGCGAGGATCCTCGTTCCCATCTTTCGCTTTCGCCCGTTTCTTCTCGTGGAAGTGAGGAGAACTCAGGGAACGCACTCCACTCCCACTGCGGGCAAGAAGCTTGAGGATGAAGCACGGGGAGAAAAAGGGGCGAGCCAAGTAATTTGAACGTGCATGATATATCATTCGTCTCCGGAGGGAGTGTTGGCGGGGAGGGGGTTTAGCATGTACGCGTATTTATATATTTTTTCGTGTTTGAGGGAAAAGGTTTCTTCTTGCGAGAGTTTGAGGGCACGGAGAGGTCGGGACACGGACGTTAATGCATGGCGGGTTGAAGAAGGTGGCTGAGTCTCTGGGGTGAACGTGAGAACGAGTATTAAGAAGGGTTAGGGTGCTGGGGCTCGGCTGTTTTCCTTTTCTTTGTTGATGCACGCAACGTTGGCTTTGAGGCGAGAAAAAGAGATTCCCGCTCGTCAAGGAGTCTTCCCGGTATTGAGGGACGCATGAGTGGGAAGAAAATGTTCACTAATTTCGCGAAGTGAAGCGACTGATGGGAAGAAGTGGTCCGACCGAGTACGACAACCAGAGGGTTGTGAGGCGACTCGGTTCATTTTAACTGTAGAGAAAAATATTTTTCAACAAATTCCACCGGCAGATCTCGCAATAAAAAATAGCCATACATTTCAAGCATACAAAAATAAGAATGTAGAACCAAAACGTATCAGAAGTATTATTTACGGAAATGATAAAAACTTACCAAGCATAAAACAACCTGAAATAAAATGCATCGCAAAATTAAGTAAAATATATTATAATTTGATGTTATAACATAACTTAAATTTTTGAAAGAATTGTCAACAATTATCTAAAACAAATAAATAGTAGCCAAAGATCATAATTAATCATTATCACATTAAAAGAAATAGAAGGGTAATGTTAAGGTAATGTTTTAAACATGCGTTTATAATTTTTTAAACGAACTGATGTCATCTAATTTTATAAACCATTTTTTGTAAACCAGGAATGTTGTGGAATGTTGTATAAATAAACAGCCCTGGGGATGTATAATAAATATACTACACGTACGAAAATAGGAGTATTAACTAATTATTATTCATATTCGTTTAATACTGTGGTTCCCAAACTTTTTCGTTTCCCGGGGCATTTTTTAATTAATATTTTTCCCACGGCGCAAAAACCTAAGTAAAAGTATGATTAATCATAAGTAAGAGACAAAAGTTAATGAAATTTGTGTACCTGCATTATTTAAGATATTTGTTCTATTTTACTAATTTCATTTGCATTAAATTATTAATTAAAGGAATGGATGAGCCGGCAAATCACTGCACATTTTTTTTCAAATCGTGAAGTTATGAAACATTTTCCTTTTATTTGGAGCATTTAGTTGTTTCTAACTGCGCAGTTACGCATCTTGTGGTAGTTCGATTATTTTTAGATTTGTAACAAAAAGAGTTTGTGTTCCTCGGGGCCCCGCGGCACACACTTGAGGAATCACTGCAATTATATATATATTACCTCCAGAATAGAAAATATTAATAAATTGAGAGGTGTAGAAAATAAATCATCTGGAAAATATCGTCCTTCGGTCTACGCCAACGAGGAAATATTAGTCTCGTAAAAGAGAAGGAAAATAAAATAATTATGAGTTTAACATGTCCATTGAAACCAAATCACATAGGGCTCTACGTAATAGAAGGTTTTATTTTTATTTTTTAAATATATAATAATATTTAATATACAATACAATTTGATGTTTTATGTAAAATGTAATATACAATATACAATACGCGATGCATGATACACAAAATTTCCAAAATATTGCATCATCATTACAAAACCAAGGTCCATGAGGATAATGAAAGGATCATCGCACAAAATTACTACTAACATATCTATTTTTGCAATACACCTACGGAAAGAATTTGGGATGTTTATTATCATTGTTATATTAATTTTTTTAAAGACAGTAGTGAATATATTTTGTATCACAATACAATAGGTACACATGCATATGTTACATAAATTTGTAGATAATATTTAAATTCCTTTATTATTAAACAATGACTCTAAAATTGTGGTTTTATATTGTACATTTTGTAAATTATTAAGGTTGTTCTATTATGGTCCCGCTAAGCCCATTATTGGAATTGTCAGCAGGTGCCATATATTTAATATAATTTAAATTTATTTATTGCAGGATTTTACGTATTCTAAAGTGTACATGGCCGTTTCTCGATTATTTAAATACTATACATATTGTATTAGAGTTGTTCCCATGTCTTTACGCTGGGGGTTTAATAAAACACAAATGGATAATTCTGTACCCTCTAAAAATGCCTCTTGATAGGAGTGTCGGGATAGTAAGGTGCACAAAAAACCAAATCAAATTCGCCATTTAGTAAGGTAGTGCATTTCTCAAATATTTAAGGAAAGCGATGATTATGTTTTATTGATGAATAGAATAATAATGAGAAAAAGTTTCCAATTTATTTTCTCATGTAATTCAATAATTTTATCGAGTTGAAAATGCTTTCTGGCGTCATAGATTTCTTCCTTTGTACCTTATTAATTTTATCAATATATATTCATGCACACTTGCCCTCCATGCCGTTACAGCTCTTTCTGGTCCGGAATATAAATCCCTCACCCATTATCCTTGTTGATCCATTGAGGAATCTTCCTTGATCAAGGCGAACGACCTCCTACTCGGCATGGCCCTGGATTCAGACATGCAACATTTCTATTATGATTACAGTGCTATAAAGCGGATGGAATGGAGGAAACTGCCTCGCCGTAATTTACAGTTAAGGTTCTGCACTTACTATCTCCCAATGAGCTATCTTTATTCACTCATGTGTGAGGAATATTGCCTCTCTTCTTATTAGTGGCGTTGCAATTCAAGAGTTAAAGAAATGGAAGCGGAGGAAGCCATTTTCAAAATGATAATGTGCATTGTCTTTGCGATGTTGATGTACTGAAGCCCCATAAAAATAATAGAAAACGAAATTCTTCTCCCACAAATGAAAGTGGGACGCAATGGGAGTGGTGGCAAAGAAGGGTACGAAAGTACTAATACATTTTACCCTTCATGCCGCAACCAGGGCAGGTGGCAGGGGGTGTCAGGACTGCAGGCATTCTAATGTGTATGAATGTAATAAGTCGTCTCATTCTTATATCACTACGTTGCACTTAAATAAATGGGTGCTTTTCCGTGTTTCTGCTGACGTCAATAACTGTACAAGGGTGATAGCACTACTTCTTTAGTGTCTATATCCTAATTCTATCTTCAATTCTCTCTGGCTATTCGACTCTGCCAATGCGTAGTGCTTCAATTCGCTTGGTAAAACCTAGTCTCTATAATGCTGTGTTAGAAGTATTTCGATTGCTTAGTTCCAACTTTATGTGCTATGTATCACCCAAATACTACAATCCTTTTTTCTTGCTCGACCTCTCACTTCTCCCTTTCTCGTGGTCACTCATCCAAAGTCGGGGGATGGGGAGAAAGCTAGCGTACGTGCGATCGTCGAGTGCGTGCCTGGATGTGCGTGTTTGTGGCACCCCCTCCAGCGCTGGAAGGATCTTTTTTTTCTCTGCGTATGCGTTTGTGTGTGAGTGTATGGAGTGCGGTGGGTTTCCGGTCGCCAGCGCGGAGAGGCGAGAGGGTCGAGCGGGGGAAGTCTGTGGGGTTGGGTTGGACATTGGAGTTCTCCCCCCGCCCCCCACCCACCCATATACCCCCTCCCCCTTGGGAAAGAAACGTGGGAAAGGGAAGACGAAGAAGTGAGAAGGGCTCCTTTCTCTCGTCGTCTTGGCGAGGATGAACCACAACCCCTTGAAGAAGGAGAGTGTATGTGAGTAAAGAGGCCTCACCTCCGCCCTCTCCAAATGTTCTCTCCGCGGTCGTTCCTCCTTGCACGGAGTCGAGTGAGAGTTGCGCCTCTCGACTGCTGTTTGTTTTTTTTACTCTTTCGAGCGAAAGGGAAAAATGAATTTTTTGGCCTCTCGCAACCTTGTCCGGCAGCGCGGATGACCACGGCGAAAGAGGGGAGAAGAGCACGGATTCCTTCCTTCGTCTCGTCCGAAAGTACAGAATACATAGTACGTCGGGAGCGACACACGCGAACCCCTTGGCGTTGTTTCTCCGACCTTCTCATCCTCCTGCTGCCTGGGAACGGCGAGGGGGGCGAAAAGTGGAAAAAAATGACGAACGACGACGCGTCCAGATGTTGTTGTTATTTACGTAACGGGAGGATATTACGAGGACGCGGCTGTGTAATGCACTCTCGCGCACATGAGCAGATCTTGAGATACGGTGTCGTGCTCACGGTTTTGACAAGACGGAGTGCTTTTATTTGGTAGTGGAGTCGTGGCTGGAGTGTGGCGGAGACGGAGGTGAGAGGGGTTTTGGTGGGAGTGGGATGCTGTGAGGTTTCACGCTAGTCACTCGCGTCCACCCCCTGGTCCAGCCACGTCCGCGCGGCCTCCAACCAACCAACCCCCCCCCCCCCATCACACTCCCGACACGTGCTGACTCCTTTCCCTTGGTCTGATGCTCGATTCGCCGACGAACTCTCCATGAATTCCGTCTGGCTATGTCTCGAAAAAAATGGTCGCGTTAGTTTTTTAGAAGTGAGACATATGACGCTTTCGGCACAAGTTACGTAGTCCGAGGAAGACGGCACGGTATTTTTCCGAGTGTTTGAGGGCGAGCAGCGTAGAGTTTTTTCATCATGTTTTTAGATTATTTTGTGACTCATTGAAGCTTTAACTAGAGAAATAAAGAAATGTTGCACGGTTAAAAAAGGCTTGTTTCTTCATTTGTGGTCACGAATGTTTAGTAAATGTTTGGAGTATCTGAAGTTCCCGGCTTTGATACGAAGTTACGTGGACAGGTAGTTTGAGCGAAAAATCACTTCACCTAGAATTTGATGAATATGACTTCATTTTAAAAGAAAGACCTCTCACCTTTTCAATTATATCAAAATATTAACCCTTTGCGAAACTACTTCTCGAGAAATTAGCCTAAAAATATAAGCCGTTTTGCATGGGATAGAAAACGGCTGTACGCTCCAGAGGGAGTATATTGAAAAAAAAAGGAAATTTTAATGCGTGGATTTCCTCAAAAAGCTTACGGTGTGTAGTTTTATGTTTTGTCTACTTTTTTTAATTAATCAACTACTCACCGCAGTAGTATTTTCAGGATCGCAAAAAAAACCTGCCGTTTTGAAGGCTTTTTAGCCGTACGTCGTGAAAAAATGAGTCAAGTTAGAGACTTTTGTAGATATATTTATTTAATTACTGAGAATTATGGTGTTATATAACTATATTTTTGCATCATTAATATTGCAGTATGTACTTCACGCTTCTCACAGGCGCTGAAATTAAAATATAAAATTCGAATATGGTCTGCAATATGAGTAGGGAACTATGTCACTCAAAGTATCCTTAAACGTCATCAACGACTTCAGTTCTCTCGTTGGGTTTATCGTGTTGCCACTGAAGGAGACCACGTATCTATTGTGTTCTCCCCTTCGGAGAAATGCATACTTATGCAATCACTTCTTTGGAATCTGATTATCTTAGGCGAGGGAGTAGCTACGAGAACTGCTAGCGGGCAGTTTTTAGCTATCGAGACGTGAGTGACGGACTTACTAAATTCTGGTGGTATCTATTCATGAATCCTTGTAGAAGTGCAATTTCTTGCGATGGGGAAAGGTAGTGGTTTATACGAGAGTGGAATGAATGTGTCCACCGCCTTCCTTCTCAGTCTTTCGTTCGCTACGCACGTGTCCCATGTCGGACTACCTCCAGTTCGTTGTCATTGCACCTTTTGAAATCCTCCACTTCCATTTTCCTCTCTTTAACAAATGCAGGTGATGCGACCAGGTAAAACTGTAACGTCGATAGTACGAGAAACGTTTGTGTATAGTTTTTACTCGTTTACATTCGTTTCTCATTGTTCTCATATTATTTCTTGCCACATTTATCATCCATAACTCGCCATTATGCTCAAGTTATCCAAATACCTTAACTAAATTGGCTTAATTTTCTCCTATCCAGTTTATTCATACTTACGGAGTGTTTTGCCAGTTGCGATAGCAATTTAAGATTGCCAGGTGGTGTAAATAGAAGGGCTCATATTTTTGGAAAGACTTCGTGAATGAAAAAAAGTTAAAGTGCTGGGCGTAGTGCTTATAAGCATTTTGCCGTGGGCAAATCAAATCGAGGTCCTTTATAATTCCAAGTCTCTCTCACACCGGAGCTCTCTCCATTCCGGTGCACTGTTCCCAGTTTACACGCGTGCATTTCTTACGAATATTTCCGCATTTTCCATAGCTTGCCAGCGTCAGTCCCTCTTAAATACATTTCGGTCCCGCGGAGGGACTGGCCGTCAGTTGTTTCGTTTCACAAAAGGGCGGTGGGCTCCCTCTAAGTCTCTCATACATTTATTTATATGAGCGGTAAAGCGTTTTGACGTGAATGAAAAATGAATCCGATTTTCCGTTTCCCCCCTTCTCTCACAGCGCAGCGTCGCCACCTACCGCCTGGATCGGTCCCCTCGGACGAAAAGTCAGCCCCGATCATCTCTTGTGCTCCCCGCCGATAAGTATTTCATTTTTTTGAAGCTCAGACACGAGCACATATATGTACACCTATGGATGAACGACATTTTTTGCGTCTCTCAAAGGATGAAATGGGGGTAAAGGGAAAGAGATGGCGGGACCAACCTCTCCTATCCACTCCCCATGTTCCTTATAAACCCTCTCCCCTCCCCCACCCTCCTTCTTCCCAGCCCCTTTACCATGGAAACCCTTTCCCCTCTCTTCGTCTTTTTTTTTCTCCTTCCGCGTCGACTCTCGTCCGTCGGCCCGAACATCATTACCCTCTCATGTTGTCCTTTTCAATCGCAAAGGGGATCGTGGGGAGCGTGGGGGCCCGGTGGGGGTCGTTGGAGAGATTTTGGGGTATGGGGCGACCTGGGAGTAGTCACGAGGGATGGAAGGGGGTGATGGCTTTGATAAATGGAGACGACAGAATGAGAATGTTGTTCGTGTAGTGCATGAGGCTTGATGCTGTATCCTTTAAGTCCCTCCATTCACTTATTTTTTTTACTCTTGACGACCGAAACCATTCTCGATGGATGGTTCGTTGTAGGACACACAGGGAGGAAGAGCAGAGCGAGGGGCGGGCGAAACTGCCCCTCTCGTACAGGGCCTTGCACCTCCCGGTGGGTGGAGCGTGACGCGGGGCCGTCCCGTGGAGACGCGTGCTTACCTGCTGACAGGGGGACGATATCGGTGTCCATCGGGGCTGGAGCGCTGCGCCAAGGTTGCCCTCTTGTGCTATAATCTTAAAAGGGGATTAATATTCATGGCCTGGGCGAGCGCCGAGAAACAACGCCGTCGCTTTCGGCCCTATTACCTACGCCCTTGTCGTGGCTAGAAGTGAGCTGTTGACATCGTTTTCATGAATTGTCTGATGCTGTCATAACAGATGGAAATGGATGTCAGTAATTGTAGATTCCTAAATATTCCTGTGATGCTACAGTGCCTGATTTATGGCTAAATTCGCAAAATCTATATTAAAAATAAGAAAATTGATAATTGCTGACATAAGTTCATATTTATCAAGTACATTTTTATTTCGTGCATTTTTTTACTACCTCCACGCATGTGTACTATACAAGTATATATTACATGTGGCCCCTAGCATTGTAGCTTGTGAATACGCCGACTGCTGAAGCCAGTTTTTATACCTTGCTGGCTTCGCAATCCAAAGGCCGCAGGCTCTAGTCCCACCTCAGCCACGAATCTGCTTTTCGCGAGCTTGAGGTCATATGGTACACAGTACAACAAATGACCTGCAAATACAAAAATATTGCCAAAATGAGCAAAACAATCGTAATGGTGATATGATCAATATACAGAATCATTGTGCAATATTCATCCAACATTTGTGGCACAGAAACGGTCACTCGAAGCTGGTATTTTTCAATTCTGAAAACTCAGTCTGCTCTAACCACTTGATGTTAATCATCGGCCTTTTGTTCCCAGTGGTCACATCCCGCCCTCAACCCTTCGTTCCGATAGTGGGAGCCGACAGGGCTCAGCCCACATTCCCTCCTCGGAACATTCTTAACCTTGCCTCGCTGTCGTGTGTCAATAATGGTCGGGAACTTATCGCGTCATCGGCCTGCCAGGGCGGATGGAGGGGGGGTTGTGGGTGGTTGGGTTGCTGTGGAGACGGGCGATCGGTGGGTGGGAGGGTCTGCTGCTTCCACGGACGCCTTGCGTCGTCTCACGGGAGGTCCTGCCTTTTTAAGGAGCCGGAGGACGGGTGGGGGGTGGGTCGGCTTTGAGGGTTATATATGGAAGAGGGAATTGCACGGCGGGGAAGGGCAGAAGTGTTGAGAGGACCCGGAAGGAACGGGGGGAGGTTCTCTGAAGATGGGACGAGTGGATTCTTTGCCACTGCTCTGCTGGACTCTCGTCTATCGGCCGAGTTTGGCGCCAGAGAACCCGTGGGGGTGTACAGATCAGCGGCAGACAAACCTGCTGCTCGGCCGGTCGCTAGATTGCGTATACGGGGAAACAAGCATAATTGGTGGGCGACTTTTCAATTTGGTATTTGCTAATGACGGATATAAAGAATAGGTAATGTTCCGCTCTATTTTACTACAAATTTTATAACATTATAAAATATATTATCAGTAAGATAAAGGTATATAAAGCATCGAAACCTTTCCAGAAGCAACATTTAGATTTTGTGGGAAATTGCCAAGTATTCTTTTTCATCGTAATTTGAGGAGGCTGAGGTCATTAGAGTAATTTAGGATTGGCGGGTCTGTTGGTGAAGGAAGGAGTGTCAGGGTCTCCACTTTCAATCCGACTGACTTAATTCTGTGCTTGAAGTGCTATCCGCGTCACACCCAAGGAGGAATCTGCATTCTGCTGAACGATCTCCACCTCTGTCCGGATTCAACCTGTGACATGGAAAGAGTTTTCGATCTTGCATACATATCCTTCGGGAAGTTCAAGAAGGATTGGATGATTTCTGACTTGTCTTGAACAATTCCACTGGGGCTGCTTTCTCACTGGTTTATTTAAACCTGAGCGGTGTTTCTCTGCCTTTTGTTTATCACCAAGGCATTGAAACCATGCTGATGATGGCACAGGGGGTGGAAACAGTGGTTGGGTCGATATAAATCAGGGTGTAGACTTGCACAGTAAGTGTATTCAACAGGAAAATGATTAAGATCAACTAAGCCATGCCAGATACTCTCTCTTTGCATTTTTTTCTCGCGTTTCAATTCTGATCTATATTGATGGCCAGCACCTCAAGGCATGATACTCTTCTGACAGTAATTGTAAAGTGTTATTTTGCGCTCGGAAATAAATAAGGAACGGAGTTTCTGGGTTGCCAAGAATAAATTTATTCTTGACGAAATCAATAAAAAGACACTAGGTACGACATTTTCCATACTTGACTTGGGCTACCGTCAAACCCGAGATTGGCTCAACTCAACGGTCGACTTTGCATCTTGACAAACACACTATGATACACATCAAATAGCACTCTATTCCAAATTTGGACGATAATCGACTCGTTGGTTTACATTTTACAGCACCATACCTGAGTTTCAGACGCTCTAGCTTCCATTGCCATATCACACCATATAGGTTAACTGAAAATTAAATTCAGGAAAAATACGACGTTTGCGTGAGGATGGATTCGAACTCATGGTTTTCGGGTTGACCGGTCAGATCGTCACCATATACACTACGATATACCATTGATGAGATTGCATTTTCATTTGCATCAGTTATATTGCATACATTTTAAAGACCTGGTGAACGCCTACGCATAGGATGTGCAGAATGAAGCTCTATATTTTCCAAGTTAATTAAATGTTAGAACTTGAAATGTCTTCTACGCGGCAAGTGATCTTCGAGTGAAGGACGCTGGAAGAGTAATATTACGAGAAACAAATGTGGGAACGATTCATCCACAAGTTCCTTTTCGAAAAGATTAAAATCCTCAGCTTCCCGCTGGTTGGCTTTTTCTCATCTAATAGCAGTAAATGTATTTCACAGTGAATAAAACGCTTTAATTCTCGTTTTATTTATTTCGTCTGTTTTTTAAGGCCTCATCATAGTTGTTGGTTCGGCTCCACGTGTGTATTCTTAAGATGTACGAATGTCTCAATCGCCCCCTGGCGATGACAGTGAACCTCGGTCATTATCGGTTTTTATGGCTTGGAGCAGTCGGTGCCTATCATGCCCACCTTCAGCCGCGGTGGATACCGTTACGTGCCATTAACGTGCGCATCTTCAAGAAAGCCAAAACCTGCTCTCTCCATCTTTCTCCACGGATGAGATAAGAATCGGTTTTGTGTGGATACGTGGGAGAGTGGGGTGAGGGATTGTGGGTGGTTATAAGGAGGAAGGAATAAAGGAATGGCATCAGGGCTGACAACTCTCTCTCGCTGGATACGAGGACATTTGGGTCGAAAAGTGAGGATTTGTAGGACATCCCTTCCTGAAGCACCATTAATTCTCTTTAAACTGCTTTCCTTGTGTTCTACACTGTTTATCGCACAGGCTTCCAAATAGCTGTATATATCGATTTTAAGGCACATACCATATTTAAGTAGGTTAAATTGAACCGTCTAGCCGAAGACCTGAATCCTGAGGAAAACGCAACAGCATGCGTGCCCGAGGAGGGACTCGAAACCGCGGCCTTTGTGTTGCCAGGAGAGTACGTCTCCATCACGAATACAGTGTCCATGATTTCTAGTTCCATTACTGGACTCATCTAATGTAACCAGTGATTAGGAGGTTTCAAATTTTGAGAGCCGAAATTGTGAGCATGAGAATCTTCCAACCGAAGAGTGCATGTTGAATTCAGGACATGTCTAAGGGAAATGAGGACGGTTGGTAGCCCTGGATAGGATGAAGGCTGGAGCATGGAGTTAGGGCTGGAGTATCGGGTGAGGCATGGTTGTGATGCATTGTAGGAAGGGACCCGGGGAGTCGGTTGATGGAAGGAGAAGAGGGATGGAAATGAAAGATGAAACTCCTCGGAGAATGCGGGTAATGAGGCGGAGGTGGAGGAGGGGGGTGGGGTTGGAGGTGGAGAGGGGGGTAGGGGAGAGGGAGGGGAGGGGGATTGGTTGTTGTTTGGGGGCGCCGAAGGTCGCGGTTGTCCAGGAGATGAGATGCCAGTGAAGTTTGTTTCCCCTGTCCTTCGCGTGGGAACGGGGCAAATATGGAGGCGGCCAGGGGTGGCAACGCGTCGTTGACCCCTAGTGGCGGGAATTCCCACTCTCGCAATTGTCCCCGAAAGTGATTAAACAAGGAAATCCCTTTTCGGGTCAGTTGGTTATTCTGAAAGGCTTGGTTGAATCCTCGGCGTGCAAATACATTTAAGGACTGCGTGTAGTTTGACCCGGCCGTCACCTGCACTTAACCTGATGAGAGTTCTAAGCCGTGGATAAATTGTGCGACCGCCGTTGGTAAAGTGATCCTTGACATGCGGAAATGGCAAATTGCTCTCTGTGAAATTTAGCGTTTTAAATGAACGTAAGCAACTTTAAGGTAGGTCACTGGATTAAAAAGGTCAATTCTAAAGGTTGTGCGAAGAGCAAGGGTTTATTTACATAGAAAACAATTAATGAACTCGGGTGAAAATTACTAATACTGCTGTTTAAATATGTAAGTATAAGATAAAAATAATTTATCTCTCGAAGCATCGAACCAATCATAACTATATTAAGATCCTGTAGGTGGAAGAAGTTGGTAATTAGAAGCGATCGTGGAAGTAATGAGGCAGCAGAATGCTAGGTAATCGAGAAAGGAGGGTAATTGGCATGAATGGCTTTCAGACGCAACTGAGAGATGTAAAAAGTATTCCGTGTCAAAGAGTAGAATGCACTTAGTTCTCACTGGTGAATATTCATTCGTAAGTTTGCAAAATGTATTGAAGATTGATTGCCTTAGACTAACTCTACTTTTCGTCGTTTATGTGGGCATTCGAGAACTACATACTCATTGTGAGTGGTAATCCTCGACGAACTTATTGCTCTTATTACTCTTTATCTCTACTGCTATTTTACTAATTTAGGCAGATTTCTATGGGCATAAAAGTACTTATTCCTGATGAATAGAATGGTTTTCCAGGTTTCCATCCGCGTTTATCCATTGGACCTGAGGAAGCTAGCTGGAACGCTGTCGAAATATTGTCCATCAAAAATGGATAAACGCGGATGGAAACCCGGAAAACCATTCTATTCATAAAAAAAAACTCCGGGGAAGCCTTCACGAAATACTTATTCCTGACTTACTCCTTACAATGGAACACTCTTCAAACAATTCTCTGCTCTTTGCCATTATTTTCCTACTCAGATCGGCATATATCTGACCTCCCTTCATCTTATGCACAAAGTACATTCTATTTCTCCTCCCATCTCCATTCTCCCTGCAACTTCACCTGCATCCCTTTACCTTTCACTTGCTTCGATTCATCCGAGCGCAGTGTTTCCCCAGATTGTCTTCCACAGATTCCCCTCCATCCCCTCCATTCCCCCTCCTTTCCTCTCCCACCTCTTTCAGTTCTCCGTTTTACTTTCTCTCTATCCACTTTGGTTTTTCTGTCCTAACTTCCTCCAATCCGTATCTCTAACCCTCCCCAAGCGCTTTTTTTTTAAATGCAGTATATATGAATTTATTTTTCGGGCGCCTTTGTCAACGCCACAGTTTCCTTCATTCGGGGATCGGCCCTTATTCGGCGTCTTTTCAGCGGAATCGCGTGGCGGACAGAAAAATTGATTGCTTCTCGATCCCCCCTCCTTGCTATAATACTCTTCCAATCATAGTGGTGGGGGGGGGGGGGGGAGAGGTTCGGTCTTGGCGGAGAAGGATGAGTATGGTGGAGGCGCGGGGATGGAAATAATCACTCGGGAGTGGAGGGGACTAATCGCCTCACTCGCCCACCTTAGCCTTCGGATGAGAGGAAAAGGGTTGATTGAAGAGAGGGTGGAAAGAGGGGGGTGACTGAAGGGAGGAGGAGCTCAGGGGGTGGGAGGGATGTCTTTTGGAGCGGAAGAAAGAGTAGAGCGGGAGGGTGGAAATTTGAGGACGGGGGGAGGGAGGGATGGGTTGGGCATAAAGGCCTTAGTTTTCGCTCCCTAGCGGAAGAATGGAAGAAAAAGTTCGCCAAGATGGAGGTGATCCATATAGGCGCCGAGGGGGGGGAGAGAGGGGGGGGTAAGAAAGGGGGAGAGCGCGTTTGGTCTTTAGAGACAGTTGGCGAGATTGATGACAGGGAGTGGGGGGAGTGTCTTATTCTTTTCCTTCGTCCATCTCTCTCTCTCTCTCTATTCGTATTTTTTCTCCCTCGAGGCGTAGTCAACAGATATAGCGGGGGGTGGATATGGAGCGAGGGGGAGGATCGGAGGGGACGGTGAGAATGATAAGGGGGCCAAAGGGTTTTTATATGTATGTGGAAGAAGAAGGGCGTTGGTCGCGTGGGTCGAGAGAGAGAAAAAGGTCTGAAAAGTTTTATGAACGGGTTGTGTGAGGTTGGAGGAGTTTTAAGGGACTTTTTTTTTCTTGGTAGGAAAGAGTCGGGAAGGTCGAGTGCGTGGCCCCCCCTGTGCATAAATCACGGCCGGAATAATGCTCTTTTAATGCATCGTCTTTTGCTGAATTGTTCTAAATGTTTTAATTAAACTGATTTACCTCTCCTGCGCTCAAAAGGCCAGCGAAAGACATTATCGCAAAGTCGAACGCATGCGACTGGGTCAGTTTTTAAAATACTCTCATAAGTGGAGCATCTGTTAACAGAGTTGGCATGGTTAAATTCGTATTGAGAAAAATACGTAAAAAAGAATGCCCGAGGTTAATCTCATTTTAGCTGAATTAATGTGACAAATTTTCGAGTGGACTCAGTCTTTTTCTTTAAATGTAATTATTCTCCCTCATAGCTTGTGAAGCAATATTGTAACCAATAAGTAGATACCTAGGGGTTTAGCTTGAATAAAATAATCACCCCAAAAATCGTCTGGCGTAATTCTTCGAAGATATTTTAGTTTGAATTCACCAAATATTTCATCCTTGTCTCGGCTTATTTATTTTGGTTTCAGTAATTCATTTTTGAAAAATCGAATGCGATAGATTGCGTGTTCTAAGGGAAATTTTTCTTGATCTCGAGTATCATGATCATATCGAAGTGATTGTATCGTCCGCACCAAGGAAAGAGTATGGTAATCCCACTTGGTCAGCACCGTCGCTTGACGACAGGTGCTTTGTCTTTCCACGAGACATCCCACGGAGGTGTGGCTATCTGAAAATCACACCTCAAGGGTGTCAGCCTGGGACGCTTTTACTTTTCCCTCGTTATATGAGACGAGATCTAGCCGAACCCCTCCTGCCTGCTGGGCTACACTCACTGTTGCAATTTTGAGTTCTCTTAGCACAAGTTCATGGCAGTCGTGTGCTGGTCATGAGAACGAGTGCATCCTGAAGGCTTTTGAGATATGGGCGTGGAGTAGAGAAGGTAAGCTGCAAGGCAGGAACGGTGAAGTAGGAGTATAGATAAATGAACGATTTACGGCCCGTAAAATTTGAAAGAACATGAATTCCCCCAGGTCCGTACTCTTTATTGGGCATAGGGAGGGGGGGGGAGGGAAGGGGGAAAGGATGGATAGGGTGTTGAAAGGTGAGTAAGGACGTCAACGGGGTAAAAACTTTATGTAAACTAAAAACACACACGTACTGGCTCACTCACCCAGCAGACACGTCAAGGCGAAAATACTCTCCTAAGTGGAGCATCTGTTAACAGAGTTGGCATGGTTAAATTCGTATTGAGAAAAATACGTAAAAAAGAATGCCCGAGGTTAATCTCATTTTAGCTGAATTAATGTGACAAATGTCCCAATCTGAATCTGAAGTAGGAGTTTTTATGGAATCGTGGAGTAGTATAGGGTGGCAGAGACCCAGAGGAGGCCGTGAAAGTGGATGGAGGATGAGGTATTGGGAGAGGTAAGGTAGTGTTGGAAAAGGTGAAGGAAGGCAGAGGAGAGTGCTTGCTGGATGAGAAGGGGGACGAAGGAGGAAAATTAGAATTTTGGATCAAGAGGAGAGAGGTCAAAGATTGAAGGATCTCAAAACACTTATTCAGTCGTAATCGTTTTCAATGATGTAAGGGGTAGACTGCCTCAATGGTTCAGGGAAAAGTGGCAGGAGCTACTGAAAAATGTACAAACTTATCGGTACCAAACTATTAGGAATACAATGATATAGGTGTCAGCCAGTCAGATTTTCCGTTTCATGCAATACGTCATACGACATGCAGAGATTATTGCGGAGAATACAATGCATGAAATAACTATTGCCATATTGAAATTGGTGGTATTTGATGTCGTTCATATCCTCACATCTTTTAGCCAATCATTTTGTATTCGCATTAAGATTGGAATATTTCGATTAATAGGGTAATGTGATGCATGATTCAAGTCTAAGAATTGCTCGAACGTTGAGCGGGGCAGTTGGCGGCGAGCCTGAGAGACGAAAAGAGTTTGGAGAGATGCAATAGAGGGCGTGAGGATTAGGAAACGCGTCTCTCTCTCTCTTGGTGAGGCAGGAATGGAGTTAACCTCATGATCGAAAAAGTTTCTGGTCTCTTTGTGGGATTTGAGTGGGCGGAGAAGTGGAAAGGGTTGTGGGTGGGGTGGGGGGAGGAGGGGGATGGGAGGAGGTTGGAAGTTGTTCCTTGGGAGCGGACGCTGTGTTGTGTTGCGCGCTGGTTTCATGGAAAGGGGGAGTTTGCGGTTCGGATGGGGGCCGTGTCGTTAGCGACTCCCTCTGAGATGTGGGGTGTGGCTTTGTACGGCTCTGAAGCCTGGGCACAAAGATACACGATGAGAATTGACTAGAAACGTTCGTGGTATGGGCTGGGAGAAGGATGGAGATTGCAAAGATTGGCTTGAAAGAAAACGCGCGAAGGAATGTTGAGCATGGTTGGGAAGAATTAAGGTTGAATGAAATAAAGAGGAGACAGTGTGAAAGTATTGCACCAGGATATAAGAGGTAACTGTACGCTAAAGGCTACGATAGAGGGGAGAATTCTGGGTAATTGGGGAAGAGGGAGGAAAATGATAGCTTTTTAAGGTGAGATGAACTGAGATGGAAAATAGAATAAATCTTGATTATACTCTGGGACGGGTCCCTTAGAGCAACACTACAATACAATGATATAGTAGCGAGGTAATTAACAAATTAACGAATGGTTTTGCTCAGAAAATAAATGGAGCTTAATAACTTAGAGAAAGAAATACAGAAGCAACTACTTTCAGTGAAATACAAGGAGGGAAATACCGAAAAGAGTGAACCGAGTGATGAGTGAATGGCACCGTTTGGTAATTTGTTGTTTCTGGTCCATTCAAACCTACATCAACGGTAGAGTACTCTGAAATGAAGATCTAATTCTCAGTGTCACAAGAGCATTCATCTGTTGCAGTTTCCACCATAGTTCGCACACCTTGGCGTCACAAATTATACAATGAGCCCTTAATTTGGCAACTGATCGAAAAAGAATGGACTGCTATGGTATAGAAAAGAGAGAGAGAGAGAGATGAGAAGATGACTCTTGAGACTGGAGTCTGGAGAAAAAGGGATTTTTTAAATATTCTTAGGCGGAAGGAAGAAATAGGGCCGATCCGTGTGAAGGAAAGGGTTTTTAGGGCCTCTGGAGAGAGATGGGTCAGAATAGATTGGGAATCGGATGGGAAGACCCTTACAGCGGGCATGCTGGGTACTCTTAGATAGCGCGTGGGAAGTGGGAGAAGCCTAAAAGGGTCGCCTAGGTCGCTTTTAAGTGGAGACCGATAAAGGGAACGAAGAAAAGGGATAGGAGGGGAGAGATAAGGGCTTAGGGTGTGACGATGGGATGAAAGGAATCGGTGGTGGGTATACGGTGAAAGTTGGTCGGGAGTGGTTTTTTTCCTTTTTTATTTTCTAGAAACGGGAACGCTTTATAAAGGAATGGACGGGACACAAACATGATAGTGCTTTCCGGTTCTATCATATTTCTTCTTCTTCTACTCCTGATATGCCGAGAAGGATTGCCCGCTTGGATATTAAAGGGATTTTCTATCCCCTGCATCTTCCTCCGGTGCAGCGCACAGAAAAACTAACACCTCCCAATTCAGCCGTAAAGCATGAGTTGATCCAAACATATTTGTGGAACATCATGTCGTTTAATGTTTAGGGGGGGGGTTAATATGTTACTCAATGGGAGGAGTGATGTAATTTGCTGAAGAGCAAACCGAGGACTGGAGGAGCCGAAGCGACACAACGTCCGGAAACTAAAAGCCGCTAAAAGAAAAGCAAAGACGTCAGTGTGGAGAAGTTGAATTAAATTGGTCTGAGAGGATTCCGTTTGATGTCAACCGTGTACAGGTGCAATATGTACAACGGAGATGTCAGATTTTTCAACATACACGTGTGGTCTTTTGATATAATACTAAACTGCTGGAATTGAGCTTCATTTTTTCAAAATCCGAATATTCAATCATCTGGAATGTATTTTTTTCTTTATATTCTTTTTGACTGGCTCCTACTCCTTCTAATGTCATGTTAAGGCATGTAAACAGTGTTAACCAGTAAACTCCTCTTTTTGTAAATGAGGCAATACTTCATTCACTTCTTTTTATCCCGATACCTATGCTGATGCTCATTTGCGATATTATATTCATTATTGTATGTGTTTAGAAAATTATATAACTTTCTTATCAGTATCTATATTCATTAACATATCTTTTAAATTTTATTATTGCTCGTGTCTATTTAAACAGTATATGTAAAGGGACTGTCCCTGTTTTATTTAACTAATTCTAGATATTATCCTTTTTACAAAAGTTTTTGTTGCCATGGTAGTAGAAGTATCTTCGATCTATTTTCTCAACGCTACTCTATTCTGCAATACTTTTTGCCGAGACTATTTTTGATTACCACGGGCATTAAATAGGACTTAGCCAACTCAAATAACATTTTAGCCAGAGCTATTTTAATTTCAGTTGCACTCTCACAAGTAAAATGTGAATGAAATGTCTATTCAAAAGACGTATTGGACGGGTAATCCCTTCCATACAAGAACTATAGGTACCCGCATTCCAATTCAGTAAATGCTTTGTTGAAGGGAAGAGCAGGAATTGTGTCTGGGAGTGCACTGAAAAACAAAGTTGTCCAAAAAGGACTCGTCTAAGTTTGAAGAACTGTCGAACGTTTTGTGGTGCGGGATTCGAGCTGGCGGGTTGCAGGGCGGGGACCGGTTGGTGCATTAGCAAGCACCCGAGGGCGGCAGGAAGGAGAGGCGCTCCTCCGAGCACCGAGGTGGCCCCGTTTGAAGTCTGCGCTTGGCCCTGTGCGCAAGGGAGGCTTCTTTGCCGTGCACTAAGTTGGAGGGGGAGGAAGAGGGGGGGGGGATTGCAGACGCGGGTCGGGACCTCAAGAGAGAGAGAGAGGGCATTCGGGCTTCCAAGGGAATAAAAAAGATCCTCCGGGGTGTATCGTGGAACTTTAATTCGTGTTTCTTGCGAGAAAGCCAGGAAACTCCACAAACTTACTATCGCTGAAGTTGTACAAAGACGGGGAAACCTATGGGGGCAATGAAAAAAATAGGCGAGAGATCCTTTTTGAAAATGGCAGTGGGTAACGATTGGAGCGGGATTTCGCCTGAGATGGATTCGCATTGGGTTTACGAGGGTCGGACTCGTATTGTGGGGCTCCGAGTCTTAAGGGGGGGCTTTATGTGGAAAGGCGGATAATGGAAGTAATTTTGACTTCTGCAGTACAGCGATATTCGGCGTCTGAAATCGTGTGTGCGGCTATCCTCCAGTCAGCCATTACCTCTCTGGGGCTTTGCGTGTCTAGGCAACGGGAAACATATCCTGCATTCTCTCATTTTTATAATTTTTATAATATGGAAGTTCTGTCCTACCTATAATCAAAGTGCTCGAACCCAACTAATGACATTATTATCACCTGGGCTTTTTATTAACATTGATTTTTATGTAGCTCATGGTTCTGATACAATAATTTAACTCGTAGTGCCATAATTATTATATGTTAATACGTATATGTATATTTATAAATTGTCGAGCTCCAAAACACAGGTTCAGTGGTGGATTTATGAATGATGCCCGTCCGTGTGTTATTGTATCTACGTACCTGAAATTCTAGCGGAACGATTAGTCAAAACTAAAGTTCCGATCTACACATCTACTAAAATGAGGGACACTCACATCTAATAACATACCCTACGTTTACCTCATGATATTATTATGATTAGTGTACACAACCAGACATATTTTTGAAAAACATGAGTATTTTTATTTAAGAAAATCTTTCTCATGTACCTTTATTTATAAAAAAAATCATGCACAAATTATTGTAGCTGATATTCAAAACTTAAATTTATCAAAATAGGATTCTGTGTTTTGTGATATTTTTACGCTTTCTGTAGAATAAAATGTATGTTAGTGACAGTTCAAGGAATCGGCCCAAGTGGCGTTGATATTCAGTCAATATGCGTAAAACTTTATGGATTGGACATTTAATAAGTAGAGGTGGGTGGCAGTGTTATTCCGATTATGATATTCAAATCAACATGTAAAACTTTAAGAAAATCCATCCGTAATTTGCAGATATTCTATAGGTACAGTTGATCATCATGGCGTTACCTATTTATTTCAACTGTGGTAAAATGTAGTTGCATACTGAAAGTAATAAATATAACTTCTTTTAAGTCCTGAATTTTAATAGGTATAATGAAATCCCTATTTTCATTTCCATTTTTCATTAAAATATTGTAGCAATAAATTGGTAAATCTGTTACTTCATCTACATCTACATATTACCCCGCAAGCCGCCTCAATAGGCGTGTGGCGGGGGGTGTTAGGACACCAGCCGTTTAAAGATAAAAAGGAAACGCTCTAATGAAATTACGCCTAGCATTTATTATAGTCCCTTATTATTCGGGGGAAAAACGAATTCCCATACCTATCCGTTCGGCAAAATGGATAGGTATGGGAATGGTTCGGTACTTGTGATGAACATACTACACTTGCGATGTAATCCAAGGTAATGCATGATAGGTGTGTATACAATAAAGAGTCCATTCAAACACCCACCAAATAGACGTTATTTAAAATATTTCAGTGTTGGCAATACGTTAATGTTTATTTCTTTCTCATTGCAGGTAAGTTGTCTCATCCATTTAACAAACCTGTGGATTCTGTTTACAATGTGTCAGTGAGTAAATGTTTCCTTTTTTCATACCACTTCCTCGTACACCTATCTACCTAGAGTCGAGGCTTCATAGAAGCGATTAAAATGCAATCGGGAGTGATTCTACAGCCCGATGCTCCCAATTAGACCGTATCACGCTCCAATTATGACTCAATTGTGTCACGCAATGAAACCTAGGATACCTTGTGGGTGGAGTAAAGCCCTAACAGATGGGATTCGAACCTGTGACCTCAGGTTAGCAGGCAAAGTTTTTGGTCTCATGGAAGCTGACGATTGACGTCACAGATTCCTTCTTCATTTGACTTAAGTTTGGATATTGATTGGTTTTCTCCATGATACGTTTCCAAAATGGTGATAAACGTCATCATTTTAACGGATACGCCTCGTCGCTAACGCAATAGTCCTCTTTCCACTTCAATTTCTTCATTTTTACACATCTCAAAATCCATTATAATGCCATAATATTAAATAAATTCTTTTTTTTTTCTTGTTATACCCTTCCATTTTGATCCAAGTCTTAAGTCATACTAATACTCTTTCAAAAAGGAGTTATGCCTTATGTTGTGTTATTTCGTATTGTGCTATTGCTGATATCTTGATGAGGCTATAAATAATTATCAAGGGAACGGTGGAAACGGTGGTTTTCAAATGTGGAATATCAGTGCAAGTCAATTCGCAGTGGTCTAAAATACTTCGGTGCCTTTGGGAATCGGATCGAGATCGTCCATTGCGTCTGCTCTGCTGTTCAGTGAGACTCGTGGAGGTTGGTTGACTCAGCCGGTGTTGTTGGTGCCGGAGGATTGAATCGGGAGAGGGCCCATCGCACTGCGAGCTCACCTGCCCCGGGCCGGAATGCCCCCGCCCCAACCTCCTCCGTCTCTCTGCACTTGTGCTACGTGGGAGCGAATAGTGGCGGGGGGGGGGCATTGGTTTGGGCGGTTGCTTGGGTATGCACCCTCCTCCCACGTCTCTGAGGCCGTGGCGGCCGGGTTGGAATCGACTGACTCCTCGCTTGGACGGTAAAGTCTGGGAGCCAAAGCAAATAAACGCGATCGCTCAGTCACGTGTGCTGTGGCCGGCAACCCCCTCGCCTCTCGGAGCCTTCCCCCACCCCTTCTCCACCCCCCAGGCGATGGGGGTGGGGCCCCTAATGGTCCCAGTGGACCTCCACCCCCCTCTCACCCACGGCCACCCCTCCCTTATCCTCTGAAGAGGCAATATACCTCCAGACGGCCACTCACTCCATTGACATCGCCGGCTTTGCGCCTATTGCCCTTCCCTCCTCCACGCCCGACTTTGAGTGGGAAATCCTAAAAGCCCGTTCTTTCTCTCAACTCTTTCCTTCCTTCCTTCGCTAGCCCCTCCCCCTTCCGTCTTACCAATCGCGAGACCAACGGTACCCCCCCTATCCTTACACCACCCTCCACATGCTACGCAAACCCTTCTCCTGCTTTGCCCTCTCCCTGGGAGACGACTATTTTGGGATCAGAGAGAGAGTCCTCTTCGGTCGCCACTTCATTTCCATTAGTGATCAATTAGCTCTCCCTTTGCTTCGGGAGGAGGACACTCTCCTCCATCGCTGGCTCTGGAGATGCTGTTTAAGATCGCATCTCGGCTTACATCCACTTCCCCTCCACGTGGGAAATGTACCCCATTCCCCCGACATCCACCTTTTAAAAATACGGCGGGCTTTGTTTATTTTATCACCCGGACGGCTGTGCGTTTATTTATGGAGACTTCTGGTATTGGAAGCCACTTCTCTCAAAGGAATGCCTTTCTTCACGATTCCAATCCCAGCTGTAGGAGGAATGACGAACAGCGTTACGACGGCCTCAATGATTAATAAAAAAATAATTCCATTCGTTCTGTGAATGCAGATGATTGTCATTATGCGATAAAGTTATTATAAAAATATCTTATTGAGTCATAAATTATAAATATCGTTAACTGAAGATAATTTCCCGAAGTATCTGGGCAATTCAGTGTTTGTCTTACGCTTGAGCAGCGTAAACTTTAAGGGCTAAACAGTCTATGAAATAATCAGATCTATGCATCAGATCTTTCTTCAATCTATGAAATCCTGACGAAAGGAACGACGTCAGTTATTCTATTTAAAAATTGGTTCATTGTGCCCTCCACTTCTTCCTATCTGCTCTCATACATTTTACGGTTTCCCTCTTCAAAGTCTTCCTGACATGAATAGAAGATATCAATTCATCATACGCATTATTTTCCGATTAAATCAAGGTTTTATTATCAGTTTCTTGTCTTATAAACGTAAATGAATTGCCGCTTATTTCCAATCTTCTTAGACATTTGTAACCAATGAGATGGCTACCAATTCATGAATATAGGTATAAAGAACGTGCCTTTTTGGCTTCCGTAAATATAAATGGAATACCAAATAATATGCAAAAGACTCCGTGAAATTCTATTCTCATTATTCATATTCCTTCATAAGACCTTTGCTAGTTTGTTTTCAGCGATTTAGTCTCTTTTAAGATTCGGGTGTTGTATTCGATGGAACAGACAGAATGCATCACTGCCTTCCCTGTTCTCCAATCCACCTTTATTCTTCACCGTTCCAGTTATTGGAGCTTGTTGCCTTAGAGACGAAGGAATGAATTCGTTCGGTGACAGCTGGGGATAAATAACGGCAGCATCGGCTCCCATGAATTTAAGAACGTGTTCCGTTTTGCAAACGACCGTGGTCAGCCGTACAGATTCTAAAAGGAAAAAATAAACAATCGAAAAAATAATATTGCCGTTTTTGTAGCGAGATTCCCCGCCCTTCATTTCCGGAATCTTAAGAGAAAGGCCGGAGCAGTCTGGACGAGAGCCTTTTCGGATTCCGTAATGAATTCACATCGACAAGAAGGGAAACATCAGAGAAGGGTGGGGAAGGCAGAGAATCAAATAAACATTAGCTCATAAAAATATGGCGGGCCTATCTGCATAAACTTGGAAGGAAAAAAATTGTTTGGCTCGTAAAGTTTGGCTCCGAATCTGAAATGCAGAGGAGGGAGGGGCGACGGATGTAATTCTCATAACAATAAGAGAAGCTGGCCGTTCATCTTTGGGAAACGAAATCGTTTCGGAGTGGATAGTGCCCCGCGGTGGGAACCCGTACCCCGTCATGTCATTTCTCCGAAAAAGGTTTCCCGGTGTCCCATTTGCCGTTCTCACCGCCTCGCGATCGGCATCTGTTTTCTTCCTCCTCCTCCTCCCACTCTCCCCCACCTTGCGATAGGCGGCAGCACTGGGCTGAAGTTCTTCCAAATGGCCGAAACCCTATCACTTCGTGGCTGGCGGCGGTCTGTTGGCTGGCGAAGCAAAGGAGAGATGCGATTTCAATACTGCGTATCATTCCATATTGGGATGACAACACGCATATTATTTACGCTCATATCGCATGCATCTTGTGTATCAGAGTGGCATTAAGGAGCCGCCCACATGTTTAATGCAATAATGTTCTTGGTTTTTTGGGAACTGGTTGCGTGCCAAAGTGAAAAAAAAGGACTCGCTTGTAGTCATAGGGATGAGAGGAAAGCAGGTTAAAGCCACCACAGGTATTATTCTGCCGTTTTCATATGTCGGTGTGCAATCAATACTGAGGATAGATGGATATTTCATCATTATTGATTATGTGAATGTCTTAGATGCTTCGATATGTTACGATTAATGATTATTTAAAAGTGTAAGATGCATTCAACCCTGTCCATTTTCATTCCCCCATATCCAGGTTGCTGTTTATTTTTATATTTTTCTCATTGGGTGATGGTGGATTTGGGAATTATATGAAGTCTATGTTGTGAAAAATGACCTTAGTGAGTTGAATACAATTTTGTGAACATTAACCCTAGTAAGGTAACTCAGACAATTATTTCTTGTTTTGTGTATAAGATATATAATGTGAAATCGTGGGATAATTGAGTAATCTTTTCTGAGATTTTCACTTGTATAACATTGAAATCACGAAGTTTATATAACTAGAGGTTCTGTCATAGATAGAGAAAGGTAGAGGTTGGTAACCGAGACTGAAATGTCTGAATGCTATTTGCTGAATGATGAATTATACCGAATGGGTTTGAGCGTGGAGCAAGTCGCTTAAATATCGCTTCTCGTGGCAACACGTTCAGCCCGACGGTCGCCCGTCGACACCCTCCTACTTAAAGCGATCCGAATTCAGGGCCAAGCCTCTAACTGGCTCTCAGCACTCGCTCTGGCAGCCCACTACTCCACTGCTCTGGATATGAATCAGAAATGAGAATTGTGGCTCGATTATGAGGTACACCCCAGAATATTTCGTCGACACACCACCGAATATTGGAAAGTTCCTTACCAGTTTCTTTCTGCAATCATTTTAGGCCTTATTACTCTTGCATTGCGCCTCATATGCCCTGCATCATTTCCTCTCAAAACTTAAAATCATGGGCCTCTCGTCATTCCGTTCTCTAAGCATGCTCTTCTAAATGCTATCCCGTAATTCTTCCCTCTATTTTCACCACAAAATTGAGTTACCTCTCAATATGCTTTCTATTCGCCACTTTCTACCTCCCGATAAGTTCCCCACTGATTTCATTTCTTCCACTGTCATCTTTAATGCTTCTTTGTGCCTTCCTTTCCACCCAACTCATTTCCCCATTCTTCTCCCTTGCCTCACGTCGAATAACCTCCAACGTGCACTAGTTCTATTCCTTCGAAAACCAAGTTTCTGCAAATTAATGTGCTCCGCTCCGTATTAAAGTGTTCAATAATATGTTCTTCGAGTCTTTGCACAGCGTTCGCTTTAAAAAGCATAAATGATTTCCACGCCTGAGTGCACCAAATGACCGCTCTGGGTTGAAGAAGCGAGCGTGGGTGAGTAGTCTGTGCGCATTCCGCTTGGCTTTTGTCTTCTTGTTTTAGTCCGCCGACGTGGTCGGTCGGGGTTTTTAGGCTTGCGAATATTTTCGAACGGAATCAATTAAGGGACCGTCGTAAATACCGGCCGGCCATTACTTGTCTTCATCATCTCCGTCTCAACTACTTAAATGAGGCCTTGGCCGTGTCCACTCCCCCTATTGCTCCTCCCCCCCATCCCTCCCCCCCTTCCAGTTCCTCTCCTCCCCGTCGTACCTTGGGCGTGCTTTTCGTTGCTCTTTTTTTTTCTATTTTCCCTTCAACCTCGGCCGAACTGGTGATTATTTCCGTAATGTGTGCCCGTCGCCCTCCCTCTCGCGGAGCTGTTATTAGTTGAAAATTTGCTTGGGGCATTCCTCGACGCGACTATTTGCCTGATTGCTCGCGCCTCCCGAATATGTGTATTTCCCATGAGAACTCTCTCCGTAATTATAAGCCAGGCTCCACTGCCGTCGCGAGGCGTTCAGGGGTGAGGCGAGGTGATTGTGAATCATTGCAGCAGACGGGGAGAAGCAATCAGGATTCTATATTTAGAGATCTTGAGAAAAAATTCTTTATCAGTCGCCTCCACCAGCTCTGACCGCAGAATCAATTTGGGAATATTATGATGATCCACAGTATAATACTCAAATTAATGAAAATGGCAAAATGTATTACTACACTAATTAAATATCGTCAAAACGTTAAATCATCTATAGTTTAGAGATTGCTATTCACGAGTTTCATCGCAGATCCTCTTTAATCTTTTGCGAAATTGAGTGAGATCGAAGTAAAGCTTTCAGTGAAGCAATTTGTGTGGTTTGTGAATGAAAAGGTCTATTTATTCGTTTTCCGTTTGAACTTCTCCCGATTATTCTCTTTCAAGGAATATTTCTCAGACTTCGTGTACGTTGAATGCCATATGTATTATTACAATGAAGCGTTTAATAAACTTTTATGCATAAGGACTATTTACCGCCTCGCTCAAAAATACGGTATGGGATTTGCTTCCAAATGTTCTTTTATTCATCAGATAGTGTTAAATGAACACCAGAAGTCCGCTGACCAGATGATGTTGGGCGATCAGAATTTGAGAAAGCCAGAAGCCTTACTGTTGTATCGAGTTGTCGAGTTTCCTTCTTGCCCGCTGGGCGCTCTAAGCCCAGGGATTTGGGGCTCTCCAAGGTAGACCGGGTTCTCCTCCTCTCGTAATCCCTCTCATTCGATTTCTTTCCCGGACTCCTACCTCTGACCCGAATCTCTTCACATCGGAGTCTGACTGCTTAGATATGTTGCCCGGGTGAAGCCTTGAAGCGGAGACCTACCATGTAGCTTACGTACTGTTTCCTCTTCTTTGTAAGTAAGTGTCCTCTGTATTTCCTTGATATATAGCCTCTGGCTGCTTCTATTGCGCAAACATTGCAGGGACCGAGGGCTTATTTCTGCCTTTATCGTAACATTTGTCCCGAACGAAGTATTGAATATAAAAAAGTGGGCTGCATCACCAAAAATGTACCAGGTATACCAGCATGTTTTGATATTGAACCTTTTCGTCTGAGGTCTCATTGTTACGTTGTTGTAGAGAATTCAAAAATCTGTTTAGAAAAGGTTTTAGAACTTAAAGGAATCCATTTATTTTTTTTCCAGCTCATTCAATTTTCGAGTTTCTTTTTAGTGTTTTTTTTAAATTGAGGTATACATAGTCATTTTAGAACAATGAGGATAGTAAAAGTTATAACAACCTACTCTTAAGTAGCAAAGCGACGTATATGTGTTCTATGTGCTTTGGCCTGATGAATGTCCCCAATGACACGTGGCTCAGTTGTATTCGCCTTTGTACCCTCATCATTAGTGACTCTTAATAGTTTCTCACGCACACATATGGGTAGTTACTGATGAAAAGGTTGCCATAGACTACTTTAAGATGGTTAGGAACATTTTCGGTAGCTGGAAAATGTGATCAGGCACTTAATTTCAAATTTGACCTGACAGAAGTATTTTCACCTTAGACTACGTAGACTTCACTACCTTAAAATTCACAATGTAATTATAACTACCCAGTCAGTATGAGCAGTATATGTAGTTGAATTGATATGCTATCCGTAACATTATACACGGATGTCACAATGCAATCTGCCATGCGTTATAATTTCTGTTTCGCCAAATATTCACTGATTCCATCGTTAATTTTACTGGATTTTAAAATATTTTTTGCCTTATGGCTTAAAATACTAGTGCCTTCTGGAGGATGAAAACATTCTTTGCCTGCTCAAAAAATCTTTTTTTTTATATTCAGAAAATGTTGCATTTTAATGTACCAAATATTTTCTGAATATATTGCATAACATGACATTATTATATATCATACACCTTCTAAAAGACCTATTTGTTTTCCTTATGAAGTTAATTCAATGATAATTGGCCATCACTGGAAGGTATTGGCTTAAGTTGTCCTAGCTATTTATTCACTTTTAATCCATATCAGAAAGATAATATAAATTTAAATAGTTCCTGGGCATCTTCATGAAACTTTGAAGGAATACGGTCTTAAGAAGCTTTATTTGATGAAATCTACGGAAAATTTGTGTTTAATAAAGCATTTTTGAGGAAAAAAAGGAATGATTTGCCGGCTTAGTCGGTATGATTGTCATACCGTAAGTGATAATCTCTTATTGCAATCGTTGAATGAGGGTCAAAGTTATTGTAGTTGCTAATTGTTATTCCTAAAATGGGTCAAATATTGGGAATGAGGCCAAGAAGTTTAGTTTCAGACAAGCCATAAGTGCGTCAAACAATATTGCAGTAAGATTCCTTATAATAACAAAGATATGCCGATTTGGTTTAGTTAAATTCCAAACTTTTGATACAATATTTAATCAGAGTGATCTCCTGAGTGAAGTCAATGTTTACAGTGCAGCCTAGAGTGATACTTTTAATTTTCCTTTATATTTCCGTTCTTTGAAAAATGAGAATATTTATTCAGGAATATTTAAACCAATCCCAATTAATAAATATTGAGTAATATATCAGCGGGGAGCGTGGTATTCTAGTGGGTAGAGAGCTTGGCTTCTGATCGAAGGGTCCCGTGTTCAAATCCAGGTGAAGCCCCGGAGTATTCGAACAAAAAAAAAACCCGAACAAAATAAATCCTCGGAGTGCGAGGTGGCCCAGGGAAAGGAACTGACCCCTGTTCCCTGAATTCGCAAAACAATGTGAAATTCACACGCCTGTGGCTTAGTCCGGGGTGAGCTCTACCCTACCAACTATCCAAACCAACCTTCGGGTTGAATCACTGAGTGAACATCTCAGCGTAACGGGATGGAGTATATTTTTGAAACTCGTTATTAACAATGTACAACCATAGGAATGGGAGTAACTTATGCAATAAGATGTTATATTTATTTCCCCTCTTAGCCCTCCTAGTTTAGTTTTATGTCAAACTGGAGGATTCTTTGCATCGTACTCTGTACCTTGTTGATAACCTTTTGCAATGATCTGCAGCAATATCGTGACAGTTAGCTCTGTATTATTAGAGCCAAAAGGTAGTTTTTACTCATTCGCAAGCCTCGGAAAGCTCTATGAGAAATTAGAGTGGAGTTTTTGAATTTCAAATGCTTTCCAAACGGGGTTAAATAATGATGTGACTTCAAGGCCTTCCTGTAAAAAAATGAATTTGTAAAAAATGAATTGTACAAATGAAATGCTGCAGCACATGATCAATCACTGGTCTCTCGCAGGATCGTTCCCATCCCGCACTGGACGGTATTCGTTTTCGGGCTATCGCTTCTTCATCGCCACCATCGACATGAGGGTCCAGGGAGGTAGACGTTAAAACGACGCAATCGGGTAACGACGCAGCCAAAAACCCTTGGCCCTGGGAATCCTATCCCCTCGCCACGTCTCTCAACTTCCACCCGTTTCCCGAAAACCTTTAAAAAAATCCACCCTCCGTTTCCCCCCTCGGCCCCAACTAGGTTTGTGCCAGCAACGGTCGGCATTTTTACCTTCAACCCCAAAAACCCAGCCTTTTATCCCCATCGCTGCTTTTCATTATTCTCCTGTCTTTTTTTCCCTCAACCCTTATCCGCTCTGTCAGCACTCCATTCTCCTCAATCCCTATCAGCCCTTTGACCTCTTGCACAGAGTGCGCCGGCCCTGATCCCCTTAGTCCTATACCTTTAAAGGAGGTCCCTATCATATTCTCGTGTCCCCCCCTTCGATTCTTCGTCCTGCGCTTCCTCTGATCCTTTGGATCGTAGCATTTTCATATCCAGCCCCCCTTTTTCTCCCCATTACCCTCCCCTCCTCTTGCACATTCATAATCCTGGATTATAGTTTCAGGGAGCAATGCCTGTGAGTGCTTAAAATGGGTAATACCGTTCATGGATGACTTTTTGCGTCCTCCTTTGAAAGCCGAACGAATCCCTCAAAGTGCCACCTTGGTGTTTCCGAGGATAACGTGACAGATATAGTTAAATTCATCGTCTTTTCAGTGTCACAGTAGAATAACATTTCTGCCGTGGTGGTATCGAGTTTATTGCCTTAGTAATTGTATTATAAAAACCTCAACAGCTGTGACAGGTTTCTGTAATACTTCTGTTTAGCATGAGTGAGGTTGCTAAACTCGGAATGTTTCTTGAAACAGTTTTCTCATGTTAGTAAGTAGCGTTTATCATATTACATCTGCTTCCTGATAGTTTTTAGTGTGTACTATTTCTGAAAAAAAATTCAGCGCTGTTTATGTTCATAGATCTACTACTCATCCCCCTGAAATATCATAAATTTCCTTACGCAACGGTGTACATAATTCCTAGATACTGTTGATGGATACCTATTTGTTTTACTAATGCTCCAAATCGCTGTTAGGATAATATGTGAGTGAAAAAACCAAATTCTCCGTTTAATGTAAATGTATTTTATCTGAATTTATTACGAAAACTGAATTTATTTTTTTTATGTGGCGTCTACATTCCCACTGCAAAAGGCAAAATCATAAGCTCTGTCCTCTTTGGAGAAATAATTTTACGAGGCATGCCAAAATAGTAGGATTCATTATTGTTTTTGGACGCTGAAAAGTATTTAAACTCTTAATTAAGGCGGTGGATGAACGAAGATGTCAAGCTTCACGGCTCGGGTAATAATTACATTCCCGTATATTTTCCGTTTAATGTATCCTTTAAAGGGTTTCTGGCGCTTGATGATTTCCGATTTATGAGAAAACTTAAATCAGAGAAACAATTATTCCCTTAATTTTGTGATTTTATCATTTAACGACACCGTTGTAGTCTCACTCTTGCTGTAATGCTTTGCCTTTGGATTAATTTGATCCAGGTATCCGGTATATCCTCATATTTCTTACTTCTTTCTGTTAATCCTCAATTTCATTTTCAATTTCACTGTTATCTTTGCATCATAACTTTGGCCCCAATCATGACGAGCATGAACCAGAAGAAGCGACCGAAAGACCGGGCCCTCGGTGGGCCCGTCGAGGTGGAAGGCTAAGCTTTTGTGGGAGTTGTGGCTGGGGGAGTTCGACAGATTCAGCGCCGTTGCGATTGCATTTGTCTCCCCCTTCTGCAACCTCCTCTCTTCTGCCTTCCTCCCTTCCCCTTCACTCCACCCCCGTCAACTATGTGTGTCTCTTTCATTCTCTTCCTGAATATGTCTTTGCTATCTTTATTTTCTCTGAGGACTTGTAAGTTACACGCCAAATTCCTTAATGACTAGACGTATTTTTTTCGCATGGGCATTACTCTCAAACCATGAACGGGTTCCGTAACTGATTAACCCCTTTTTAGAGCTAAATATGCCAGGGGCGCGTCTGTCCCAAGAATGCACGGGTCAGTGATCGATTGGAATGGTGAAGGAGACGTAAAATTCAACAATTATTTCCCGGATGATCTCTCTCTTTGTCCATTTATAATATTTTAGAGCACTTGGGTTGGGTTTTATATCAGCGGATGGGTAGATTTTTGGACAGTTATTTTATGTAAAAAAATAAGGAAATACTTCAAGTGTTTCCACGCGTTGGTCGCCCGTTGATGACGACAGTTTAAAGGAACACCTAGATTAGTTAGATCTCATCTTCTGGCACGGCTGCGTTGAAGTCGAAGATGATTCCTTTAGCGGAGGATCAAGCTACCAACCCAGTAAAGTACGAAAACCATACGCGTCAAATTATAAAACACCGCGGAAACCTTCGCTGGAAAATGTAAGCGATTATTAAAGGGTCGAAGTTTAATTACGGAATTTGATACAAGTGAAGTACATAAGTGCAACTCTCACGTTAAACTCCTCCATCGGTGCAGAAATTAGAGGAATAGTTATGTGGATCATCCATGAAAAAGCTGTGATTCATTAAAAGGGAAGTGTTAAAAAGGAATTGAGAGCATTACATGTTTTACTTTACTCAAATAAGGCCACCAAATGTGCGACCAGTAATTGGTATCCGTTGGGTAAAAACTTGAGGGAATAGGTACAGTTCAAGATGAATCCGCCAGATAAAAAATCAATAAAACTACGCTGAGGAAAAAGAAAAGTTATCGAGATAAAGGTGATGGGAAGTCGTTCAATCAGCGGAATATGAAGCGAAAAAAATATTTTCTTATGAATGCACAGATACGTGACATTTACTCCTTACGCCGACAAGATCACTCGACTCCCTCTCTACATCAGTGAGTTTGAAATTTCAGATAAAATAAGACTGGGATGTTCAGCAATACTCCTTTTTTTCAATGCCGAATTCACTGCCAAAACTGAACCTGAGTCCCCCAATAGTTGAATGAAGCGTAATAACATGCACGTACATGCATTGGCGCACGCTTTTCTCATACTTTGGAGCACTGAAATATGATTGTGCACTCGAATGCCCTGAAAAATGCTCCCGCGGGAACTGGAAGGCTATGACGTGGAAGTGAGATCTGTGAGTGCAGATCTCACCTCTCCATCCGCTTTGTCTTCGTCTTCTTGCTCGTCTACCTTTGACCTCCCTCTCCCCGTTCCCTCCTCCTCCTTCCATTATTGACCCCTCCCTCCTCACGTTGCGCTGACCGCACTTGGCCCCTCTCCCTCCACATCCGTCACTTCCTGCGTCGACCCTTCCGGTTCACTTCGCTTTCGGCCCTTACTCCCCTCCCCTCTCTTCCCACCCAACCTAAATCCCTTAGATCTCCCTCCCTCCCTCTCCCTCACTTCTTCCACCCCCTACCTATAATTCCCACTTCCTGTTTGGTCGGGCCGCTGATTTCACCACAAATTTGGAAAGAGCTGCTGTAAAGCCCCTCCGAAAGGAAATCTTCTTTACCCTCCTTGAGAACCCTCTCCTTTACATGTTGCCATGCCATCTACCACCCTGCGGACATCTTTAATCTCTGCTCGTATTGTAGCGTCGGACGGTGTACACTAATAAGAAACACATAGTTTCCGTTATCTCTATTATATATCCTTCTTTTTACTCAAGCAGAGCAACTTCCAGAACTGCTCTCCTTCTTCCCTAACAACCCATCTCTCTTCCCCAATAAACAAAACCTTCGCAACCAAACATTTTAACAATTAAACATTTGTAAACTAAAATAAATTAAAACATTTAAACAAAAACTATTCCAAATTAAACAAATTAAGAACAAGTACTGCGGTACGGTTCAAACGCTACAGTCTCAATATATTTTATCAAATGGAATAGTAAATGAATGAATGGACACTGTGGAATGTATCAACTCCTAGTATTAGTATAAATGAATTTGTATTTATTTCCTCTGAAAACTTCTCTTCCTATCCTGAGTTTAAACTTAACTGACAATAATGGGTTGTAACTAGGTTATATATAAAAATAGACTTTTTGTAAAAATGGGTCCAATGCCATTTTCAACCCCGAGTAAACGAGAAAAAAAGTGTTTCGAGGTGCGTTTTGGGAGATAATTCACTGCTATACAATCATAGGTAACCTTTATATTCTTTACACTGTAGATACATCTTACTTATTTAATAGTCTTGAAAAGTTCTTGAGCAAACACATGTATATTTCCTAATTCTTAATGGTGGGAAAGCACGTTGAAAATTATACCTTAAACTTCACGAGTTGAAAGTATTTAGTAATTATTGCTGCCTAATTCCTTTCACAACGATCGCGTATTTATCTTGGGGGTGGATTCATGGGTGGTCAGGATTTGGAGTTATCATGGGCAAAAGTGGTGCGACGGTATCTAATTTAGTGAACGTTACTGGCTACCGGCATTTTTTTATTTCTGATGTCAAACCCACAGCTGAAGTTATGTATGATTTCAGCTAATAATTGTTCTTTTGGCTTGGGGAGTGATTCATAAAATCCAATTTGTGGTTTACGAAATGTATTAAATATTAATTATGCTTCCACTTAAATCCTTTTAGCAACATTTTAAATATATTTGGAATGTTTGTATTCATTTTTGTTATCCTTTGCTTTTTTGTCTATTGTCACTTTTACATGTGCATTTTGACAAGTGGAAAAGTGATATTAAGCGAGTGGGCTGATATGAAATTTCGATTTATTTGGATGATCGTCGATGCAAATGATTGATCGTGCAACGTCGAACATATATAGGGATTCTTCAGTCTGAGATTTAATTGGTGTCTAATTGGGTTTTAATAAAGCCGAACGAGTTTGGGATTGTGTGGACGTTGAGAAGCTTTGTTAATCGTCTGAAGCAATTCCTTTTTATTCATATCCAATATTCAGGCAATTTGGGTTGAAGTGGGGAATTTTTATCCAATCGATACATTGTGGTTAACTGGTTATTTTTTTATATATTCCCTTCTACCTCGTTATAGGTGAGAACAATTTTGTGAGTATGCTTATTTTACCCTTCGGTGTGACTGTAACTGAAGCATTTTTTATTTTCGTGGTCACTTTTGACGACATTTCCCAACATTGCGCCGAATATTTCCCAAGCAGGACAAAGGTTGGGGTTGGCAGGGAAATGGTTGTCAACGTTCACGCTGTAGTCATTTTTGTTTACCGATACTTAAATAAACGAGGCCCTAGCTTTGAATATTTCTTCATATATCGCTCTCTGATAACTAATTCTCAATTGTAATGCTCACGGATGGTTGATGAGGAGTGGCTCAGGAAGACGAATCTTGGCTTAGGGTCGTATCTGCTCAGCACTATTTCCCCGCTCACTCCACTCAAGATTCCTCGCCTTAAGGGAAGGAATTGCACATGTCTTTATAGAACTATGATGCATCAGGATACGTGTTTAACTTCAATATTTATTTATGCTAGACTTACTGGTTATCATGAAGCCAAAAATTCGTTATCTCTCCAGCTTCCTACGTACCTGAACTGATATTTTGTCTAGCTGCTTTAGATGTACTTTTTGTTCCCTAATTATTTGTGTTGGGAAAGGAATCATCTCCTTTCCGTTTGAACATCTGTATATCTAATTATGTTTACTTTCAAATTCATAGTACACTTATAAAGGAGTAAGTTTGGTTTTATTTACGGAAGCGGGAGATAGGTCTACCTCGAACTAATCTAAGAGAGCTTGTATTTTAACTTACCGCATAATTAATTCGCATTCTAGTTCTAATGATAGACTTGGTGCATTAATAAGGTATTATTCTGTATGTAGGTAAATGTCTCATTCCCTTCAACCTTTTTGTTAAGGTTCACCCCGTATTCATGCAATGCTTCTACAGTGCTTTCAACAATAGGAGGAATTTGCTTTGATGAAGAGTTTACTTATTAATATTTCCCGCTGTAAAATTTTCCACAAATTAGCTGTATGAAGTACTTTGTTAGAATATTATGAAACGTCTATATATATAAAATACAATGGAGCCAATTCCACTCTACAAAACGTTTCATGATACTATGTTTAATGTACCCTTTAAATCATTGGCAAGGGCGAGTCCATTTGGCAGATTCCATTTTCATCATTTGATTCCTTTAAATCTGATTTTAGGTGACTTGTGATGCGTGTGAAAAATTCTTCTACGAAAATATGATTTCTTGTTAACATGAGAGATGTACACTCACTAACTAATCTAGTTAAAATGAGAGTTCTGCATTAACTAACCCCCCTGTTTGTTATTTCTTTTCAAACATTCAAGATGGGGAAAATTTTAACCAATTTATCATCTGTAATTTAGTCTGAAAGCCCAGTTGTACAATTGATGTTTAACTTTCACCGTTAGATATATTAGACTTTTAAGTTAAGAAGAAGTACACCACTGGTTTTTATTTCGTGAAACTCATATTTGAATGTCGGTTAGTTTGCGAGGAAAGTAATGACGAGAGAGCGTTTCCATATTGTATATCACCCCGAGAAAATATTGAACCAGAGTTTATAGAGCTGGGCCTGAGTGACTCTGTCAACTTTCACCAGCCATGTCAAAATCTAATCGCTAAGCTCCTCTCCTCGTCAGTGCCGAAAGTCCTCGTGGTTGGGTCTCACTTTGGATACTATGTTAGGTCGTAGGGTAATGACACCAGTGGCAGCGTAGTGACAGTGCGAATGCCAGCATTCAGCTGGCCGAATAGCGATTGTGAGAATGTCTGTTTATAGCGTGACGGCCGGTCGGCGGATGAGAGAGGCCTGTGGTTGCTGGACGACGCGGAGGAATCCGCGGCCTCTGCATCCCCACCCCCCGCCCCCTCCCGCTCTCCCACCCCCTCCCCCAGGTGGTGGGCGGACCGATAGATTGACTTTCTCTCCTCCCGTCGCGAGGGTATGCGGGGAATTGAGAGGAGGACGAGGGGGGAGGAGGGGTTTTGGAAGGGTTTAGGGTCAACGCGCAGGTGGGGAACGATTGCAATTCCACCCCCCGCCTAACCACCACCACTCCCCCCTTCACTGGCCGTCGGCTTGGATTGCGTAGCTGCGCGATTTTGTGATACTGGGTGTTGTGATTCTCTGAAAATCTTTCTCTCTCGGGGAAAAAATATTGCCCCTTCCGAAGTAAACTTTTACTCCTTTCCGGTCCAATCTGAGCTCCTTTTGCCAATGTACCCCCAATTGCAGAACCCACTCCAACGTAAGAAGTATCACTCGATGAGCGTCGCTCGTTTCGCCTCTTGATATTTTCTTGACGTAGATGCAAACTATAAGCTTTTCTTCGTTGTATCACTTAGCTCTTTTACGAGAAAATAATCTGCACTGGCACTGTAAAATTAATCTGGAACAGACTCTGAGAACAAATTAAAAAATGATCAATGGATAAGGTAAATTTATATCTCCCCAGGATATCCTTACCTTCTTCAGCAATTCTATGGGTTAATTGTATATTCAAAAAGTGCATATACTTTTAGCGGTGGTAAATTTAGATTCCAGGTGTTCCTACATCTCATGTTTAAAGGGAAGGCGTTTTCTCCAAAAGCAAACGCTACATCCTTGCTTGGAGGACTTTAACCCATTACCTTAGGATTCTCAGGCCAGCGTAACAACCTTTTTACCTCAGCTTGTATCTCTCAGTATAAAAAATAAACATTATTTAAGAATGCACCTATCCCATTCGCCCTCTCCTTCTGTTCTCCATAAATCAGTATTTCCTTTAAGATTGAAAGTTAGCCAAGAAGCGCGGTATAGTTTTAAAAAGTCAGCATTTATCTCCTCAATCTGTTATCAAATGGAGATTAAAACAGGCGAAATCTCAGAATAATCATAAAAGTATCTCATTCTGGCAGGGTTTTTTTCGCTTTCGTCGACAGCATTCTATTGGCGCTCACCTTTGAGGCATACTGGAGGTTTTACGTACTCGATATTTTTTTTATAATCATGAGTTTTTTCCTTGCATATTCCGTTCAGTATATTGAGCTCTAATTATCTTTCTGGCAAAAATTCTGGACATAATTTGTGCGATTTAATTATAATGGCATCTTAAGAAATTCCCGGGAAAAATCATATTTGAGATCTTTTTCGATCAAAATAGACTACATCTGAGAGAACGAGCAGAGGTTTTTTTCATTTAGAGCTAAACATTTTTCAGACTGCTGCAATCCGTAATGTAGTGCTTGCCAGTGCAGAAAACATGATTTTTCTCTCTTTTTCTCGCCCCTCCCATATCGCTGCCAAAGACGTTCTGAGCCTCTTCATGCCGCACCTCCCTTTACACACACCGCACACCGCCCCTCCCTTCGATACACGCTTGCAACGTACGTCCTTTTTCACCGGCCTATCGATGGGTGAGCTCCGATACTGCTCCGTAAGCAGCGAATGCATTCTTTCCGCATGGGTGGGCGCCAGCCGCCTGGACCGATCTTACTCCGTCTCCTTTCCTCTTTCGCCTTCTTCTGAGTTTCTTTCGTTCCGATACACGCGAGGAGTATGTACGGACACGAGAGTGTCCTAGCACATATGTTGTACTGAATCCAGGTTCATGGACTTAAGTTTATACGAAAACATCTTGGAAATATTTCTCTCTATCGTCACCCCTTCCCTTCATTCAAAAGTCTTTCCGCACGGGTGTGCTTGCCTGTCGTCGTGCTGTTGCAGCCGCATAACGAGTCTTAGTTGGCGGTGCAGTTTCGGTCCCTTGTGCTTTTTCCGATATTCGCCATATTTCCTATGGCAGGCATAGCTGTTCAGTATTATTGAGATGAAAGTTGGAAGTTATTGCTAAATGATTAATTTTGATAAAGTTGGCATGTCCGCCTGATGAAATCAATCGATTCGTCACTTTCTCTAATATTTGATTGTACGTTTCGACTTTACCTAGATGGCAAGGTGGAGTATAATTTGTAGAAATGGTGGCCACTATGCTGTGAGGGGTGCATGCGTAGAAAGGGTATCGCACGATGTGCGGTGGGTTGTTTGCAAACAACGGTTTTTGAGCGGTTTCATTCGCTTTGGACATTCCTGAGGCGAACACCAAAATTGCTCCAGGAAGTTGTGGGGAACCACTACTTGTTAATCCTATTTTTTCGGCTTTACAGCACGTGTAGCATTTTGGAACACGGGCACGGCAGTGACATAGCTACGATTATGTAGTTTTTCACTTCATGTGAGCCGTCCATTATCTTGCAAAACCCACAAGTCCTGTCTCAATTTTTACTGCTATCAATACATATTTATTTATTTATTTCAACTACCCCGAAAACAGCTCGCAATGGCCACTTACATCAGGTGATGTAACATTAACAATAGACGAACACAAACACCCATGTCCTGGGTGGAGAAAATGGAAAATGGTTTCACCCAGTCGGGACTCGAACCCGCGACCCTCGGATTGGCTGGCGAGGACGTTACCCCATGAAGAAAAACCTGGTTAAACGAAATTTAGTGATAGATTTTTAATTTATGCCATGCTTATGCATGTTATCAGCCCATTGACTTTCGCTTTATATGTAGAAAAAACATTCGGATCAGAAACCGGTGTTTCGGTAAACAAAGGGTTGAATGCTTACGCTTTAACCTTTACTTTTCGTTCTTACATTTCTATGACCAAGAGTTAAGTTGAGAGTAGAAATCAGTAAGGTTGGAATGGAATGATTTTTTCACCTGTTTACTTTTCGCTTTTACGTGGGATAATCCATTTTCCATAGTTGTTTCATTCATTCTTTTTATCTTGGGAAAATAGGTTCGAAAAATTTAATAATACCCATGTGGATTCTACTGCTTATTACAGAATCATTTTTCAGTGCATATTGTATTTAAGTACTGAACTACATATGCAAATCAACATAAGTTATAAATGTGAACAGGGTGAGGACATATTTCGATAGAGATTTTAACAATCACTCGGTTATTTTTTTCCAAAACCTACTTTTATTCTCCGTCGCGTCTTCGATATCTGCGTCAATCTATTGAATGCCAGTCGGACGTGATGACTCGCTTCCTATAGTACTCGGATGTTTTGATGGAGTGTTTTTTTCGATGGCATCAATATTTCTCGTGCTTCTGTGGGTTGTCGGCAGCAGATGTGGTGTTGGTGAATGGCGGTGGATTCCTTCCTTTGACAGAATTCCTTCGTTTCCGCAGCGCCATGCCGTGGTCGTGCTTCCTTTCGTCTTCCGTCACTTGGAATGGGATGACGCGATCCAAGACGAAAAAGAAGACGACGTGCAGCCGCGTTCCCTTCAGATGCGAAGGAAAAGGAAACGGGGCTGTGTTAACCTAAATATTTTCCAATGCGAGAGCGACCGTAACATTCTATTTTTGTGGATTCTACTCCTACCTGCACGGATTTTCTTCTTTTAATGAGCTTGTTATCCAGCAAAAGAGCGAGTGATGTAAGCATATTTTCCATATTTTTTTCCCAGCTAAGCCTCATCGCGAATCATTTTCGAAATGTCCTTTTTCCCCCTGGAGGTACCCTCTATGAGGATAGCATTTTCGGTTTACATCTGCACCAATCTAAAGTTGGTCATAGCTCTCCAACTCGTTGTTTAACTATGCTGTGGGTACAGTTCAGTTTGCATTACATTACCAACATATAAAAAGTTTAAATATCTCTCGACTGGAATTGAGACGATGATCCTCATGCCAAGTTACTTGACAGTAAAACATTTGTTAGATTCTTAATTGGAATATATTTAAAGATATTTTCGCTTGAAAGGATATACATTTTTAGGTAATATCCATTTCTACTATTAAGTGAACTGGGACTATTCAAGCAGCACACGAAGAAGTTTGTGTCTAGCTCCTGGACCGAAGGAAATTTGGAGTGCAGCTAGATTTCCGAGAGCTCCAAGTAACTCCGCGAAGTTTATTTCAAGGGTGCTACTCATCTTTTCCACTCGTGGGACGCGTGGACATATTTATAAGTGGGCGAAAATGTTCGCACCCTAACTGGAAATCGTAAAAAGCTCGCCAGCAGAGGGTCGCGAGCAGGAGGGCATCGAGACGGAAAAAGGGTATGATTTGCGACCCTTTTTCGAGCAGAGGGAGGGAGTTGAGATAGGTGCCCCTGGGGTGGGGGAGGGGAGATTTGGAATGACGTGTGGTTTGGAGAGAGGACTGCGGGTGACTGCAAGTGAGCGGTGTCGGTGATGGAAGTCCGCGGAGACTTTTGGATTGGGGGAGAGTGAGGATGAGGGGGGGGGGAGGGGTTCTTTGGGGTGGAATGGGGATTAGGGAGGCGTGGTAGGAGCGGGTGCAAGGGGTGAGGGCTATGTCAGGGAAAACATGAGGGGATAGGGAAGGTGGTAGTTTCAAATCCAAGGAGCGACTGGAAAACTGTTCTCCTTCTGTCTTAAGAATCCTTCGTTATGCTCGTCGAAGACAAACTTTTAATATCGCTCCGTGTGCTTCCTCCTCCCCTTACCCTCTCCTCATCTCGCCGTTATGGATCCTAATTAAAGCCCTCCCTTAATGAAGTTTCTAAGAGACCGGGACTACTCCGCGGAATTCTGGGATTCATTAAAGCAGTTCGTCGCAGCCTGATACTCTTTCGACACGGTTGCAGACGGCACGTCCTAAAGGCACTCGGTCCAAAAACAGAAAAAATGTCCCATTTCCTTCGGCAAGAGAGAGAATCCCTCTTGTTAGTAACCTAGACTCTTCTTGCAGACTTCTTGTTCTCATTAGCATGGATGGCTGAATTTATTTTTTTTAGTGTTTTCTTACTTGGCTAATTCTATAGAGAACATTATTCTTCGAATAACTTTTTGCATGAGTTTCGGCATTTTGCAATCATGTGTCTCAGCAGTCTACGCTAATTATCACCTTCTTAAAATGTTCCGTAGTGATACAAATTGGTGGGTTATCACGTTAATGAAAGTTTGAAGTTTATTTTCTTCGTCCCAAGGTTAAGACTTGTTAGGTATACGGAGTGAAAACACTAATTTGATTTCCTCCATATCCTAATTGATGCATTCAAAAATTTTAGTATCATCGATATAGCATTTCTTTTACGCTTATTTTACTGATTGTTTTATTGAATAATAGTAACGCTATAAAAACACTTTCTCTATTTTCCCTATCTTTTCGTGGGCTATGTCCTGTGGACATGTTCTCCAACAAATTTGTACTTCAAGGGATAGCTTGATTCATTTCAATAGATGTTGTAATGCTTTTCTTAGAGAAATGACTCTTCGTCTTTGATAAAATTGTTGTAAATGTAGCGCAAGTCCTTTGGTGCCAAACACAATTTGTTCTTGCCCTCTATCCTGGACATGTGTTTGAGATCTTCGACATCTCAGGAAACTGAGGTTTCGAACTCAAAGCCTTAAAGTTTTAAATTTGTCTCTCTCGTGTTAATAATGCAAGCTTCTTGTGTATGCATCTGTGAAGTCAAATATTCCTCTTGAACCTATTAAAGTTCCTGGTGCCATTTTATTTTGTGAAAGCGTTTTCGAGGGCTGTTTCTGAAAGATTTTAATTTATATTATTAAGTACAAGAAAATTTAAATAATACAGATGAAATGGTGACACTGAAAGCAATGTAATTAGTAAAGTGCACCTGTGAATGCTCGTTAACGATGAGTGACTTCGAGCAGTTTGAGGAATAATAAGGAAATGTTAATTTGATATTAAACCATTTATTAAGGACTTCATATGTGTGCATCGATGGCTATTCTTTTTACAAAATCTTTGGAAAAATGCGAGAGAATTTGAACGTGTCGATTTTACCAGCCCCTCGGCTGCCTACACCATGTTACCAGCCCCTCAGCTGCCTACGCCATGTTACCAGCCCCTCTGCTGCCTACGCGCTTGGTGACATTGGTCCTAAATTCGGAAATGCTTTTGATGATCCCTTTGGTCTTTTAAAATGAGAACCGGTGTGAGAGCGATCCAACAAGTCAAAAAGGCAAAGAGATATTTTGGAAGCGGTTAAAAAAGATGCGAGGCACGGTCTCTCTCTCTTCTTCTCCCCATTGGGGTGGGAATTTGTTTGAGTTATGTTTTTACTACATGACGTCCGCTTACTCTGATCACCCTAGTATTCCCATTTTATTTAGAAAAGCATGCATTCGCTACGCTTGTTTGTAGCTCTTAATTTTGATTGAATTGTCGCTGACAAAGTTTTGATACCCTACGTGTTTCGATCCCTGATCGAAAATACTTCGATGTTTCGAATGGAAGTGAATGTAGTAGATGTGTTCCATCGAGCTAATCGTGATGAATCACAGCTTTCTATTATTATTAGCCCCCGTGCAAATATCATTTTGCTTGCAGTGTTTTAAGGGATAGGATATCAATGAATTCAAGAAGAATTCAATTTATAATTTTGCATAGATGTTTTGCGTACGGAACTCTATTGTAGCGCTAAAGTATTTTTTTCATTAAAGCCTCGTACTCTAATATTCGGTGAGACAGGTCCACGTTTCATGGAGGTAATGTGTTTTCTTTGCGGAATTATTGCTTAACTGGTCGTCGTAGCGGAGATATAAAGCAGAGGTGATTTGAAGAAATGGCTTTTTTTTCTTATTTCTTCACCCGGATAATGTCACTGGCTTATTGAGCGACGTCTTTTCATTTTTCCAAACTTTCCCTCGGTAGACCCCAAAGAGCTACGGAAAGACATCCTGGGGCATTGATGGCAACCTCTTATCACTTTTTGTTCTCCAACTGCCACTCTGGCATAGAATGGGATTTGAGGTTGACAGCATAAGAGTAAAGAATATTGATATCCTTAACCTTTATGCTAATTATTCATTCTTAATCGTCATTTTAAAAACTGTCTGCTGCTCTTGAGAGAAAGACCGATACAAAAAGTCCACACTGTTTTATGCCTTAGCGTTTTCACTCGTAGTCACCGCGTCAACGCGTATGTTACTAATTGTTTTCTCCAAATAGGAACTAATCCTATGGTTAGATCCTATGAATTTTTTTGAAAACAATAGTTATTCTGAGTCATCGTGAAGTATATGCTCTCACTCAAAGTCAAGCGTGATCTCAAAGAGTGCCCTGTCCCGTTATATGCATTTTAAACTCAGAGGCTGTCTAACATTTTATAACTTTTAAAGTTGCTTCCTAATGTTGTACTTGTGGATACATTTTTGTGCTAAATACAGCATTCCTATGCCTCTTAACGAAAAAAATCATTGGGAGCTATAGCTTAGAGTAATTCCATAGAGTTCACAATTATGGCGTTGAAATTACGCTGCAAAGTCGTGTAATGATTGTTGTTTTATCTGTAAAAAGGTTAAAAATGTCATGCATGTTGGGGGACTGGACGCTTTACCAGAAAGCTATTTCAGCGGAAAGGGCTAAAGAGACTTAGTACTCATCGAAGGTGTCAGTAGTTATACGAGATCACTTAAAGGGGTTTTCGTTGGTATTTCAAGGCGAACGCTTCCCTGGCATTATTTGGTTTTACGAGGGTCTTCTTTTTATGCTCCGCTCTTAAAGGGTAAAAGCCTTTCGCCTGAACCTTTGGGAGTCCTTCCACCGGTGTTAATGTTCCGCGGGGAATGAGCTGCGAGACGAGGATTTCATCGGCGGTGGTCCTGTGACATTTCTAGACGCCACCGCTTGTAGCCTTTTTTCTCTCTCTTTCACATTTTAGCCTCGACGAAAATTTGGAAAATCTGTATGTAGAGGCTACATTATGAACATCTGCGTGTAATTTGGTTAATTTTTTATATTTCTTTATTCTCTGTTAGATGATGCACAATGGATCAATCTTCCACTTCTATGGTTAGTATTAATTTTTTTATCGTGAAATAGCCTAAATCATACAAAAATTCATCACCGAACAATTTATTTAGTCATTTCAATGGATAGTTGTTGTTATTTTTTGTCTAAGAGTTGGATGTGTACCATTTGTTGCCTGTGATGTGTTTATGTATTCTTTAATTGCACGCTGTGTAATGACAGTGTGCATTACAAACTTCACTGCAATGCACAGTCATAGAAAGTCTAAGAATATGTCTATTTCTATTTAATTTTCAAACATATTTTACACCTGTTTTGTGCTCATTTAAGAGTGGCGTATTATGTGCAAGAACCTCAGTAATAAAATTTAAAAAGTATTGAGATCTTACGTAGAATGCATTTTGTGCTATTAGTTTGTCTTTTGCAGTTTAATTCTTAAATATTTGTATGCTTATGCCAAGGAGACAATTCTAGCCCAAATATTTCCTCAATCACTCATATTATGAAAAATAATAGGTATTTCGAAACTATGTGGTGAGGCTTCTTATCGAATATTTAGTTACATGCTTATTCATTATGAATATCGAGAACTTCCACCGTATCCAGCCTGAAGCAGTTATATATATGCTAATTCTACTTGTGGTAATAAAGTTACTCTCCCATCTGTGAAGTGTTTGTAATGTCACCATTTAAAATACATTTTATCGTTAGATTAATAAACCATGCCCCTCTTTCCGTTTGTAATGTTTTGGAATTCCTCCTGGATGTCGCTTTCATCTGGTGCATTGAGCTGCCACAGTTGAGGGTTAATTCTTAGAAGTTGAAATTGGATAACCATCAGTGGCATATATTTTCAGAGAAATGGAAAGTGGACTTTGAAGTATTGAAGTATATAAGAAGCCCATGACGAAGTAACATAAAATTTATTTTTTTCTTTTGAAAAAGGTATGGTACTTAATTATTTCAAAAACATATGCTATTCTTTCAATTTTTTGTTCGTTTTTAGACTGTCCATACTTCCCATTTTGAGTTTATCTTAAAATACGATTCTACACACGAATATCTATTTTTCCGCTTTGAAATTTATCTTGCGCTCTTCCCTATCCGTTTACAATGCCTTTTAAAGTTTTTATATTCTTCCTTCTCCTCCGCGATTAAACGATAGCATTCGTTCTCTGGTCACCGAGAGCCACGATCGGTACATTAATTTTTCACACACTTATCTGTGAGCAATTCATTGTAATCCCTTCGAGTTCTCCTAGGAATCGCATCTTTATAATTTTGCTACTTTCATATAACACATTCGGCTTACTTTTTCCTATTTTCATCTTATACGTTACGTAAGTAGGCATTTTAGATCTCCGAACACTCTGTCTGGCCATGTTTTGAATGCCTTAAGGAAATGCAGAGGGTTTGAGGGACTTGAGAGAGAGAGACGTGGTGGGGAGCTTACTTGCTGTGCTTGCTGGTGGCGAGCTTATGTGCAGGAAATTGAAGTGATATCCCAGAAATGGGTAAGTTAGGGAAAGGACTGTCCAGGAACGTACCATTCAGCTGGTGGAATAGCCAACGGCGACATCTATTACTGTACGTATTGTCGTCGAGCACAGCGCGCGCGAGGCCGTTGGTAGTGGTTGGTGCGGAAGTGCTTAGAGAAATAGTCAGGGGGAGTCATTCGATGTGGGTCCAATGAACGGAGAGCCTTTGTGCTGCAATACCTGGTATGCTGTTGGGGGAATACATTCGGGGGGAGGAGGGAACAGAGAGATAAAGATAGACCTCTTTCGGGAAGTAAAAAAAAACGAAGGAGAAGAGGAAGAATAAAAGGGTTTTTTGAGTCTCGAGGAATATTGCGGCGGTAGATGGATGTTGTGAGGAAGGAGAAGGGGGTAGGCGCGGCGCGTGGTGGAGCAGGGGGGGGAGGGGGTGAGGAAGAGCTGGAGGGGCACTCGAGAGAATTATGACTCCGGGCCGCGCTCCTCTTTCCTTTTTTTAAACGCTTGTTTATTCGCTGTTCTCCATTCTCCTTGGCAATCGCCGCCGTTAGCAGGTGCATTAAAAAGGCGCCCTTTTCACAGCCCTTTCCTCACCACGCACCACGACGACTCGTATAAAGATATATGTGGCCCAACACCACGCGCTCGCTCGGGCATCTCTCCTCTCGGATCAGTGTGAAGCCCAGGTCGAACTCGACTAAATTCGACTCTTTCAGTTTGGGAATAGGTTGCTGGCTCCTATGGGCTTACCAAGCAGTGGTCAAGCGCATTGAAATTTCATCCATGAAAATCAAGCCAGAGGAGTTTCTACTCGACTAAAGCTGGATAAACCTTGGTTCACGCCCATTTTGAGCTAAGAGATCAGTTGAGTTTCAATCTTTAACTATTTTGTAAAGCACCTTCATCACATATTTTCTACAAATTGGATGGTTAGCATTTGAAGGGTCGCTAAGTGTGAATCACGATGTTACTTCTTTGTCACATAAAAATGTAGCAGTGATAGATTGATTCCCTTATAGGATCACATTTCATGTCTCCCGTGTATTCTTCCAAAGTTGTTAGTCTTTTCTTTCCTCTTTAGTTCTAACTCAACATTCTCCCCTCAATCACATTCCTCAACATGAAGTTACCTCTCATTGCTTGTCTTCCATACACATTTGATTCCTCCTTACTAATGTCCTCCATCAAGTTTATTATGTTCCCTGTCATATTTAGCACTCATTCGTTCCTGGCTCGAGAATTTAAAATGTTTTTATGGTATTTATTTTAAATGAGTAAGATAGCATGAGTACCCTAGTACAGATTAGAGCACATATTTATTTTGATATTCGCGTAATTAGGGTATACGTAAGAGAGCTTTGTCGTACTTATTAGCTTTGCCATGGGATGCTTGCTTCAGGAACGTTGCCTAATCCACTTTTCCACCTGTAGTTTGGAATTCCAACAAAGCCAAAGTAGGCGACGTGAGGAGAACGATGAACTAAGAAGTTTTAAGGTCATGTTGCGCATGGATCTACTGAAATTATATCATTTTTACTAGGAATGTAGCACTTAAGAGATTATTTTTCTTTATTGCATATGAACGTTGTGTAATGGCACCTACTCCTCTTCTCTGCCAACGAATTATTACACATCAGTCTCTGTATCAGAAACATCTATTCCGAAATCAAAATTAAATGTTTTACCAATTCTTTTTAAGATGGGTACACCAGGTTGGATTCATGTATTTTGGGCGTAAGTATTAGTAGAAGTGGAATTTAATGAACACGCTTCAACGGGTAAGGTCATGTCGCACTTAGTATTCCACTAGCAGGAGACATGGGTGACGTAACAGCACTTTGAGGTCAAATAGGAGGACCACCCACCTGTTTCCGAGTTTCTAGCTCTGCCAAACGGTGCTCAACTTCAGTGAACGAGTGGAAACTGGTGTTTCCATACGGACAGGTCATTGCCTTTATTTTAGACTTATTGAATCGATGGCCGATAATCTGCTTATGCTAACATATACTTAACTGAAGCAGCAGTTTCCCGACATTATTTTTTTCGATTTTATTCAATCATGTTCCATACATGCAAATCTGCCAGAAAAAAATGACATGCCTAACATTTTCTTATATGTGTTCGAAATAGCTAAGGATTTTAGTTCATCTGCATGTCTAAATATCTTATTCTCCTTTTAAGTTGCTATCCAAAAAAATCGCTGTAATAATTAATACACCGTGCACGTTTTACGGTTAGTTGACCTGACATGCATCCCGCTTTTCATTTGAAGCCTTTTAATGAGACTTTTATTCGGCTGATTGATGGATGAAAATGAAAATAGCCTGCCACACTAAAAATACAGTTGTCTTTTTTGTCACACTCAACGTAAGAACTGTTTCAAAATTATTCCTTAATTTTTCTCTTTGCCTTTAACGTTTCTTTAAAAATACGTTTAGAAATTAAATTTAAAAATGAATATCCACTACTCTCCCCATGTTAAAAAAAATTGTATCTTTTAAAAAGCACATGACCTGTCTTGCGAGGTAGCAATACCGAGGTAATTGACTGTAGCGGCCATTTTTTGTTGTCATTGCTTATCTAGCGTCAGTTCATATTTTACTTATGTCTGCGTCTCCGGGCTGGGAAAAGTGAGGGAGAGTCGTATGGTCAGAATTAGATACAAAGATCAAGGTTGAATTTCCTGAGGTTATAGTAACGGTGAGTTGGGTAGACCGACGGAGTTGAAGGCGAATTGCTGGAGTTTTAAGTGTAAATGAGAGAGTTGGTGTTAAAATGTGGAAATGGGATTTTTTTATGCCAGAAAACACTTGAGCAACTTGATCACTATCCTTAACTTCTCCTTAAGTCTTTTATGTGTGTTAAAATAACTTGTGTTTTTTTCTCAGCTTCGGCATTAGGTAACGACTCATAGTCGGTATGTAAGTACCCCCATTTCTCCCGCCATCCCTGGAATAGAATCTGGATGAAGTTGAGAAAGTTTGATATTTCCTTTCACCTGATTTTCGTTCCCAGAAAAGTGAAGCAATATTTCTCATTTATTTAATCGGAGCGCCATAAACAAATACGTTTGTCAATTTGTGATAAAATTCCCAGCGTATTGGGAAAAAGCATGCAAAAAGGCGAAGAAATGGGGCGAAAGGACCATTGGCACTCGACTTGTGAACTCTCCTAACGTTGTCCTAAGACCGAACCTTGTCGGAGCATTGGTACCCGGTCGTGTTTGTCGGACGTGGTTCAAGTGCTTCTACATTGCCACACCCATCGCTCTCAGAAGAGCCAGACGTGTAAAGCAGTATTGTGCGCAAAGCGGGAAAATGTGTAGCTTAGCATGCCGTCGCGTGGCTCCCTCTTTGCGTGGGAGATTGAGGCGTTCATTGGTTGTAGGATGAGGATGAAGTTTTTATCAATGCGCTGTTTATGAGGGATTATTTTATTGCCCGTAAGGTTTCAAAAATCCCCGCGCCGGCGGAAGGTTCACTCAGACAGAGAAAAGATTTTTTGTTCAATCCCAGTCTCCCTTGATGCGTCCTTTCGTTGTGATTGTGTTTGGATCGTAAAGGGCTTACAGCTGACGTAGGTGTTGCAAGGAAGAGGGGCAATCACCTACGGACTATCCTCTTTGACTTCCGCCCGCGGCTGATCCATAAACTTTCGTGTGGATTACAGACTGTTCATTCCAATGGGTTGAGGGAATACTCGACTGTAACTGGATACACGTCTCTTAGTTGTTGCCCTCATTTTATCACATGGTAGCTATTACCTAGGCCTTTTGCTCCGAATTAATCCTTTGCGCGAGACACACCTCTAGCCTAGAAATATTAGTGTGGTCATATTTTTCGGCTGAGAAGTTATGCGAATAACTGTTTTGGAAAGCAATGGAGTAACGGCGTGGAGGGAGACTAATCCCAATTGATCAAAAGGACTGGCTGAGCTTCCAAAACTGTAGCATTGCTTAGTTTCAACTCCCTTAATCAGCCCCGCTGCCGCACTTTTGATTCCTCCAAAGGCATTGCTTGAAATCCTCGCTGCTGCAAGTTCGGCGTTACAATGTACGAAGCATTGCTGTTTTTCCTTTGTCTTCCGAGGTGTCAAATGGTTGCAAATCCGGCGTTCATGCCTTTAGGCTGATAATTTGTTTTTCGAAATATTCTCAATGAGTCTTCTACTATCCGCTGAGAGGGAGTTTTTCGCAAAGGTAGTGATTTCACAGAAACTATGCATTTCTGTGTTCTAATATGTTATTAGTCGTTATCTAATGTCAAAAAACAGTTGCAGCTAAATTATTTGGGCAATGGCTCGCATGTAGACAAAAAACATTTAAAACATAAAGCATTTTCGTTCTTGATTTTGGATTTTATTATTTATAAGTTTGACTTTAATGTAATATTTGAAATAAAATAATGATAGTATCATTTGTAACTACTATTGCATATTTCTCTTGCCAACTGTTGGTGAAGTTTCTTAATCATGGGCGGAACGTTAACATTTAGTAATACTTTGCTGAACTTGTCGCAATGCGTACTTGTCGTTAGCTTTGCGAAATCATGGCACACCTTGTAGTTACGTGGGAACACCAAGAGTGTTCCCTGCAACTTCACGTTTGGTTAAAAGTGTTTGGTCACAGATTTATACTTTACAAAAGGTTCAGTTTGTAGCACCAGTTTTTTTGTGTGGTGAAATATGCAATAGACTTAAATGATGGGGAGGCTTTGATATGGACGGATGGTGCATAAATATTCAGCTTCATTCCTGAATCCTTTCGCTCATTGAGACTCGTTACTTCTGTTCAGAAGTGTGCCGACTCTTTTTGGGGCACAATGGGTGAACTTCCCGGATGCGATCCTGTCTTAACGAGCCCCATGGATTGCACGGCAGTTGTGGCGGTTTTGAATCAAGCAGGCGACAGAAATGCACTCGTCGTCTCTTGCATCGATATCCTGAATATTTTTTCCAATGGAACGAGCTCACCTGCATCTTTCGGATGCGACAGAAGGGAATAATCGAAAAGCCTTTCTACTCCTGAATAAACAATCCCTTTTGCAAGTGTGACGCGAATAATTGACGCCGTCATTTCCTCCATGAATATTCACCGCCAGCTCCCTTCCACTCCTGTTCACCGAAATTAAATTTTCATAACTCCCCTTTACTTTTCGTCGTCCTTTTGATGAACGTCTCCGACGAAGGCGTAGTGTTGGTGAGTGGAGAAAGCCTCCCGTCTCTATAAGACCGTGAAGGAATCTGTCCACGGCCCTTACGATTTATCCTCGCAATAAAAAAATCCCCCTGGGCTCGGAAGCCACTTGATTCCGTTTAGGGTCACTTCCTTTTCTTCCTCCTCTCCTCAGAAAGTAAAAAATTCATCGTGAGCTTCTAACCGAATCAATGAGAATACTCGGTGAGAATATTCTTCTCCCCATCGCCAGGCACGGAGGACACGGAATGAATATTCATGGTGGAATCCTTCGTCGCGGCCGACTGAGCCACGGATATTTTTTTTCATTTTGATACGGGATCGCATTCCGCGAGAACAACCGACGGGTTCCCTTAATCAGATGCGCGGGGAGAAATTTCGATGAGTCAAATGGGAAGCGATCCTTTTCTTTATTGCGCTTCTGGGGAAGGAATCAGCAGCCTGCATTGCTACTCGTTTTGACGGAAGCTTCCTCGTTGACTCCCGGCATTCATAATTTTTCCGAGAACACTACCTTTGGCTCAGCGGGTCATTCATTTGAGGGTATTTAATGTTATCCTGTCGGAATATTGATTAATTTTTAAACGAAGCTGTGCATCTCATTTTCACCAGCTACAGGTAACAAAAAACACATAATGAATGCGTATCAACATCAAATAAACCTGTTAGCATAATGTCTATGGTTATTCAAACTTTGACTGCCCGAAATTTCACCTTTATTTGTTTTTCTATGATAATTATATGCAGCTTCTTTATGAAATCAGGTGTTGCTCTTGGACTTGGAAAATTAGTAACCTTATAAGTTGCTATAATTATGTTATACCTATACTCGCAGAGTAATTTGCTATTGTTCTATTACGTGCGAGGGAAAAACGGTTTCTTCAATTGTATCCATGTCCTATTGTCTCTTTCAACGGTACCAAGCCTTTAGTACGCATACATACTCAAGTGCGAACGCACAATGAAATGTGATACGCGAACTCCGAATAAAACTTGAGCAATGGCGTACTTATTTATGGTTGAAATGGCTGGAAGAATTGTAATAATAATCGTCCGTCTATTACACGGGCTAGGATTACTGGAGTTGGGTGTCTAAGTGGTACGCAAATACATATATGTTGGGTTGATGCCGTTTTGTTTTTTTCCTACCCGAGTGATAGCATATGACAATAACATTGTTGATAAAATATCTCTTGAGAGTTAGAAGCAAAATAGGGTCCTTCGAATTTTTTACAAGTCATAAATCTCACTTGCTCTGATAGGAATTTAAGGCTATGGCTTTTCAACGGATGAAATAGTTCAGTGTTATGCTGGGCTTTGCAGCTAGCCTTGTAATCTCTCTCGCCTTTGCGTTCTCTTGCTGCCATATGTGTGGAGTCTAACCACCACGCCCACTGACTCCCCTGGCGGTCTCCATGTAAGTCGATAAAAAATATTACAATCGCTTTCGTGAGGGAGTCCTTTATTTCCACGCCAGGCGAATGCCACTGGAATCATCTTCTGAAATCCCTACTAAGTCATTCCCGTCTCATGTACATACGTACACTCTTTCTCCATGAGACGTGCTCTTTTCCGATGCTGCTGCGCGAGGTGGCATTCCTTTGTTTCTCAGGGCGTTGTAATCCTCTTGCTCGGCCTCCCGTCGCGAAGGAAGCCGCTGCTTCTCCTCCCAAATGTTTCCATTCCGTCGGGAGTGAGTGAAAGACGTCCCAGGTGCGCGCCGTCCTATCTTTCATCCGAGTCAAGAATGCGATTGTGTTGGGAAAAATGGTGTCCATTGCTCGGAAAGTAGTGAATCTTTTTCGCTCGTAATTGGTTTCCAGTCTGGATTAATGACCCCAATATTATGGAGTTAAAGAGAGTGCTATACAACCACTGTTAACTAACACTTTATCATTTATATCAATGGCCGGAAATCAAATGGCGTTTACGTCTTTGATCAATGATTTTGTTTAAATTTTCTATTGAAATAAAGCTCAAACTCACTCAACTCCCTTTGGAGGACGATGGCAGAGTTAGCCATTGAAACGTCGACTCTGGCTGAACATCTCACCTGGGGGAATCCCGTGAAGAATTCATTCACATCGTGCGCCAGGAAAGCACCAAGTCTTACAAGCTGAAGATATCATCAGCGATAGAGGAAATATACGCCGATTATCATAGAGTATGCATTCTGTACCCTATGTCGTTATTCAATCCAAGCAGTGCCTGCAGCCAATTTTCATACATATTTCCATTCCTACTTTGAATCCAGTTCTATTTTTCTTGCAGCTGGACATGTTATTTTTACTTTTAAATTGCCCAGAGAGAGTGAGCCAGCTGTGAAAGTTGGGATTCATTCATCATCCATCCGTTTTAAGTCTTTCTTTAGTTTTTTTTTAACAAATCAGGTCGTCTTGTAGTGATATTGTGAATTCAATCGTATGTACTCACCTGAAAGGATCTTGATGATAATATATTGCTGGTATTGAAGAAAATATTAGGTGAATAGGTCTCGGAATACGTAGAAATTTAAGTTCCCAATGGTGAGGGACTGAAAAGCCCAAAAAGTAGTAAAACGTCTCTTGATCGTGTTGAGAGTATAAGTTTTCCCCTCCCATTTAGTGAGGGGTGTTATTTAGCGATTATGGGATGGAATTTGGGGAACATTTAGCGGTGGCGGCGGGGAGTTCTTGCAAGGTCGACCTGTTTCTTAACCCGCTGGAGTAAGAAACCATAAATACAGGATGTTTCGCTGCATCTCTGCTCGTGTCGATGGAAGAAGAGGCACAGTGTGGAATAGACTCAAGTGTCGACGAAGGAGAAGGTTACGAAGGACAAGAATAGAGAAAGTCTTGCACTGTGTAGGAGATGGTGAGCGCCAAAATATTTGTCAAAGAGAATGTTAAAGATCGGTATAAATACATATATTTATCTCGCGCAGGAAGGACTAGGGCTTTTTAATTGTCACTGAAGATGACGAATGTATACCTCACATACACAAACAGTCCAGATTATACCTATGCAAAGTTGAAATAGCCAATCCCGTAATATCTTCACTTCAATATCGTTGGTGTTTGGGGAGTCATTCCTCAATCAGAAGCCTGAGTAACGTGTTGAACTCAAAGAAGGTTCTTATTTTAATGCATGAAGAGCTGAAGGGGAATTTAATATCTGAAGTGTATGTATACTGGAGAATATTTTGAGGAGAACCTCGCACGCTCGGCATTGGCTGTCCTGAGTCTTGCTATTCAGTTCTTTGAACACTAAGAATAGCGATGAAAAATTATTCTTCTTTTACTTCAACACAAAGTGTCGCCGTCGCTCACAATCAACAGCCATGACTAGATCAGCTTGCACTATATATTTGTCAGGAATGGGAATGTTGAGCATGAATGGGTGGATTCATTGAAAGAAAGAGCTCTGGTTTCGAGCAAAGAAAGGTTTGTTTTTGTTTGATTATTGAAGTATTGGCGAGAGGAGCGGTGAAGACTGGGGAGGGGTTGAGGCTGGGAGACAAAAGACGCTGTCCCCGAGGAACAGGTTCCTTGCGAACGGCTTGCCTTCTTTAGCCTTGGGATGACATCTTACCTCTCCCCCCCTACGCCTCCCCCCCCCCCCCAGTGACTCCTCACCCTCCATCCATCCTACCTCATTAACGGCTCCAACTGCTGAGACTGGCTCCCTTAATCACGAGCGCCTTCTAATCCCCACTTCCCACCAATCACGTGATGTTACTGAATAAAGCCTTAAAAGTAATTAAAAGTCCTTCTCTCCTCGGTCTTTGCTGATGTACGTGAACACCTGCCCTCCTTATCTCTGGGCATTACCTAAGCGTTCTTGTGAAGATGACTTCCTCCATAAAGAATCAAAATTTTGAATTTTCGTATTTATATAAATCCAATAACTCACGCTAATTTTGTGAGAAGGAATCTTCTTCCCTAAAGATTGAGCATATGAGCTGCGGTACTGCCGAAGTTTACTAAAATGCATCATTTTTTAATCTGACTTTACTGATAGGAATACCGGAAAAAATTTTTAAAAGTTTACCCTAGTAATTTTTGAAAAGTAAATCTTCCATGAGAACATCTTCACTCATTGTCAGTAGTTTTAAGTCGCCGCAAGTGACTCAGATTATGGTGCGATGCGTTTCACCACACTACATTAGTTTATCGTGAAACCTATAGTCCGGGCGTTTTTGCGGCAGGAGAAACAGGCGAATGTCCTACACTTGGCTTTGTTTCTAGATTTCGCTGATGGTCTTATACCTGCCGGGCAACAATCTAGCTAGCCGTCTTTATGATTAATTTTGAGGATACCGATAAATAACCTTATCATTGCCTTAACGGGGTCACCTGCTATTCTACACACGTGCAAAAAGTTCTTCGTGGCATTCGGTAGTCGGGAATATGTACTTTAAAGTCTATAAAAATCCTCTTCCAATTTGTCTCCATAATGGTAATGCTGCAGCTAACTCGCATTGTCCTAAAATCAGTCAAAGAAAACAGTAATAGAAGTTTGCCCCTAACCCAGTAAACGGTGGCGCCTTGCGTACAATGCGACTTCTTCGTGAAATAGTATTTCTTGTTTTCGGGAAAGCGTTGCTCTTTTAAACATCACCATTACTGCAGACTTCGGTAGCTTATCTGGCTAAAGCATTCGGCTCGGTGTCGATGGTTCCGGTTTCGAGTGATGCTGAAGGTGTTGGTTTTTTTTCTACTGTGAAAATCAACTCATTTCGTTGATTTCGTACTTATTCCAAATTAAAAACGTGGTAATCTTTTTTGTTCAAAATGAGAGAGAATGAGCTCAAAATATTTTCCTCTGGCCAGTGAAAAATGTTGCTTGGCGCATGATTGATGGGAAAACGGATGAAGTCAGGCACGTCTTCGAAAAAGCTGAGTTTCACGCTGGATGTACTAGAGAGTGCCTACGTTTCTTTGGAGATGATGCGAGAAGAAGGAATAAACCTCGCCGAGGCAATGGAGGAATGGGCAGATCGGGGCGAGGAAGGCTTCGCCACGCCCGGTGGCGTTACCTGGGCATGCGTGTGCATTACCTATGCTGGCGCCGGGTGGCGCCAGGCGCTCTCTCAAAATTGCATTATTTCGGATCGCGCCTCGAATGGAGAAGCGGAAGAGCGTGGCGCCATTGGCCCCAACGGCGCCTCTCTCCCGCCTCTTGGTGTGCTGCGTAATGGAGGTTTCCTTCCGGGAAGAAAATCGAAAACGATGAAAGGAGCGCTTCTCTTTTGAATTATGGATCGACGCCTGGAATGCATATTTTTCGGTTAGCTTGGGGTCGTCGTTTACGCCCGCAACCGATAGTTATTCTCTCTCTCTCTAGATCCGGGGCCTTCCCACGGCATCCCGAAACTCGGAATCCCTCCAGTGAGTCTCCCCATATTCATGGAATACCCTCCCGGTCCACATGCCCGGTCTATCTTCTCTTGCCGTCTCGTCTCCCACGAAACATCCCCCACCCGCATATTCGCCTTTTCCCCAGACCTGTAGCGGAGGGTGAAGGTGGGAAGACTTCATCTTTTTTTTCATCCCCTTCCTCATAGAGGCGCCACCCTCCTTTCGGTGCTCTCGAGCGACGGGCGAGATACGGACGATCGGAGAGGGAGACCATTTATCGCCATAATGGCGGTTGCGTGAGGTGTTCCTCATATTTGCCATTTACAGTAAACGGAAGACAACTCTTGGGGTAAACTCCCCACCAGACGCATGCTTCTGCAATTCTTCGCCTTGCAATACGAGATGAAGAGCCGAGATGCTACTTGAAGAAACTATAATCTGAAGAATCCGATCACTCACGTCGATAGGGTGTGCTTTTTTCGTCATTCCATCACGGTGCCTACATATATAGCGTTAAAACACATATGTATTCATACTTAAGAATTTTAATGCAATATATTTGTAATGCATTAAATATATACGCATTTCATTTCATTCAAGTACTCGACCTTCTAGATTGGTAGGTTCTTGGACAGTCCCCATTCTGCATCCCAACCTCATAGAAATTGTCTCGCTTTCCCTCCTAAGGATGACCCGTTATTAGATCCCTCTTCAATTCTTCATATCATCTACCTCCTCTTATTTCGTCCAGAATTCCTATCCTCTTCCTTCCTCTCCCACGCTTCCCCAGTGTTCTCCCCTCTATCACTCTCTTCAACATGCCCTCTCCTCTCAAAACCTCCTCCATCCATCTCTTCTGCCTTCTCCGAACCTCTGCCACTAGCTTCCTCTCCTCTCCGACCATATCCAATACCTCCTCATTCGTCTTTCTCGCCATCCAGCTAACTTTCTCCATCCTTCTCCAAACCCACATCTCAAACGCCTCAAGTCTACGCGCATCCTCCCTTCGCAATGACCACGTTTCCGACCCATATAGCGCCACGCTCTATATTAAAGTTTTCACCAGCCTCTTCTTTACGTCTCTTCTCAGATCCCCTCTCATCAATTCTCTTCGAAAATGTTTCTTTAGTTAGCGCAATTCTGCATCTGATGTCCTTACCACTAAACCCATTCTCCTCCAAAATACTACCCAGATACGTAAACTGCTCGACCTGCTCTATCTTCTGCCCTCCCACCCTTATATTCAGCCCCGCCTTCTTACTTCTAGAAAATCTCATTACTTTCGTTTTCTTGTGATTGATCTTCATCCCATACTTTTCGCACTGCACCTCTAATGCATTCACCATTGACTGTAACCCCTTGGCAGACTTACTAACCAATCCTTGATCATCTGCAGATCTCACTGATTTTATCAGCTCCCCTCCTACCTTTATTCCTGCCTCCTCCTCCCCCCATGCCTCCATTACCATTTCTTCTGAATACACTTTAAAAAGCAACGGCGATAGTGGGCACCCCTGCCGCACTCCCCGTCCTATCGTGGCCCATCCCGATTCTCCATTGGCTACCCTAACCTGCGCCGTCTGGTTCATATACAAATTCCGAATCAGACGCCTGTCCATCCAATCTACTTCTAATTTCTTCAACACTCCCATTAATTTCTTCCATTCCACCCGATCAAACGCCTTCTCGAAATCTACGAAGCATGCAAAAACATCCTGCCCATACTCTAGGTTTCTTTCTACTAGCGTCCTCATCACCGCTATAGCTACCTTTTGTAGATAGCGTCTCGCGTTCCCGTCCCTCTCCTAAACCCGAACTGGTCGTCACCCAAGTATTCATTTTGCCTTCTTCTCTAGCCTTCTGTTTAGAATTCTCAGAACTACTTTGGCCGCGTAGGATATTAGTGTAATAACAATGATAGTGTCCCTTTGTTCTGAGCTACAATGTTTTCGTAAATATGACACAGCACACGCTTGGAGACTTATGAGGATATATTTATGTAATTACTGTGAATTCTTGATACACAGAACTACATTTTTGCAGAAATAATATTACAATACTAAATTCATACTTCTTACAGACGCTGAAATGAACAAATTTAATTCGAATATGGTGTTTATTATGAAATATGGGAAATATCTCCCTCAAACTACCTTCAATCCCTTCCTATACAGCCTAAAGTAGAGTCGAAGTAGCTGAGTTTACTCATTTCCTCTAACTTATGACTTCATACGCTTTTATAATGGCCTTAAAAACTTATTTTCTGGAAATATCCCCTCTTAAGCTCGTTCGGCTGGCGGAATTTCCTTTCTTGAAAGTCTTGAGATGTCTCGGAAATTTGTTGGAAAACGGATGCAGATAATACCGGCAACACTTGCAACAGCGTCTGATCCACCCGCACGCACCGAAGGCGATTCCCACAAGCACGCACCAAATGGCCAAATGGAACGAGCAGGAGCGAGAGCGGTGGGTGGCGGGGGGGTGGTTTAGTGGGCGGGGGGTGGATTCTAGCCCTGAAGATATCTCCGCGCCCAATCTGGGGGTTGTTTCCGGGTTGGGGGTTTTGTCGGTGGAGAGGGTTTGCGTCGAAAAGAGGGGATGGGCTCCGAAAGAGGAAAGGCAATTGGTTTGCGGAATGCCCCCAAAAAATAATAATAACTCAGGGGGTGTATAATTTAGGGAGCGACGTTAATTGCCAACATTTCCCTCTTAGGCTTTCCCTCTTTTCGGGTAAACCTCTGGCTCATCTAGGGTCAGTCCCTCGCTGGAATGCCAATTGCCCACGCAAACGCCGTCCCTGCCCCTCTTTACCCTGCCCCTCCACCCCCCCGCCCCCTAACTTCGCCCTCCTCCCTACACTTTTAATTCATCCGGGATTCGTTAGCACCCCTCGGTTGTGTCCTTTCTTCCTCCATCCACTTTCTTACTACGATCTCGCAAGCGAGCTCGCGTCGGCCATCTGATTCTCAATTTATTTTGTTCATAACATTTTGTTATACTTTTTGCAAATCTTGAAAAATGATACTCATAGGTATTGTTATCATTCTAATACTGCTCAGCCCACCGCATCTCGATCCTGAATGTAAAATTATCTTAGCTATATTTACCACGTTGATGGAAACCTTATCTTATTCAAATATTTGTTGGAATTAGGAGGATATGTCGTACACTTTACATGGAGGTTTTCATGGCTTACCTTAATACAATGTTCTCCTTGCTTAGGCCGTTTTATGTCCTCGGCACGGCTAGTCTATCTGTTATGGGTTACTCTATTTGTATTTAATGAACACGCCGGGTGCGTTATTCAGGGTAATTCCAGATCAATTAGCTCATTAGCCATCTTACGGGCATGTATCAATCGGTACTGTTACTTGCGCTCTAGTATTTTGTGTATGACAAAGGGATTTCTCAGATCTGCGTTTGTTCACGTGTAAAAACGGACGGAGAGATATGGAGAAACGGGAAGGGTTGAGGGAAATCTGCTACTTGCTCCTCTGCCCTTCTTCGCTTTAATTCAATAATTGTTCAGAGGTATCTGGGAACTTGCACTTTTTCTGTTCCTTCCCCTTTACTCTGTCCCGTAAGTTTCTCGGTCGGAGCTACCTGAAGCAAGAAATCCCTTATCGCTCTTCAAGGGAGATTTGAATGGATACGCACTGCGAATACTTAAATAGGAGAGGACTCAACTCCCGCCTCTTGCCCTTGCTCGGGAATCTTCTTTGGCTTTTTTTCTCTATCCAAGGGATGGGCTCTCATTATGATATGTACTAATGCTTCGTCTTGCTGTCTTTGGCTATTGAAAGAATGGCGAAAATGCGGGACATGAAATATGCTAACATTTTTCTATAGATGCTTAAGTTTTACATACAGCGATTCACATGCAAATTTTAAAGGATTTGTTTGGAGCGCTGCTTTCCTAAGAAAATAATAGAAGTACTCAGCATAAGTCATCTAATGATTTAGCTTCTAATTCATAGTCTCTGCCTTTTACACCTTACTTTGGTTCACCTAAATCCTTCTTTCCCACAGCTATCCATACCATTTTTATTTGCATTTTAAGCTGTCAATGTCTCCGAAAACTCATAACGCGTCCACAATCACAATACTTTATCTACCTATCCCCAGCTAGCCCAAATATATCTCTTTCACAGAATTAAACTCAAAATAGTTTCTAATGCAATGTCAACTTCTGGTAATCTTTGTGTTACTTTATGTAAATGTATTGGTTCCCCTCTGCCCTTCCTGCATATCTATACCGCTCAAAAATTTGGAAATTTTATATTTCACCTACGTATACCTAGTGGCAACCAGTCTAGTGGCTTTAAAAAATATTTATCTCGATTTGTGATTCTTCTGTTAACTAATTAAGTAAATGAAAGTATATAAATTTTGCCACCCACTGATACGCCATCATGCATGGCTCCAAACTTTCCACATCCTTCTGAACTCAATATTCTCAGGCTTAACTTTGGCGTGGAATAAGTGACGTCCGAATGAATAAAATAGCTGTTTAGTTTTCAAAATAGTGTTATTGACTGTGAACCTGTTTCATCTCATAGGTGACACGATCAGGTGCAACTCCCTGCTCGGATGCAACTGCTCTAGGAAATGGTGACTTAAGACGTTGAGATTAAACATTCTCATCTTTATCAGGTCACAGCTTCCATGTTTAGCCACCCATTATTTGGAAGCCCGGTACTATACGTCACCATATCAATAACATAATAGAGGATATGTGGTGCCCATGAATGTTGTGTTTGTCCCGGGATTAAGTCCTCAGTTGCTATTGCGATACAGCATAAGCTGCTGGAATATAAAAAAGCCAGGTCTACTGCTAATTACTTCTGCTGTGAAGTTCCGGACTAGTTAAAACTTCGTTTGGCAATATGAATGTACCGAAGAAATGTGAAAAAAGATATTTTTTATCTCGAGTCGCAGACACGCTGGGTGATAATTTTGATGTTTACTAATATTTTCCAACCATGTAAAAGTGGTAATTGGAGTAAGGGGGAGAGAAGGATGAGGATAATGTATGGAAGGGTTGAGGGCCGTTGGGTTGCCTTTCGCGTGTTTGTCGTCGACTGCTTTTGTTTATTCCACCGAGATGTCGCTAGTTAGCGCGAGAGGGGGCGAGAGCAGTGAGTCAGTCGTCCGCCGCCAGTTCGCGCTCTCGTCGAGCGTGGCGGAAAGCGAGAGTACCACCATCTGGCCCCGATGGTGCTTTGTTCCTTCAACGCTCGCGACGCCGCCGCATTCCGAGAAATGTTTAGCGATCAAGTGAGCGCGAAGTTGACGAAGCGCTCGATTCAGTTTCGTCCACTCCTCTCCGTGCGCCCGCACCCCGCTTGGGTGCGGCCGAATCATTTGCGAGTGCGGCCAAGGCCGGTGACATCCCGACCGTGGGTCTGTTTCACGCGTGCCTGGAGGTGTGTTCTGCACCCACACCCGCGATATACCGTGCAATCCTCCTGTGGTGTGTGTGCGGTATGCACACCAGGCAAGCAGTATTCGTACTGTTCACCTTGCGTCACGAGTCGGTCTCACTCCTAGATGCTGAATGGATAATAATTCACTGTGCTTGATCGAAAGAAATAAATTGGGTAGTTTTCCAAAAAAAATTGTGTTGGCATTTTTAATTCCAGGGAATCTGCGTTCGACAGCGACACTGACGAGGTCTTGAGGCTTTCTCGCGATTTAATAAGGAAGTTTGACTCTAATAAAGATACGGCAGTGCGTTCATAACTGTAACTTAATATTACTTGTGTGTACATTACACACATTTTCCATTGGCGTAGCATGAAAACATTTGGCATCGTACCACTCCCTGCCAAACATCCTTGTTGTGGTTTGCTAGTTTTAACGTGCGGGTAGAAGTGTATGCGATATTTGCAAACGACCAGCCGGAGACGCTTTGGTGTAACTTTCAGTTTTTTAAATTTATGTTATTTTTTATTTCTTTCAACTACTCAGAAAACAGCTCGCAATGGCCTCTTACATCGGGTGATGTAACATTGACTATAGACGAACACAAACACCCATGTCCTGGATGGAGAGAAAAATCCACGCAGGCGGGACTCGAACCCGCGACCCTCGGATTGGTTTACACTGTATGTGTTGATATTTAAAGCTCACTCATTTCTCCATCTGTGGACATTTGTTGGCCTAGAAATAATTTCTTTCTCACGTACTAGATCTTTTCCCGTCCTTTAACCAGGCCTTTTCCATCTTCACATTCGTCCACATTCAACCCCTTCACCTTGCACCTCCCCAATTGGTGCCCACCGCCGGGCGAACAGGGGCGAGGACTATTGGAGGAGAAGTGGGAGGGGGAGAGGAGGGCAAGGTGGAGAGGACGGATCGCGATGTTGTTTTGTTCGACAGAGAGTAGCGTGGAGCGACGAGGATCTATTTCTCCTTTCCCCCCCCCCTCTCTCCATTTCCCCTCCTCTGTAACAGTGGGAATGGAAAGAAAGGGAGAGGGGTGAACTAATGTCTTTGTCGGGGCAACTGCCCTCGTGCGGCCCTGAATAATGCCAGCTTTCTCCCCTCCCCCCATTCGACCCTCCCCATCCTCACAGAGAAGAGAACAATTTATCCGCTCATTTGACCCGTTGCCTTTTTGTTTCCCTTTTGATTGGGAGTGGTACAGCGCTCAGGGAGTCGACTTTACGGATGATCAGCTCATAGCATGACCTGTGTCAGTCATGGTTGCAAAGGGTATTTTTATGTTTGCTCCTTAAAATCTTCTGTTATTTCTCATTTGTCTTTTTACTAGCTGCAACTGGGTCTTAAACAATTCAGGAGAACATGTTCCAATTGTCTTGCATTATCCATGAGCATGTCCAAACAATGTGATATATATTTACTGAGTTGTCGTATAGATATTCTTCCATTCGTTATTCCTTTGCCTCCTTCCAGTTCCAGTCCAAAGTGCGAGGTTACCTCTCTGATTGGAACATGGACGTCGCGACGTACCGTACAGCCTTCCTGCCATCGCGAGCATCTTACGCTTTACAAATGTCTTCCATCACTTTTTCGTACTGAGGTTTTTATCTCTACAGCCTTATATCTCTTCCCCCTTGCTTACTTTCTTACGTGGTTGCTCTTGTGCTCTCATAATAATATTTGTGCCAACTCATCCCTCTTTCCTATTTTAACCAACTGGTCTACTCGGATGGATGACGCTTTTGTCAGAGGAAGGGTGGTCTCGGAACTTCTAGTACACTGATGAGAGAACTCGATTGCATCGGTAAACCATGAGTTTAACAGTTGGTTCGTGGGTCTTCCACGCAGGGTCTCCACCCTCCATCCGGCATTCGAGCTTTCGCTCATGGCCGGGGAACGGAAGGCTGCGGGGAATAGGAAGGAGAAAGGATGGGAAAAAAGGGTAAGGGAAAGGGAAAATTTCGACCCCAGAGCCATGTATAGGCCAAAGGGGCAAAAACGAAACGCGAAACAAAACCTTTGTTCTCGGGCGTTTGCCGAGGTGAATTCTATAAGTAAGAAAACAACGGATCAGCGATAGGTCGTCCAGCCCTATCCGCCAGTATGCCATGAGTTTAACAGCATAACTTCCCGATCGCACTTGACCAGTCTGCTGAGGCGATATCGCTGACTGTAGTGCATATAAATCTACATGTCCTTCGAGCCGCCGAAGAGGCGTGTGGCAGGGGGTGTGAGGACACCAGTCATGTAAAGGGGAGAGAATCGGGAGAAGAAGGTGGGAGAGAGGGAAAAGTTGAATTGCATCTCAACGGAGGGTGTCTTAAGGTCTCTGATCTGATCTTGCTGCAGTCACTAATGATACGAGGAGAGAAAGTTTTGTTTAACATATCAATTCGGGAGCTTATCTCTCTTATTTTGTCGCTTCTATTAGCTCTGGATATATAGTGCGGGGTCTAAATAACAGCCTACGAGTCATACTGAAACTCGCATGGTCTGAAGTTTTCGTGCAATTTAAGACTAGCATGTACCCTCCCAGTCTCCCAACCTAGTCCTTCCATCAACTCTATTGCTTTTTTTTTGCTGTGAAGACATCCATAGCATGGTCATACTTTAAGAATACTTTCACATTTAAACGTCTCATGTGGGCGTACACGATATTTGACGACTGGATAGGTATCTAATCATCCGCTGGAGGTCTTCACATGGAATGCCATTCAACCCCGAGTTCCATTTGACGCGCTTGATCGGTAACTTCTAAGGTTGCGGGTTCAATGCCCTCCAAGATCATTGTTGGTTGCGTCGTTAAAATAAACGCAACGTAGAACTAAATGGCACCAATTGTCCATTTCGCCAAAGACGATGAGGATAACATCGTTAATCTAACGAGAATAAGTAGGCCATGAAATGCTTCTTACGCTGCACAAATACTTTATTGCGCTTTGAAAGACTTCTTGTGTTCTTTCATGATTGTGTCAAATTTATGCTAATTATAATTGCATTTTCCACCGTCTTGTCTTGTTAACAATTATTTTTTCTTTCTCCTTTCAGGTAAGTTCCACGACCTCTTCTAACATACCGGTCTACTGATTTACGTGAGTAGCCTTGACCTATGAGGCCAGAAAAATCTGTTTCTGTGCCGTAATTGCCCCTTTCTGCAATCAAGATGGAACGCAATGGCCAAATAAAGGTCATGTTTTGTGGCAATAACTGCTACCGTGCTGGCTCAGTTTCTTCGTCCATAAAATATGCCACTGTCAATGTGCCAATCATGTCATTGACGTGAGTTTCCGGCTCTGCCTCCTGATTTCTCCTGCGGAACAATATCGTTAGATCAATAATGGTATTTTATCCAAAGGTATTGCGTATCTTTTTGAGTAATAAAAGGAAGTACACCGGGTAGAGGCATGGCTAGGACGGTTTCATCGACTGGTAGTTGTATTATAGAGCGCCAAGTACTGATGATGTACATCCACACTAAATATCTAGCAATTTCATTGCCTTATTTGACATGATTCATCCTAGTAAACTTCAAAACTTCCTAATTCTCTCTCTATGTCTTGACCCCGTGAACGAGTGCAACATTTTGAGCCATTCATTTGAGTTTTTATTAATTTTCACTACATCATGGCCCTACAGGGTCCCATGAGTTCTACTCAGTCAAAATATTTGTGATTTTTTCTCTAGTTTCTGTAAGCTTGCGTATAATGTTGAGGTTGAATTTGAGAGGAAATTCCCTATCATTCGCGGGAGCAGAAGATTAATAAAAGAAAAAAATTATTTTGTTAAATTCTATTCGTTTACTCGTTCCAAAGAAATTTAAACACTCAAAAATGTAGCAAATTTTTAAACAAAGGAAAAATTCAGGTAAGGCTCAAAAGTATACTTTTTCTCAAAAATGGAGAAATACCACAAATGTATGCCTCAAACTTTTGATTAATATACTCGAACGGCAAACTGACGGTTGTGCCCAACGATTCGTGATTCCATTACTAGTTCGATTCGTTACGTAAGGGACAAAGTACGTCAGTGTTTGACCGCAGGTGACTTGGAAAAGAGGCGAAAACTTCGGTTAGCCTGGCAGGACATTTTGTTTTCCACGCTCTATTAGACGCGGCAATAAAATGGAATGAGCGGATTGAGTTCTTTGCGGTCATCGTGACGTAAGGTTCTTTTGCTCTCGGTGACGCTTGGAATATTCGCGACGAACGAACGCCTTTCTCATTCCATTCGAACCGAGCCATTAATTCGCGATACGCACCGTTGGGAACTCGTCCGTGCACTGACTGTGTCCTTGCTCAAAGTGCATGCCTCGTTCCAATGCCTCGTACCAACGCGCCGTGTCATAAACTTCGCAATTACGTCACGTGGAAGAGTCGGGCCGTAGGAAACCGTTCCCGTCCCGCTCCGGAGTTGAACTCACGACCTTCCGAGGGCAAGGCACCATTAGGGCTCTTCCGAGAGCACGTCCTCGCCGTATCATCCCACCCCCGTTCGCCTCCCGTCTTGTATTCCCCATTCTCCCGCTAACGACGCCATAAACCGTTGACATTTGTCCCGTAATTAAAATCGCCCGGGTCGCACGGAGAGCTCGGATGAAATCGCCGTGTACAGACATAAAAAATACCCCCTCCCGTGTGTCCCGGACCGCCAAGAGAGATTCGCCATGCCGCCCGGCCGATAAAGAAAGTGGCTGGTGAGGGCGACGGGCCGGGAAATCGACTCCTTCGTTCCATCGATGGGGAAACAGAGTTAGTGCCCCCTCCCCTCCTTGCTCTTCCTCTCCTCCCCTTCCGCACCGCAGTGCATTTGGTCCTTGAGGCTCAAAGGCCGTTGAATAGGATCAAGTTCTCTGGGGAAACAGACTTTTTCGGAAGTTAAAGTAACTCGGTGTCCATCTCGAAGTACATACCTTCCGAGTTTAAGCCGATGCACCACCGGCAAATATTTGGAAAACTCTTTCGGTCAATTAAAAAAAATTGACCAAACGAATGTGATCATCTTATTACTGGCGAGTTTGAATGAGATGCATGTATATTTCAAGAGTTCGATTGATTGAGGACTTGAATTCAAATTACATTACCTTTAACACGTTACTTAAAGCCAAATGTTTTGTAAAAAAATTTGACTGTCGGACATCGACATTAGATTAGTGCCATAGTTATTGTGTGTATGTTAAATTCATTTTAATGGGTTTTTACGGTGAAGAAACGTTTACTCCTTTATTCATTTTTTATCTCTATTCAAACTCGTTGAATGATTCGAAGCGAATTGTACGTATGTTTAATTTATAACCTCCTGCGTAGTAACTGCATAAATAATAGTGAACGACAAACTTGGCTGTAGAAGTCTGATAGAATTATTACACCAGCGACAGCCTCATCCAACAATTAAGTTTTCAGTACTATTGAAGAATGTTGGTGAGTTTTGGCTGATTAACTCTGTTTTTTCGCATTTCATCACATTTCACGTTTTTATTCACGTAAAATAGAATAGAATTTTTGAGTTCAGAATGACTACTTTTCTCATTAAACTAGGTTTGAGTCTCACATATAGATGATGGTTAGGTATGAGGCTAGGGGGAAGGAAAAGAATTGTAATAGGTTAGAGGGCTGGGGGATCAACTATAGTTTTCCATCTGCCCTCGAGTGCAATTTTCTTGTAGGGGCAGGTCTGTTGTGACAGTAAGGTTATTTTATTCAGGGACCATAGGCTCTCAAAAAAAGCTGTGCTGCAACATAAGCTGGTCGAAATGGTGCTAGGACACTTCGCCGAGGGGAACATTGCTGGAATGCCGCATTTCGGTCGCAAGAGGTTCCCGTGATATCATCTGAAAATCAAAGTTCCCTAGCTCGTCCTATTAGGAGTTGCTGTCTCTTCGACCTTAAAAGAATTCTACTGGTTAAGGGCGAAATTTGTAATTTATCACTAATTAACTTTTACTGCGTTTGAATTCGAATCGGAATTCAGCTTATCGGAGAATGTATGAATGTGAAGGCTGGTCATAGGTTATGAGAGGTCCAAATTTCCACACCGGTGACTCCCGATTTCCCGATCTCCGATTATTGTTATAATATTCCCAAGCCTATATAACTGCCATTGAACATTTTTGCATGTATTTATTTTTATTATGGAAACTATCCTCGAAATCAGCTTCCTGAGCCTATGACATCGAGGTTTCTTAACGGTGCCTGACAAATATACACAACCATGCCCCGAGAAGAGAAGAAAAAACAGAATGGCATACTAATTTACGACATAGATAATAGCATTTTGGGGTCTACCCCGCTGCCACAATTGCGCTTTTATGTAGCGTTAAAAGTTTAAATGCTACGTTTAATGTCTTAGGATTACAGAAATCACAGTTACAAAAACACGGTACAAAATTCCACTAATTATTTTATTGCTGTCGACCGGTTTCGACGACTAAAATAATTAGTTGAGTTTTGTACCGCGTTTTCGTGACTGTGATTTCTATCTTCAAGTTCCACAAAGTATCGCCACAATCGATTCATTTGAGTCTTAGGATTTACGGTTAGAGTTTGAAGACGCGACAACACCTCGTAAAGCTGATTGCTTTAAAACCAAATTCTATTACGCTTACGAGTTGAGCACCTTTAAGGCCTTGGTTCCACCGTAAAATGACTCAAATATCATTTTATTCATTTTCTGTCTACTTGTAGAAAAAGTTGTTCTCTATCTGATATGAACAACAAAATAATACCTTTCCACGCTAATTTATTCTATAAATGAACTTGAAATTACATGGTGTTCAATGAGAGAAAAACGGGGAGAAATAGTATTTTTCCATAAAATACATATGCCATTTGCGTAGAAAACTGCCTCCAAGAAGTAAACAATCCAGAGAAATTGAATAAATATAAAATACAGGCATGTTACCACCTTATTATTTTAGTTATTGAAGAATTAATGCCGTAATTGTCGTCCAAATGCGGTAATTCGTAGGAAATGGCGCTGCAGTCGGCTCCTATGGCTGGAAAAAGTGCTAATTTAAAATACATTCGTGGAATAATCTGCATATATTTTGTTCCTTACTTTTGGGTTTCTACAGGTAACGCATTGCATCAGTGAAAGCAGGATTTTTTGGACAAAACATAAACAATGTGGAATTTAGTAATTGTTTTGACTCACACAGTCGCGGCGGAACCTCCTTAAGCCTTGGTTACTGAGAACGACCAGGGTGTGTGTTTGTCCATGTTGGTGCAATCGGGTGCCCTTTGAAAGGGTTTGGGCGGCACGACATTCGAAGTGTAGGGCTCCCGAGGACACGGGGCGGCGTGGTGTTGCACGTCTCGGGGTGGTCGGTGGAGGAGGGAAAGTAAGAAAGAGTGGGGTCTGTTGTGGTGCAGGAGCGGTCGGGGAAGAGACCTTGGAGAACTCGGTCGTGACTCGACCCCCTTCCCGAGACTTCTCGAGAGAGGACATTTAGTCGTGGATCTCCTCTTTTAAACAAGAGCCTGCGCAGCGGAGCACGAAGTAGGGAGCAGAGAGAAGGGGTGCAAGGCTAGGGAGAGGGGACAGAGAAAAATGGCGAGCCCATTGCATCCCCAAAAGGGGAATCACTTTTTTTTAGCAGTGTCCTATTCTCGTCTCACAAAGTAAATAAGTGGTGTGCCCATATAATGTATCAGCTATAAAACTAACACTCTATTATTTCCGACCTAGTTTAAATTGCTGTGCAACGTCTTCAGTGCATAAAACTTATTGCTTGTGGGTAAATTCATGCCCAAGTCGGTAGGTTGAACGCCGTGTAAAACTGTGTAGGATTTGAAAAACAAAAGTGTATTTTTACCACTGATAATATCAAACTTGAAAAGAATTTGGAAATTATGTTGAGGTTATAAAATGTTGATGCAGTCTTCTTTCTCGTTCTTTTCGTCCTCCTCTTAGGAGCCATTGAAAGTTAGCGATTCCAAATGAAACGGCATGATTAATCTCATACCACAATGTAATAGATATTTGCCAAATGGATGGCTGGTTTTTTAGGTAGGCGAAAAAGAACTAAGTTAATTTGCTTGTGTATAAAATAGGATGGCTGGATCGTTAGGCAAGAATAATTTGAATTTGGAGGAAGGGTGGAGACAAACTCAAAGAGTCGGCCTTAAGGGCCCGCGGCTTAATGTCCAATCCGACGGATGTACCACTGAGCCCTTAAATTTCTGCCTCATAGCACCCATGTAGGAATCGGAATACCACTGACCAATCTCCGCCTCTATCAGGACTCAAACACAGGCCCTCGAGATGGCTTGCCAGTTCTCCAGCCACCACACCAACCACATCCCCGTATTCACCAATTCACCCGGGGACACCACAGGAAGTAAGGAAGGAAATAGTAAAAACGAAGCACTCAGTATACCTGCCATGCAAAAGCGCTATCAAAATACTCGGTGAAAGTTTCCCCGTGTTTCTCACTTTGGCATGTCAAATGTTCCATGATGTGTGCACCCATGGAATCCCGTTCGTCTATTACCTTCAGCTTCTCTGAATAATATTAGTGCATCCCAAGAGCGCTTAGAGGAAGGAGGACAGGATTTAAGAGGGACAGAAACCAGCTTTTTTCCCATTCTTTTTCTCTCCGCCTTTTTCTCTCAGCCTTTTTCTCTCAAGATTTACTCCTGTGGACATATTCTTGGTTGCTTTCTCTCAGTCACGGGAATGCTTCTTTTACCCGTCGGCAGAGTAATGCGCCGGAGAGAAAAACCGTTATCGTGACTGCCCTCGGGTAGATATTTCATCTTCCTCGAGCCTTGTCTTTGTTATTTTCACCCACTGTGAAAATATGGAAGTGCTTCTTCATTTCAAGGGCTTTAGATGTTTTCTCTTGGGCTTTCACAGTAAAATTACGTTTCAGCTTCTCTTGAATGACCCCAGGTAAGTGATTCTCGTAGCTGTTCGTGTTTTCGAGATTTCCCCGTTGACTCCTGTTATCACGAGTGTTCTGGCCTCTCGGAACTTGCAGTTAGCCTCGATGCCAGTTAGCTAGCGCACATAAAGTAGTTCAAATACAACTTCGGTCGATCGTGCTTTGCTCGAAGTCACATAATGTATTCAGTCATATCTTAAAGAGGAGACATTCCAATTTTGTTTAATCTTACAGAAGAGACTAATCCCAATAGTTTTGTTTACTGCTCAGTGATTACATGAGTTCTTTAAGCTATAAGTTGCTGGTTAACCGACGAATAGCAGTTTTAATGGGAGTCATCGCTAGACCATAAAGTGCAAACATATGAATAACGGGTAATAACTAGGGAAACAGATAAATTAATTTAAAAAAATAATTAAGTAAACCATCTTAACCGATCGGGAAAGGATTATGAAGGCAAAACTGGGATTGAACCTATTTTTTGATAAAACTATCATTACATCTGGAGAATGACGGTCCCTGAGGAATGAACTGTCAGGTAAACGTCTTCTCCCTCCCCTACCTCCCTCCCTCCTTCGAGATGGCATTTTGCTCTGACCAGTGGTTCCGGTGAGCGGACTCCCGAGCCGATCAAGTCCGTGTTGAACCACATGTGTACTCGTATGGCGGATATTCATACTTTTTGATTAAATTAAAAATGGCGGTAATTTTAACAGAATAGTATGGAAGGAGGACAAGTGTTAGGACCTCCCTTCGTTCTCGGTGTTGTCCTTATTGAGGAGACAGAAAGTGCACAGATTACATCAGCTAAGTACAATAGCGATATTCGTGTGAATAAGTGTCTCAATGTAAAACTTTTCTCAATAAATCATTTTAAATATGCAATAGTTTTGAAAAATGTTCAACCACCAGGTATTTGTGATCAAAGCGATCTTAGCGCCAGTGATATAACGTGCGGAATGACAATTCAAGTTCAATCGGTAGATACGTTACGGTAGATCAGTGGTGGTGGGTGGATCGGGCCGCAGGCGGAGGATAGACTGTGAGTGGGAGTAGAAGGTAGATAGAGGGTAGAGCGGGGAAGAGTGGAAAGAGGAGAATGAATGTGGGGAGGGATACGGGAGGAGGAGGGTGGAAACTTTTGAAAGCGTAGCGGTGAGGGAGCGGAGGTTGGAGGGAAGGAGTGATAACATATTATACGCGCAGGCGCAATAAATTTGAGCGTCTTCCTCGGGCACCATAAATGGAAGGCGGTTGGTTTCTGGGGGTTGAGGAGGAGGACGAGGTGGGGGGAGGGGGCAAAGGTGAGGGCGGTTGGAGGTGGCGGTGGAGCAGGGGCAGCCCACGATGCATGTCCAGGGGTGGTGAGGAGGACCAGGGAGGCTACTTGGCTGGGGACGAGGGAAAGGAAGAGAGCCTTTGCAGCAGAGCATCCGAGTGGAGGAGAAGGCAGGAGGGGTGGGCATGGGGGGGGACGTATTCGTGGGGATTTAGGGGCGGCTGTGGAGTGGAGACCCCTTGGAAAGGGTGGGTGCGGTCTCGGGGAAAAGGGTTTCTCTCTCACGCTCGTGAAGTTGGAAGGAGCAGAAGTTGGGAAATAGAAAGAACTTTACACAGTTTGGGAGCGGCGTGTAGTCCCTTATAACATTTTACATTCACCTGAAAAGGGTAAGTAGCGCCAAGCGGGGCAAGGGTCTCGGAGTCGAACGGCGACTCCTCGTTTGCCATTAGCATTTCTCTCGGGGAGGAAGGACTGAGCGATCCACTGGTCGACCTTAAAGCATTGCACTACCTTCTGTGTGTCCCTACTCGTGCCTTTACCTTAAGTCAGTGCAGGTCTTCCTTTAAAGTGAAGTGAGTGCAGCTGAGTAACTAATTAAATGAATGATTTGTTCAAGTGAAATGTGAGCTTAAGATTTGAATAGAGTGAGTGTCATGTGGATTTATGAATTAAAAATTAATTCCATTGCTGGGATACCGTTATCACTCATCACGCGTTGGCACTCAAATAAAAAAATGTACTCGTAAATACTTCTATGGAAAAATTACGCGCGATAGCCAAGTTGCAATGATCTTTTTAAAAAATAGGCTTCAACGGCATACGCAACGATGTGACAATTCTTGACGTCTTATAATAGCGCCGATGTTTGCTATGCTTATCCAGCCTGCATTATCTCATGTACTGGCAGTCTAGCCGAGTGTTTGGGTAAGCAAAAGTGGAGTATCGCACTGCCCCAGTGCCCCACGGGACGGCGAGAAGGAGAGAGAATTTTTCACTCAGCCCAGTTGATGAGGGGGGAGGTGGGGCGCAGGTGTCGGTCATGCGGAAGCTTCTTAAGGCGGAGAGGGCTTCCAGTTTGCGCTCTTTTTTCATTGCATATTTCGCGGGTGGGATGGAAAGGGGATTTTCGGGCGGATCAACACGAGGCAGGGGCTCGGGAGGGATTGGAGTAAGCGTTTCCTTCCCGGCATTCCCTGTGGGAGGCGGTGACGGAAGCAAGCTGGAGGTAGGGCGGGAGACCGTTTAAAACGAATCCCTCAGATTTGCTGCAAGATAAACGCGGCCCGCCGTCAAGCAGAGGAAGCTTTTACGAAGTCCGCCCGGGAGTGCAATTAAATACTGGGCGGTCCTCCGCTGATCGTCGCCCGGGCAGAGTGGAAGCTGGGAAGAACACCTCGGGGATCGGCGCCTGCTAGCGAATGGCCTCGCTGGATCGGGAGAGGGGTCGGGGGAGAAGTGCCGGGGTGGGCTGTGGCTAACGATGTGCTGCGATACGGAGATTTTTCACATTGCTTTCCGTCATCAGATGTTACGCACTTGTTAAATAAAATGACTTTAATGGTACGGACAGAAGCAAATTTATTCCTAAGCAATGGAAGTCATTACGTGGAGGAGGGATTTATAATAATATTAATTTTTAGTCCCCATAAGGCAGCATACAATTGATACAACTCATCATACAAAAATGAGGAATAGAGACACCCCTTATGGACTATTATCACGTTTTGGGGGATGACGACTCTTTACAAAAAGGTTCATGTGTTCCGTACAGACTTTGAAAGAGAAACACTTGAATGCTCGAACCATTTCCCTCAGAAGGTCAAGGAAATCACAGGACCTAAAATTTAGGAAATGTTGAAGTTAGCTTGAGTGATAAATCAATTCTCCTAGAGTTTGATGAATTGGGCGTAATTAAAAAAAAATACTCCCATAATTTGATATCAATATATTAACCCCTTTGCCGGACTACTTTTCGAGCAATTTGTCTGTAAATACAAGCTGTTTTACATGGGATAGATTGTGGCTGTGCGCTCCAGAGGGAGAATATTGAAGGAAATAGCAACTTCTAGCAACTAGATTTCATCAATAAACTAACGGTGTGTAGCTTGTATGTTTTCGTGACTATTTATAAACATTAATCTATTACTCACCAAAGTACTTTTCGTACACAATCGTAGAAATAACATTAGTTTTGAAGGCGTTTTCAGCCGTACGGCGTGAAAAATGGGTCAACTTAGAGACTTATGTAGACATATTTGTTTAAATTACTGAGAATGTTTGACGTATGTAACTTTATTTGTGCGATATTAATATTGCAATAATTATTTCACACATCTTACAGACGCTGAGTTAAAAACATAAAATTCGAATGTGGTCTCCATTGTGACTCCGTAGAACTATCTCGCTCAAATCACTTCAAGTGACGATGCAAAGGGAAAATTCTTTGAAAACCTTAGCGTCATTTGGCATAAAAACTTAGTCATAACGGGTAAAAGTAGTTTATGGTCTGTATGTGATACTTTTTAGGTCTGAATAAGAAAAAAGATGTTTAGTTGGTTGGATGGAAAATCTCGAAGAAGCGTTGAATGTGAAGAGGAGAAAAAACATTGGTAGCAAAAATGGATGTAAGACCTCCTGCGGAGTGAGGGGATTTAGAACAGGCTGGTTGAAAAAGAATGTTGGATACGGGCAGAGAAGGATGGAAAAGAACGGGTATATTAGATGGGATGGTGGGAAGCAGAAGATATGGAGAGCCTAAGAGAGACATAATAACGGGGAAAATATCTTGAGGAAAAGGCTAGGTAGGCCCACTCGATATAATCTCATGTAGGAACTATCAAAGAAACTGGAACGATCTTATTATATCCGTCCACGTTTTCTTCCGCCGCGTCACAGTTTCCAAGGCTACAAATCTTCTCCGGTCTCTCTTTTTTTTCCAACTGTCCAATCTGATTCAATCCGTATTGAGGTGCGCTTCACGTGAATACCATTAGGTTGGCTGTTTCGAATAGTGTGTTATATTTACTTTCTCTTGCCATGTATTAAAATTGGGCCTTGTGTATTTGTAATTGGAAACTATTTAGATGCAACGCAATGATGGGTGCCTTCCATTCGCTATAGGGCGCTAATCACTTCGTAACACAACAGCGCAGTTAGCTTCCACTCGTGATTAAGACCCATCGCACTTCATAACAGATCTGGAGCAAAGTTAATGTGCGCTAAACAACAAAAGAACATCGATTATGGCATCCGTGATTGTTGTCAAGTTTGTTGATCTTCGTTAAAGGCGTCAAGCAGATGAAAGACTTACGATTTTTTAAATACATATTTTGAGCGAATTAAACAACTTTAAGCAAAACATTCGACCGTGACTGCTGTTCAGCCACAGAATACCACCTACCGGTAGGTTACAAAACATTTCGTCAGAGCACATCGTTCCATTCAACGTCGCTCGTGTGCGCTAAAGTGCGCTGTAGTGTCCTTCCGATATGCGCAGTACTTCAATGCCTTGGATGGAAATCCCCCGGTGTTATGCTTTCGTTGTGTTAGTACTGTTGCTGCTCAACTACTTTTTTAATGTAGCCAGTGTTTACTCGTGAAAAGCGGTCCTTTTCCCAAAATGCTCCCTGTATGGCCGGTGAATCGGCGGTGTCCCTATGAGAGGGCGCGAAAGATGGACGTTCCTTCGTCGGAGGAGCGCGTGTATTCTCACAGGGGTCTCCTCACGTGACTGCTCATGCTGCCACCTGAGTTGCAGGAAGGGAAACGGAATGGGAAAGAAAAGAGAGTAAGAAACTAGCTCCTCCTCCTTATTCTTATGTTCATTCTTCGCTCCCTTCCTCCCCATTGTCGCGCCCTCGGGATTTATTCCGCCCATTCGCAGCCTCCCTCCGTCTCCCATTCTTCTCTCTTTCTTACGCCACCTCGCGTTCCTCTTCGCTTCTCCATCTCCCCCCCCCCCCATCAACACAGCGTCTATTTTGCCGACAAACGTCCCGAGGGGAATGGGTCATTGCGTTGCTGAGCATGGCAGTGCGATGGCTAGATCTGCATTATATTGAAACGGGTGCCCCGAGTTGGAGTCTGCATTTCATCTTTTCATTTAGGAAAACCTCTACTACTCTTGTCTGGATTTTTTCAGTTATGTTGAATAAATGCTAAGGTAGTTACTGTCCCGTTTCTTTATTTTAGATAAATCACTAATAGACCGTAAGACAGGTCTCAAGAGTAATAAGCTGCTATAAGCAACCATAAAGTACCCAGCATTCCTGCGTAGCCACTCGTAAGCTCATTTCACTTCATTTTATAATTATTCTTTCATATTTCCTTAAAAAGTATATCTTCTCTGGAATAGCATTTGAAAATTCTTCGGGTAGTTCCATTGTACCTCGTTGGATCCAAGTTGGAAGTTTTTTTTGCGTCTAATTTGTACCTTTGAAATCTTCCTTTCCAGACGGATCGCAAAAGACTCGGATGCTTGATGCCAGAATATAGGTACTACGTGAATTCAAATAGCAGAAATTTGGGGGTGAAAAAAAATGTATCTTTCTAGCCTCTCAGTACCTTTGCGTGTCAGACAACTGCGGCAAAATATATCTAGAATCTTAACAATGTTCACGTCTCCTGTCACTTGAGTCCGATGCTCCAGGTAATTGAAATTGGATCGATGCGATGCTCTCGGAGAGAAACGTCTTCACCCGGGGACGATTTCATTCGTAGGGCGTGCATCGCTCTCAGCGGCATTAGGAAGGAGGCCGCTGCTCTCCTTAAGAACGCCTTAAGGGGTTGAAGAGGGAGGTCGAAGGGGTGAGCCTGGGCACGGAGGAGAGGCCCTCTTCCTTTCGTGCCATTTCGGAGCATTCTTTATTTTTTTCACTCCACCGCATCGATCCCGTTTTTTCCCCTTTTCATTTCCCGCGCTCGCGAAGGGGTTGGAACGTGTATGCGCTTCTTGATGCTCTTTTTTTATCGCTCTCTCTCTCTCCTTCGTTGTGCGCTCGTGTGCGTGTCCTTGCGTGTTTGTGGATGTGTGTGTGTGTGTGCCATCCTTCCTCCCACCCACCTCCCCCGCCACCCAACCCCACCTCACACTCTGCCCTCTCTCCGTGCTCGGGAGGGGGGCGGGACCCCCTGCAACCCTTCATGTCTCCCTCCCCCCTCACCCCCCGGTTCGCAAGACTGTATCGCGACGGTCATCTGCTCGGGAGAAGTCGTTAATCTCCTTCACGCCGAGTATTTATGGACCCGAGGACGAGAAGACGTGAGCCCTCAGCGAGACTCGGGGGCGAAGGCAATGAGGGAGGCTCTTTCCTCTCTCTGTTTCCTCCTCTTCCTCCTCTTCCTCCCATTCCTGCACATTCTCCCATCCTCATCCTCTTCCTTCTCATCATCTCTCCGAACCTGCTTCTGGCTCTCTACGGTTTTTGATTCCGCCTTCTTTCGGATATTCTCTTGTCTCGATTTCTTTCCTCGATCCTAATCGCGTCTTGTTCAAAAGACGAAATTTTCAGCCGAAGAGAATCCTTTTTGCCCCACCACTTATTCCTCTCCTTCGTGAGTTTCCGGGATTTTAACATTCGTCTCGAGGAGACCTTTTTAGAGTGAAGTCGGCGGCGGTACATATTCGACCAAGTCCTCGTGGTTTGACTGCTTAAGTAAAATATATTATTTTTTTATGCGAAATCATCCTTGGCCATTATACACCGTTTTACTTTCTCTTTTTTGTCAATTTCTCTATCATTATCCTAGTCGGATTAAGGTCAGCCTCACTTTGGTACTCATAAAGAAGTTTTATTGTCAAATGAGTCATTGCCATTTCGTTATTACTGATATCGTGTTTACGGCTAATTAATGGAAAGCTCCCACAAGTACACATTTATAAAAAGAGCTATGACTCCGCAAGATTTATAAAACGCTTCCCCGACAAGAGGATTTTCCGTCTCCAGGTGTCGCATATCATTAGGAAATATCAGTTATCATGGGGAGTGATGTACCACGGTGTGGTTCTCGTTGTTTATTTTTCGTCGTCTGCCAATGGGAATAGAGCCGGCCGGCGCATGTTCGTGAGCTAGCTTTTCTTTTATGTTGACGTTCGTTCGTCTTTCAATAATCCATCCAGTTAGCAGTTTTGGGGACTAGTTCGATTGGTTATTGCTATTTCTTTACTCAGCCTACTCTTCTTCATATGGGTTGAATCGTTTCGCGGACCCACCTTCTCTTGTTCCTTCCCATTGCACGCGATTCCCGTAATCCTGTGTCAATCAATCTCAAATCCTTTTATTCGCTCATCCCTCTCACTATTCATGCTCTCCCTCTTCCTCCATTCTTCTCTCCTATGCGTCGTTTCCCCAACCACTTCCTCCCCGTCGCTCTCTATGTCTCTTTTCTTTCTATCCGCCATTCGCCTGAAGTTCGCTCTACTTCTAGGCATCCGTCTCATCCGCTCACATACGTCTCCGTCTTCGGCGCAGGATGAATAAACGAGCGACCGGCCGTCTCTTAATTCTATTTTCCGCCGCATCCTCCATTCCCATCTCTTCACTCCCCTTTCTCCCTCACCCTTAGCTTTTTTCCTTCATCGCCACTATTCCGCCGCTTCTTTCTTTTTAAAACCTGCAGCCACGCATTAAATTCTATTCTCTGACGACGTTGATAATATTTTACGAAATCCGACATACTACGGTAGATCAGATCATGATAATAAAATTAAGGAACTAGACTGCAGAACGGACAGATTTAAAATGTCATTTTTTCCACGAACGATAAGGGACCATAACAGCGGCCAATGAGACTCTTATCTAGGTTTAGGTAATGTAGTGTCTAGGTAGTGTAGCTCTTAGTAGTAGTAATACTCCCTAATACTTGAATCCTTATGTTACCTAATACTAACAGCATGCCGTGCATGTTTTCTACATAAATCTTGAGTCTCTGTCTATTTGTGTAGTTGCAAAATACAAATATATTAATGGTCCCTCTCCATTGTGATAATATCTGTAGTGTAGTAGTGAATGTTTGCTAGGCTTCGCCTCGTGACAAGCATTGGTGGTTTTTGCTATTGCATAATTGGTCGTCGTTAAACTAACTTTAGGGTATAGTGTGATGCATGTTGGTGAATACTCACCCCCTGCCACACACCCCTGAGGTGGCTTGCTGGGTATTTTGTAGATGTAGATGTAAATAGTTTCCCCATGGAGTGGTTCACAAATCAGCTGTTTAGGGTGACCCTTTTATTTATTAGGCAAAGTGCCTTTAATGTTTTTTTATTTCAAGTACAAGTCAAACTTGAAAAACTATTTTTTCACATTTATATTTTATTCCGTTTTTATGAGTCGTAATAATTACTGGCGTAATGTGTGTCAAACTCACCGGGAGTGCTTATTTTTGTTACATGGCTTGAAATGATAAATTACTAGGTACATACTTGTCCTCATCCTTTGTTATGTATTCTAAAATCAGTGCCCAAGCTTTTATGTATCCAACCAATGCCTGCCAAGACGACTTGCGTTGGCAGTTTCCATTACTGTCGTCTCTTAATTTGTCTTTTGCTGTTCTTGTCTCTAGTCTAGTTCCCCCATTTAGTAGTTGTTCCATTCCACGTGGCCCTTGATGAGCCATCTCAATTCATCCGTTCTTTCTGCTCTCCTACTTACGTTTTTCGCTGTGACTTGACTCAAATATTTCGTTTGTCTATTCCATATTCAATTTTCATTGCTTCCTTAAGTATTTTGCCTGAAGTGATGCATGTTCATCATTGCCAACCTGCAATTGAAGTCTTTGAATATTCGGAAAAAGAACTAGCTGGCCAGAGAAATACTCCAGATTCGACCGTAGTCAGTTAGCTATTCAGTAGATTTGCCACTAGGCCGTCTCTTCCGCCCAGCATCAATTCCCGGCTAGCCGAAGACCTTTGGGTCACTCGAGCGGTGCACCGCTGCCCAAGTTGACCCGATGTGACCCTGAGTGCCCACGGAATGTGTTCCCTTGTTCCTGTCCTCCGCATTGACCTTTTATAGAACCCGACTTAACTTTCTCCGTTGATCTCTAACCCACCATCTTGTGTGAGCGCTATTGGCTGATTTTTCTCTGGAACTTCAATTCATCACATCGCCTTGTCTTCCTACCCTTTGAACCTTGTACATCTTAAAACACTTCTGAAATAATGCTACTGCGCTCTGCCTAACTAGGAGTATATTTATTTCCATTGCTCATAGACTAATTCCTGAGTTAAAGGCCTCTAGGAGCGATATGATTTAGAAATATTTGGGCTAAAATAATTAAGTAGAAGAAAAAATCCAAAATATCAAAAGTGAATTGCCCAATACAGCAAACCATAGTGATCGTTTGCTTCTAATTCGTTTCGGGTCTTTCTCCGTGGGGTTTCCTATACTTATTGATATTAATTTCTATCCAACTATCTATTTTGTTGTTCCTAAATCACTTCTAGTGTAGCTTGCCGGACTACTAGAATTGTAGCCTAGTAATGCATGTTTTTATTCAGAGTATTGCGTGGATCATATGGTTCTGAAACATGTTATTAATGGATAGAGGATGTAAATGGATTGGAAACTATTTTGACGTGGTTCCGTGAAACGGAGAAGTCGCTATGGGTGGAAAATTTGACAAATAATAGGACTCGGCGTGGCAGAGGAGGTGGGGAAGTGTCTTTAAGGAAATAAAAGTTAGCCAAGGTGAATGCAGCGTGGAAATAGAGGATCCTGAAGATCGTTAGTGAAGTCAGAGCACTGAATAAGTGGGGAATAGGGAGGAAAATCGTTGGCATTTGAGATGAAATGCACGAAGGTAAGAAAGGCGTTGATTCTAAAAGAGAAATAGTGCTTGGAAATTGGCACCTTACAGGAAAGGAAGCGCAGTCAAAACTATTTCTCAAAACCTACCCTAACTTGTAGAATACCGTATGAATAACAAGACACAAGTGAATAACCATGTTATACGTTCTGAAAAAAGATTAATTGATGTATTTTCTAATTTTTTTACTTCTAGATGGTACAATTATCTATGACGCTGCCCAAATTTAATAATTTGCCAGTTTTCCACCCCCAATTCTGTCCTGTAGCGCTGCTCGAAATCTCTGCACGGCCTCTGTGAACACATGCGCTCTCTTGAAACGACGATGTCTCCTCTGTGGATCACGTATTGCGGAGGGGGGGGGGGGGGGTTGGCGGGGGGGGGCCTCCTCCTCCCCCCACCCACGCCTCGTCATTCTCTCTCCCCTTTCGATTCACACACACAAGCACGCATTGACGTTGTACACACTCACTCCTTCCGAGGCAGAGGGAGAGAGAGATGAGAGTTCGCACCCACGCAGCGGCCCTTCCTTCTCGACCCAGACTCTCTCTCATCTTGACTCCTGGAAATGGAAAGAAAACACCATTCAAGGGGATCGTATCGTCCTCTTTACTATGAGGTGGGAGGAAAGGTGTTTGGGGGGTGGTGTAACGGGTGCGGGGGTGTTTGAACGGGAGAGGAGGAGATGAGGTCGGCTGGAGGAGGAAGGAGTTTGTATACATGTACGTATGTTATATGTTTTCTTTTATTTATCGCGAATGAACGCCTCCTCCCTCCGTTTCTACCATTCGCCCGCGTGAATGCGTGAGTCGGGTGTCGGGAGAGAAATTGTCAAAAGGGAAGCGAGAAATAAATGGCTCCTCCTCCTCGCACCTCTTTATATATGTGGGGGCACCGCGTGAATGTGCTCTGCTCTTCATTCCCTTTTCATTCTCTCATTCGTTTTTCCCCTCCCTATGCGACTCCCCCCCCCACCCACCTTCCACTCTCCACTTCCCCTCCCAACGAGAAATGCATCCTTCCTCTCTCCATTCCATACCTCTCTCTAACCTTACCCTCTCATACCTCTCGTGTATGGCTCTCTCGCATGCATGCATAAACAATTGGAGAACCTAATTGTTTCGTTTATGAAAGAAGTGACGGGGGCTTTCCATCCAAGGTGTCGATGTTGGCGCACATCGGAATACATGAGCGCACTTTGGCGCCAACGAACGACGTTGAGTGGAACGATGTGCGCTGGCGAAATGTTTAGTAAGGAAGGTAGCGTTCTGTGGTTGAACAGCAGTCACGGCCGAATATTTTGTTCAAAGTTGTTCAAAATTAGTATTTAAAAATGTTAGCTTTTTGTCACTGAGTAATTATAAACTTTACAACGCGCATGTTTGACGCATTTACTGAAAATAAAAAAAACTCGACAACAATCGTGAATGCCACAACCGATATTCTTTTGTTGTTTAGCGCACGTATACTTTGCTCCCGATCTGTTTTGAAGTGCGCCACCTAAGTAGTGCGCAGGGTCTGAATCACGATTGGAAGGCAAGTGCGCTGTTGTTCGCTACGAAGTGATTAGCTCAAAAGAGCGAACGGAAGGCACGGAAATGTTGAAGGGAAATACAGAGAAGGGCACCACTTCCTTTTTCACCTTTTTCCTGTGGCACCTTTTTCCTCACACCCGCGCGATCGGGGAATAAAAGGAAGAACTGAATTAGTACCCACCATTTTAGCGAAATAACTATGACGGCGTATATTTGGTATGTTATTGAGGGAATTAAAACCCACGGTTGGGGTCATTTGCATCTATCGCACGAGTGGGTTGGCTGGGAAAGCGAGGGTTATTATTTGGAGAATGGAGGAAGGGTGGAGAGAAACTCGGCGTCGGCCACACCCCTTACTCTCAAAACGAAAGGCGCCAAAGGGTCGTCCATTTTCGTAACGTCCCATTCGACGAAATGCTGCGCTTAAAATTCTTTCCAGAATGAACCCAATGGGGGATCGAGATTACAATAATAATAATCTTGCCACGGTCGGGATTGCAACCAAGGCCCTCGGAGACGAAAGCGAGTACCTGTTGTAGTTACCACACCAACATAAACCCCCGAGTTGACACATAGTATCTCTTCTTAGCGAAATGCTCATGACTTCTTGCATTCACTTATTCAACTCGAACGCTTTTTCTAACGTTTTATCATGGACTAGATAAACGTGTCGTCATTGTTCCTGACGCCCGCAACGGCTGTGAGTGCCTGGGTGGAACAGGGGGTGGAATGCACAGCAGAAACCAAGAGAGAAAATATAATTGTCTGTCAGGAGAGGAATTAATCTCTGTTAAAAATTACGTTCAGAGTATATTTTAGGAATATTATCATCTGTAAAAATGAACCTAGAATTAATTTACAAACTGGCTTAATCATTCTCTTATTTTTGTTTATTCATGGCTCTGTTAGTGCTTATTGATCAAAAAGTAAATTATTTTTACAGGGGATGAAATAATTTTCTCACTTGGGATGAAATAATGCTTGCTATCATTAATTAGTGCCTTTATTTATTTTTGAATTAATGGTTTGGCTTCATTCATCGGTTATGATTATGTTTTTAGCGTTTGAAGCAATTGTATGAGCAAACACGTATTACCGTGATTTTTACCGATTAGAGAATAAAATGGTATTTTATATAACTTTTCACATAAATTTACGGTTCTAAGAATTTTCTACGTCACTGACTACGAAATGGCAGCTTACTCCAACTGCTTGCTCACTTGCTCAGATAACCAAATTATTTTATTATGATGCCAATTGTTTTTCAAATAATTAACTTGTATTTCAATTTAAATACGCCGAGGAAATGTACAGCTGAATAACGGCATGATTGAACTTTCTTCTCCGGTGTACTGAAAATTTCTATCACAATGACTTCATCCATATTCCTTAGAGCTTTCCGGCAAGGAATGCGCTTTCCTCCGAACTTTATTGAACGTATACTATCCCTGGCTGTTTAAACGCAATATCTGGGCAGCTGAGCGTATTCTGGAAGTCGGAATGAGCTCCATTCCCTGCCGTTTATCTCTTGTGTGTCACTGCTCAGAGCCCTCGAGAGGGAACAACGAAAGGAGAAGATGGGACGTTTTATGATGAACGGCGCCGGAGGCGACATCGGCGGAGGTCGCGTGCACTATTCCGTGTAGCCTTCCCTTCGTGCGGGAATGGAAAATATACTCTTATAGATTTATGTAATTTTAGTGTCATTTTTCCTCAGAAATGAATAGCTGCTGAGCGGCGCCATACGTTTTCCGTCGAGGAAGTTAGGTTACGTTCAGAAGCGTGAGGGGAAATTTGGTTGGGAAGGACTGCGCGAAGGATGAATGTGATATGGAAGCCCTTCCTCTTTCGATGGTGGAACTAGCGAAGATCCTCACCTGAACTCTTAACAGACGTTTACGTGACTGCCACCTTCCGTTTATCCAGCTGAAGTATATTGAATCAGTATGGCACAATATATAATCAGTGCCCCATGTAATACGATGTGCAAAGAGGAGATAAAGGGATATTTAAAGACGGAACGTGTCTTGAGAGGGAGATTGAAACTAAGCGACTTTCACGCGTCCAATGGTTTCTCGTGACTATGCCTCCCCATATGTTGCTCCATCGATGTAATGTAAGTACGTGTGCTTATTTTCTAATCAGCTTACCGAGAAGTCTATTTTCCAGTTGTGTGGACATGAATACCAATCCAGTTTCCTTTTAGACATCCTAGGATATTAAAATACCGTTAAAGATGATCGATTGCGGCATTGTAGTTGAAATTAAATTGGAAACTCCGATTTATAAAGTTAATGGGCGGAAAAGAACTGCTTTCTGTGAGAGCATACCAAAGTCTCCAAAATATTTTAAGCAAATCACTGAAGCCACATTGTTTGGTAAATGTGTGCAATAAGGACAACTTATTTCAGCCAAGTAGAGAACTACAGCACCACTTACCTACATCCAAACAATGTCTGTAATTGTTGTAGTCGTTACATGCAACAGTTTCTGGCTCAACTTTGTGAAATTACATGATGAATACAAAAGAAGAAAAACCATTTTAATTTCACAGTGAATTATGTGAAGACTGGTTTTGTCGAATAGTCCACATCATCAAGTACACCATACAGGACTCTCAGGCTTATACATATAGTCACCAGGGACTGGTGGGATTTCTGTGTGAATTTTGCAAGTATTTTCTTTTTGCTATACATTATAGTAGTTTGATAATGCCTCAAAGGCCACGTAAGTTTGATGCTATGATATTAATTTTATTAGAATAAGTATTTGTCCCTTAGCATACGTAATTTCGTGTTAATGTTGTGGAAAATGTAAGTTTTTTTAGAAAAAGGAACCTCGATTTTTTTCGAGTAGTATGACGAAAATATACGAAGTACTAGACGAAGTTGACGTAGTAGACGAACTATAGTTGACGGAGAACTAGAAACATATAATATAGACCTTATAGCGTTACAAGAAACTAAGTGGCCGTTTTGTGGTAGACTAAATTCTAACAAATACCAAATATTGTACAGTGGACGTGATGACGGAAGACACTATGCAGGCGTAGGTTTTGCCGTCAAAAACGTTTTATTTGAATCTGTGAAATGTTTTAAATCTTTAAGTGAGGGAATGTTATATTAGGTTAACAGGAAAATTTAATAATATACCTGTGATAAGTTTTTATGCTAAAGTAAGGTTGAAGACAAATATACGTTTTATGAACAGCTTGAAGAAGTAGTGACCGATATCCCACGATATGACACACTTTTATTGCTAGGAGACGCTAATGCCAAAGTGGGCAAAGAGGATATTTGGAGCAAGGTAGCAGGAAGAGAAAGAGCATGCACGAAGAATCTAACGAAAATGGCACAAGGCTGCTCAGCTTTGCTTGCTCATCAAATTTGTTCGTTGTAAGTACAAAGTTTCCAAGGAAAACATATATAAGCAGACGTAGACATCTCCTGATGGTCGCACCCCAAACCAAATCGACCACATCCTGATAGACAATAGACATGTAAGCTCCGTGACTCAAGTAAGAAGCCTCAGAGTAGCAGAATGTGGTACCTATCATTACTTAGTGTTGCTGAAAATAAGACAAAGATTAAGAATAGAGAAAAGAAACAAAAATAAAGTTGAGGACAGAATAACTTTGGAGAAAAGCAAGATTAATGAATATGAAATTGAAATTAGAAATAGGTTCTTAGTTTTAGCAGAAGTGATTAAGGAAGAGGACTTGCAGCGATGAATTATTTTTCACGTGTTTTTACTTGTCTATGCTTCGCAACAAATTTTAACTGCCAGATTTGAGTGGCGTTAAATGTTTCAATAACCCTTGTCATGGACTGTGATCAATATTATGCCCTGTTTTATATTTTTTTCAAATAATTAGCAAATCTTACTCTTTGATCTGACGATTGCGTTCTTCTTTAAACTTCTTTTCAAGCTCATCGGAGGAAGCAATTCCGGATTAGCCCCTGGGTGTCTTTTTTCACATAAATTGCTTGAAATACCATAACTGGTAGAGAGCTAATTTCCAAATGTGCCATCATTCTTTGCACGCTTGGATTGCAAGGAGAAATATAGATTTTGTGTTTCAATTCGCTTTGCCGCCGAGTCGGACGAGGAGGCTGGTCACGATGAAGCATTTTTCCCGACCGGACGTCGTCAGCGAACTCGTGGAAGAGTTTAAGTGTGCGGTAAAAAGTGCCGTGGAAAAGTGCTCTAGGGGTCATGCATTCGGAAAAAGACCTTTTTGAAGAACCGCACTCGTTCTGAGCGCTCACGACTCTCTCCATATGCAGAATAAATTCCGCCGCTTCCTCCAGATGGCAGGCCATTCGAGGGGCGGGGGAGACTTTAGTGACCCGTAATGCGCGTGTCGTTTTAGTGTCGTGTTTGAGGTGTAGAGGGGGCGGGTGAGGTCGTGTAATGGATTGGAGGCGTGACACATAAAAGTGACGAGGCGTGCTGCTTGGGGGCGGGATATGGTAGGAGGGGAATGAGGGAGGGGGGGATGCTTCTTTAAGGTCTGGAAGAGTGGGGAGAAGGGAGGGCGGAGGAGAGGAGTGTGACACGCGCTAGAGTGGAGGAGGAGGGGATGTTGGGGGAGGGAGGGGGAGGTTGGTTGTCATGGCTTGAGTTTCCGCGCTCTTGAAAGAGGTAATTAAGTGAACTTGGAATTTCCTCCTCTTTTAAGGGTCGGGATCTTAACACGATCGTCCCCACACTCCTTCCTCAGCCACAAGACGACCTCACAGCCTCCGCCCCTCCCCCTAATCTCCCTCCTTCCCCTCCCACCTCCCTTATTTCCTCTCAAACCTCTTCCCTGTCCGCTTCCGGGCATTTCGCTTCCTCTCACTTTATCACTCTCTCTCTTTCCTCTCCCTCATATGGTCTTCCTTTCCGGGCCATCTCCAACCACCAAGCATTACTTATTCCATTATTACACTTTCCTTTTTACATTTACTTCGAGTTTTGTGGCTCTTTTAACTGCTACAACCTTTTTATGCCACTTTATGTGCCATCCGTTTACCATAACTAGCGAATTAAGTCGGTCACTAGTTAAACTGTGGTCATTATGAAACTGAGAGGGTCACTAGATGATAGAAAGAGTTACAGAATGGTGTCATAAGATTGCTGCCCTATACGTTAATTTTTGTCCAAAAAGATGGTTGGAACACCTCCTGTTCTCTAGTAAACACTTTAAATATCTTTGTTATTCTTATGAATTCTCATTTGAACACTACGTTTTGTTTAATGCTCAGTTCCTAATACACATTTTAAACAGTACAGTTTAAGTTTATCATGCAGAGTGCCCGATAGAGCTACCCCGATCAAGGAAACATGTAGAAAGAACTTCGCCATTCAAATTATCTAAAAACATTCAAGCCCCAGCAGCCCTATAAGGTTGGCTCTTTGCAGATCCTGGAGTTCTTTTATTTGTCGTTTTCATTTGCATTTCACTGCCTATTTTCTTCAATAGATTTCTAATGTGGGCGATCATTGGGATGAGGTTTTATTTCTTTTATTTTATCTCTAAAATCTTGGTAATTTAGGGTTAAGAGGTTTTTAGTTTTTACGTCATAAATTAATAACAGCTAACTTTGGAGAATGAAGCCGTTTTGCCCTGGATATTTCTTCTAATTACTTGTTCCTTCGAGCAGCTATGCCTTTGCGAATGGGCGCTGTTTCTTGACCTGATAATACGATAAACTAATAAAATAATCTGCGCCCCATTCATGATAAACTCCTATCGCACCTTTAATGCATTATTTTTAAAGTTGGTGGTTTTCGGCATAGCTTTGTGGACTTTGCTATTTATTTAGAATAAAAAGGTAAAAACTTTGTTTTTTCCACATTAATTTAATTTTGACAGTCTCAAATCGAAGTTAAGACGATGTTATGCTGGGGTTCCCACCATCGATGAAATGAGAACAATTGAAATGAACTTGCGTTGTTTAGTGATAGTATCTGTGTAGATATTGTAATCTTTAGTGTATCCTTATTGAAATTCATGAAGATAATTTGAGAGCAGTGGTGAATGTTTTTATGCTCTAGTTATTAATGTTGATGGTGTTTGCGTTTAGTTACCTTATCTTTTTGTCATTTATAGCGCGAAATCTCTTAATAGCATTAGTGTGCTCGGACTGTATTCTTTCAATTTCAATTTTGTCACAATGAGAAGACTATGATCCTTGAAAACAGGGTTGCACCCAGTATTTATTTAGGAAATTTTTTCTAATGGATTTGAAACGTGAAAACTTCTTTTCTTTTACGCGTAAAACTTTTTCGAGCTAAAGTTAGCTTCTAAAGTTATTTTCGGTTGTTTTTTGTGTTGAATCTTTGTATCTAAGATTTTATTCACGCTTCCGTAAACTACCACCGTCTGAGTTATCCAATAGACGGCGGCCGTGAAGGGTATTTTACACTCTCATCTCGGGAGTGCTATAGGACTGTACTTCATACCTTTCCTAGTAGGTATATTTTCATCCCCTGGTGACGCCTATGAAATGCACAGGACGTGTTCCACATTCGGGAAAATATAGCGCAGTATACTGTTCTCCTCGCTGCAATCTTTATCTTAAGTGATGCTCAAGTTTATGCTTTTACCCGGTAAACTTTGCCGCGAGTTCCTCCCTCGGTGATTTCTGTGTGTATACATTGCGACACGACATCTGCGCGGTAATCGCCGAAGTTTTTAGAGCTTCTGCCTAAATGGCAACGCGATAGTATCTGTGGTTACCCAACTTGGTATCCGGGAGCATCGTAACTCTCAGGATTTGAGTTCCGTTCTAGCGATTCACCCTTTCGCATATTTTCGCGGAAAAACTATCCTTCGCTACAAGATGCTCTTGCCTTAAGACGCCGAAAGATCTTGCCTGGCGTGCGAAATACTGTGGTCTCTCTCAACCAATGTTACAAACGCACAGTTCTACCCACGGAATTCCGTTGGAACTGCGGCGCAATCTTTCGTCTCCGCTTCGCAAGCATTGGGATTATTTGGAATCAGCTGTATCCATTGTAAGTGAGAGAACTTGGGGTCTCAGAAAAGTATTCCTCCCTCATTCTGCGCATATATAAACTGAAATTTTACAGAAAATTAAGTATTACAGAAACGTGGTATGGAATTTTCGTTGTTAGCTTTGCACTGGCGTCCACAGCATAAGTTTTGGCGTGGTGGCTTGAGTACTGGTTTCCCATGCTGAGGGCCTGGGTTCGAATTTCGGCAGTGGTGGAGATTTTTCTGAGGAAATCCCGATTCCAACTTGACTGCTTTGTTGATATCACTTCAAGTGCAGTACTCCGTCCGTCGGATTGGACGTTAAACTGTGGTCCTTGGGTGCCTTGCGTTAAGAGTAGGCCAACGCCTGGTTTCTCTTCAACCCTTCCCTCATTTCCCCTTGTACTTCTTTCCTTGCCACCCTACCCACCTATCCTAAAATGTCGAAAGTGACCTCGGCTTTCAGTCGGCTCCACAAAGAACCAAACAAGCTAAGTTTATGCGCACCGTCTCATGATATTACAGATTGTATTTTAAATGGATACACACTGCTTCTTCCGGTGTCTTCGACTGTTGAGTTTTGATCGACGAATATTGGTTTTAAATGTTGAACTTGCTGAATAGTGTGCGGTAACTGAAGGATCATCGAAAGCAAATATCGTTCTCCTCTATTGATGTTTCCACTCCTCATTCTCGTTCATGTGTACTTGAGAAATCCAAAATTTGAAGCATTTGAGACTGCAAGGAGGTAATAAGTATCGTAATAAGCAATAAAAATAGGTAGATAGATATTAATGACCCTTATCGTAATAACCTTTATCGTAAGACATTGAAATCTTTATAAATGACGTAGCCTCCTGCTGCTGGTTTAGGGTCTTATTTGAAGTAAGACCCAATGGCATCAAGAAATATTTTAATGACACCTTTTGACTTATCATGCAACCATTTGATCCGTATTCGTGCACATTGGCATATTTCTACACACAGTGCTTCTATTAGTGCGAACTGATATTGATTTTAAGCTTCCGTTATATTTGAAATTGGTTTTTGCGCTGTGCGGATGTAATTAATCGAGTTTTAAAGAAATGTTCAATGATTGACGATATGTATACCCATAATCGGAGTGGACTAGGTAACTGATCTAAATGTAAACACTTGTAATTGCCCACCATGTGACTCAAGTGTTCAGCCCTAATCGGGATATAGCCTTTATGGAGGCTGCATTTATTTTCCTCTACTTGGAACGTTCATTCACTCGTCGTAGGGAGTATTTCAACTTCTCTTTTCTTCTGCCTCTGCAATTCTCCCGCATATGCCTTCCCTCACCCTTTTTCCCCCCTTCCAATTCACTCGAGACCTCATCCGAGAAGCATTCGCGTCCAGGGAAACGAAGCCAACGGAAAGCCCTTCCTCGCGAGCGCTTAAGCGGCTTAAGCATTCCTCCTGCTCCGTGTAATCTCACGCGCGCCGCGGCCATATCCAATTAAAGGGCAGCGCACCCGTTAACGCCCAGGGGGGGGGAGGAGGGGCTGGGAGAGTGAGTGCTTGCAAGGGGGGTCTGAATGTTGATGATGAGGCAGTGCTGTATAAATGCGGGGCATCCGCCGCCATGCGGAGACAAACTTAATTAATGTTTCGAGATAAATATTGTAATGGAGATAGGTGTTCTTGCAACTGTCATTTCTCGGCTTCTACGGGAATCCCCTCCCCCCCTTATTAGCTCGTGTTTTGTTAAAAAAATTCCTCAAAAGTCAAATATCCCTCCCTTTTTTGTATTAAACTCGGAAATTTAATTTCTAAATATACCTCTAATGGCGATGATGTTAACGAATCAAATTCTTGTCTTCATTAACGCTGTTATTCGGCCATTATTAGAATGTGCCTCTTACTTCCTCGTCTTTATCGTCTATAGGCTCTCCTTTCTTCATCCGATCCTCCACTTTCCTTAAATTAAGCCCTTCTTTTCACATTCCCCTCATCCCTTCCGTGGCTTCGAAATCCTAGACATTGGTAGTCTTCTTTATTCACCGTTTGCCCCACATTCTTACTTCTTTCACTGACTTAGACTTCCAAAAATCTCTTAATGCGTGAAAATCAGGCATTCACACGGAATAGCTTTTGGAATTATTTTCGTTTGCTCAATGCAATTAGGTAAGTGGCTTATCTTTGGCTGCTTTGCAAGGCTTCTTTTTTCTGTTAATGCTTACAATTCTGAAATTTTAATCATCTAAGGATTTAAACCCATGTCTGATAACTGTATCGGTCTCTAGAAACAGAATTAGGGTGATTCAGTTCACCTCCATCTCTTCATTAACTCAGGGAAAACTGAAAACTATAGTTAACCGGTGTTTTCCAATTTTTTAAATAAATTCGAACATGTGTCTGTTAGGAATTTATTCCACAATTGATAAATAGTACCTCTGATGCTATTACTAAAGTTTGAATCTTAAATAAATTTCAACTTATGGCTTAGTAATGGCTAGTATTTTTAACATTGGCTCAAAGGAAGATCGTTTTAATGAGTTGTTTGAATTTGGTGCAAAATATCATACTTTCTGAATAAGAGTGCAATCGTATTATGTATGTTATTTGAAATAGGCATGTTTTTAAATAAGGAAGAAAACAATTTATCTATTTTCAAATAGTATCGCATATTGGCAAAAGTTTCTACTGATTACCACTTAAAAAAAACAGCTGAGGTGTTGTTGTTAATATTTAATATCACTTGTTGCCATTTAGAAGCCCAGAAATAAATAATCTGTGGATAAAGATTATGGGTTAACAAATTACAGTGGACTTGAACGAAGATTTCCTTTTGAGTTTTCGTTTTTAATGTGTTTATAATGTAATGATATGGTGTTCATTACCAATTGTATCATTAATCATCCCTAGATAATGGATGAAATTACTTCATGAAGCACGTGAAGAAAACGTTTTACAGTCGTATCAAATGTTTAAAAGTTAACTTTCAGTCTCGGCGTGCAATTCATCACAACCATTTTCCAGCAAATCAACATCCTTCTCCATATATTGTTTCAGTGTCAGAGTGCACTGAAGAAGGCTGAGGCAGTGGGATGCATCACTGCTGTGATTGTTTGTTCTCGTTGTCCTTCGAGCGGTGAATAAGAGGCGAGAAGTACGCTTCGTGAGAGGAAACATCTTTCGCGGAGAGACAATAAAAGGACATGGAAACCTTACGCGCGCATTGAGAGAGAGAAAAGGGGAAATGGTTTTGAGTGCCCGTGTCGTGCGTGTAATTTCTGACTCCCCTCGCCCACCCCCCTCGAGTCCCCTCCGTGATTCTCAGAAACAAGCGTCTTCTCTTGAAAGACGATATTCTTTCAAGATTATAATGAGCCTAACAGCCGCATGAACTCGGCGCAGTCTTATGCTAATGGACTTTCGCAAACGGTAGACGAGTGCATTTGTCGAGATGCCTTTTTAAACGGGCGGCGTCGGTTGGAATGGTGAGTTGCCGCTCCGCCCGCGGCTCACTCAGTTCCTTGCGAAGCGCCGCCGTGCGACATTTCCTTTAGACTCATTGGGGAAAGCGAAAGCGAGCGATAACGGCCGAAATGTCTCAACGAATGTGTTTTTTTTTCAGTTCGGAAGTTTATATTTGGCGAAGTTAATGTCCATTGGTTGTAGCATGTGGTGTCGAATGTCATTTTCCACAACTCTCACTCACTAGCAATTAACAACGGGTTTAATTTGATCATATGTCGTGAAAAACGTCCGCCTGCAATTTTCGATGAAAAACTACGGACTAATGCAGAGTGTCTTGCGGTAAACTCATGGAATACAAATTTCTTTGCTGTGTAAACAACTTATTTTCTTTCAATTAATTTAAGCTACGTGAGTTGTTAGGGGTATTTGGGCACACTATATAACGAAACGACGGACACTATCCTTAGCCCATTATTTAATTCAAGCTGAAAATAAGTTTTAGTTACTTTATTTAAACACCGACAAGTCGAAATATGCCGCTAACGAAATATGCCGAATGCATCGCCAGCACTGAGTCGCAATTTAGGATCCTCGTACCGTTTTTTTTTTTGGCTCAGCATCCTTCCGCTCATAACGGTTGTGAAGTTGGCTCGAAACGACTTAAAATCTTGCCTTTCTGGTTGGGTCAACTCTGGAGTCTCTGAATTTGTCTTCCCTCGGCCCGAAAGCCTTCTTTTGTGCCTCTCTTCTATTTCGTTCCTTCTCTAACTTCTAGTATTACGGTAAAGGTATAGCGAAACTTGGTGGCACTCACCAGCGGAGGATTAGTGGACACTGGCCATAAACCAAGCGTTGATGAGTGGGAAGAATTATCGAAGGACTACCACAGGGTCATCTGGAAAAAGACTCGGTCGCTTTATCCTACATCTCATGTATGATTACCTCTCCTTAGCGTCATGTTCTTTGCAAGCGAGTGCCACCAAGTTTTGTTACACCTATACGTATGCTACATTGTAACATGCTACCCGCATGCTCGGAAAAACTCTGCACGTACCTATAACGAAGTGAAAAAATAGTGGTGGGAATCAATAAGTGAACAGACTTCGTGTAAGGCACAGGAATAGAATTAGTAGGGAGAACATAATATAATGAATAGCTAAAGATATTACACGCAGAAGAAACATTTTTGCTTGGGTGGGAATCAATAATAAAGAATGAGTTAAATGTTGGATTATGTAATAGTGAAGAGCTTTATTTATTTGTTGTTATGAATTATGTGCACAATTCAGATATTTTATTTGGACATTGAAATAGTTGTCGTGCTGAGAATGCTTTTAACTCGCCAAAATTGGAACAGTTAATTTGATAATTGCACGTTATTTAGGAAAATTATGGTAGCACTAATATTTCTTTCTCATCAGCCTATGCTTTTGTATTGCACGACAATTGCACGTTATTTATAGAAATTATAGTAGCCTTAATATTAATTTCCCGTCAGCCGATGCTTGTATATTGGTACCAGAGGTAGAATGCATAATTTCCTACAGATGGTTCCATTTCGCCTTGATTTTATTGTAAATGTGTGTTCCTTTTAGCTCCTTTGATTTATAATATGTTTGTAGTTGGGATGTATTCTGTCGGAAAAATTTATCAAAAATGTAATACGTGCTCTCGTGAAAGTTGTCCTCCGAAAAGAGAAATCCCACATTTTTTTCCGAATAAAAGACACTTTTCCAACGTTTTCTATGCACCACGCGAAACTTCCCCTCCCTCCGTTTTCAGTTCGAACAAATTTCCATCGTTTACGGAGTAACGTCTCCATTGCTGAAGCCAAATTGTTCCTCGGAGAAAAATCCGTTGTTTCGGGATATGAGCTCGCCGATGGCAGAGAACCTAATTTCAAATCGACCCGACGGCGCGCGGTTGAGGGCGGAAGGTGAAAGTTGCCAAATTTGGACGTGCAAATATGTAATCAAAGTGGCGAATTTTCTCGCATCGTTTTCCGCCCTCGTGGACCCTCGGGGCAGTTTCCATGGCGACCCCGGTGAGAGTGGGTGGGGGGGGCAGAGGACCATTAATTCTTGTTATCCTCGGAAACGTCTTCGCCTCTCTCGCCGCGAATTTCCCGTTCCAGCTCTGAATCTTCGCTTCCATCATCTCGGCCTCCCGTCCCACGTCCACTGACGTCATCCCCTTAAATTTTCACCGTTATTTCGAGAAAAAGAGACTGCCAGAGTATGCAAGGAGGTAATCATTCTCCCACGACGGAGAAAAAGTGAGCAAATCGATGAGTCGTGCTTTTTAGCGAGTCGAAAATGTGAGGATGTGTTTCGACTTGAGGTGTTATTTGCATTGTCATGGAAACGATCGGTTTAAAAATCAATGTATCAATGCTATCGTCGATAATGGAACTGTTCGAGACTCGTTACATTGATATATGGTCAATTATTTATATTCAACATGCGCAGAATCCCTGTAAATCAAGAACCAAGCCCATTGCTTGGAAATTAATGTCATAGTCTCTATTGACTCAGCGCTGTTGCAACCCAATGTGTACACTGGCGCCGGAGTTTCGGATAGTGTTTTGCAAGTGAGTGCCCGAGGAGTGCGATTGTTGAGGTTATTTATCGATGGAATGTGCGTCAATATATTCCTATTTTCAGGAAATATATTCAGTTTTCAGTCGAATGCAAAGAATCATTTTGATTCCGCGCATCATTGTCACTCTTTTACCGATGTCATAATTTAAAGAATTTCCGTTAACGGTCATCTTCTATCAATGTCACGGTCAGATGGTATCTAGAGATGCAATGTTTTAGCATATTTAATAGTACTCACTAACATAAATACGTAACTTTAATAATAAAATAATTTTAATTTTATTTCAAATTGAGTATGGTGACTCAATTGCTCTGGACTAACTTCCAGAGTTCTTCTAACTGCTACAATTGTAATGGATATTATACATCGACAGAAAATCTCGATAAGAAAATATAGTTATGTTGAAATTTTTGGCCGTTGTTTACATCGTTATATACTGCGCATTTTGATGCAGCATTAGTTTGTGCAATCAAAGGTTAAATGATGTTGTGCGCGAAGGTGCTTCCTGAGCAAGATTTTGTAAAACATTTATAGACTTTAATTTTCCACGTGAGTGAAAATTTTGCTTGCTTCTATCTTGCCTCAGGTGTAATGCATTTAACCTTTCGTCATGAATATTTCCCAAATAAAAATATCATAGTGTTTTTTATGGCGCCTGTAGCTCCTTCGAAAATTTGTCCCCGAGGAGAAACCCGAGGTGATTGGAAACTAAGCAAAATAGAATTTGGACTGATGCGTGATTTCTTAAGTCATATTTTATTTTACATTGTGTGCATTTCAAGACAGTAAAAATGAGAATAAGGTCATGCTAAACTTCCAAAACATACGTTATTAAATTGGTTTACCTTTCAAATCAACAGTAACTGTGATAACTTGAAGCCCTTAGCCTCAGGTTAATGATATATCCACTTGATATTTTTGGAAGAATTCATGTTTAGAAACGGTGAGCGTATCGTCGAAATTCGAACAAAAAAATATTTTCTCTCTAAGGCGCTATGCGACTTTTTCACCCTGAGTGCAAATAGCGGTTTGTCGTTTGATCTCGAGGCTGCGTATCCCACACTGCAGCCATTTCCGATTGTCATCAGGATCAACCGGAGAAGCCCGTTGTCGTACTAAAGCAGGCGCCACAGGATCCAGCATTCCGTGGGAAAGCTGTTCCGCTCCATATAACTGGAGGATATATTTCTTCATTTCCGCAAAGAGTGGGAAACGACGAGGGAGGGAAAAAAACTCTGTGGGCCTTTCATCTCGATGAAAGGGCGCGACTTTACACAGAATTCCGCAAAAGGAATATAAGAAATGGTTGAACACATTAATGCTATGCAAATTGACTCGGAATAAAGCCGAAAGTTATACGCGTTGTCAAATCGTTTGGTAAATATATAGTAAGGTCTAAAACGTGGCGGAGTATAGAGCCACAAAAGGAATTGTGAACTCCGAAACCGTTGTTGATTTGGGAGTGGTTTTGGATGATAAACGATATCCACTGATGGCCTAATTTTGTGGCCTCCGAATCAACACTTATTATGAATAACGGTCGGAATGAGTGATGTCGAATGTTCGTTTCCAAACTTAGCCAACATGAATTAAAGTGATCGAGGAGGAATACATTTATTGGTTAAATCCGATTACAGATGCTGTATACTTCGTTTGAATTTACTTTTTCGTATTCTTTTCATATGTTGTCATGAGATTTAGTGAAGAAATGTTTCCTTTCTCTTTTTTCATTGGAGCATTGTTAACTTGTTAATTTTCTCTCATGTTATTAAGAATACTTCCACAATACTGCGTGCATTCAGGGATGTTTTACCTTGTTTGCAATGATCATAACTTTCATCTCTCACCAACGAAGCAGAGGTTAATGAATGTAGGGAAAATGGCTTTGTGATTTCGATTGCTATCATAATAATCAATTTTCTCCCGTCATTGATTTGTTTTTCTAGGTGATTTTGTTGTTTCAAGTGCAGTTAGTCATTTTAAAAAAGTTTGATCAAAAAATGCAAGGCACGTAGATAGGGATCAAAATTTGGTCAATCAATTACTTTCATTGCAAAGGCTTATCCATTAATCTAATGAGTCCATACGAATTGCTATTAGTAGCTCTTACTTTATCAATTAAATATTATTCTTACCCATGGAAGAAATTTAATCCATCGTGATTTGTAATTTAAAACTTTTGTGCCTATTTCTGGTAAATACTGATCCAACATGTTTCCCGTATTTCTAGAATTGAATGAATTACGAAACTTTGACATTATAAATTTTAACCAATGAAATTCTATGAGAATTCCATTTCGTGGACTTGAGGAAATTATATGTTTCCAGTAACGCTGGAAATACATTTACATAAGTAATTTCACGTATTCAGGTTGCATTATTTTGATTTAAAGTGAAAGTAAGGTGACTGGCTTCTGAATCATTGTTTCGAAAGTTTCAGTCCCCGTAATTATTTGATCAGACCACTGATATTCCCCATTGGAGATACCTAGTGGCATTTGGTGTGCCCATTCTTCACATCAAGGTGTATATTTAAGTTTTACTCGGATGAGTTTGAGAATGTTCTACTCATGCAGATATCTTCGAAAATAATGTGAAATGCTTTAGCCAATCCAAATTAATGCATACCAACATGAATTTTCTCCAGATATTGTGCGTTGTTTCTTTGTGTTAAATGTTTTAACTTCAATGTTGAATGATAGGTTGGTATGATAGAAGGTTTCACACGATCGTTGAACTTGTGCTTGCGTTGAAGCGGTACTGTCATCCAATGTTGCGAACTGTTAAAGGAAAATGGAAGAATTCCATGAAAGAAGGCGACTTTTGGCTGCTGCAGTAATAGCAGGGATTGTCGAGACATTTTCACAACACATTTTCACCGCCAAAGAGTGCGTAACACCCGCGAATAAGCGAGGCGCTGATTTAAAAAAAGTGAAGACTGCACTGCGACTGTAAAAGCTAACGTGATTGGTTGACGGCTACATACATCCTACTGGGAGCTAGCAGCAAACTAGTACCGCATCAATTATGAAATCAAGTAGCTCAGCTAGTATGATAGCGATAATACTGGCTAGCCAGCATGCTGGTTCTATATCACACGGTACTGGAACGCTATTACACTAGCGAGTATCCTCGACCTTGTGCTGGATCAAGTATCGTGTGAAACGGGATTTAGCTAAATGATGGTTACGCTGAAGTGATTAAAACTGTGAAGTGCTTGAGGGGTGGACTTAATTCAGAGATGGCTCTGTGGTAGCGAGCGATTACGGCAATTGATAAAAATGTATGTAACAACCATGACGTCGCCTCCTTGGTAGTAAAATATTTAAGTTTTCTCCTGACAACATTTTTTAAATCCCGGCAATGAACTATTTTCAACCCATTTACTCTGAACAGGAGTGGATCATAGAAGTAATTCTAGGGGACTGGATTTTGCATGAGTGTATGGGTATATCCGTGAACGCGCGTGCCTGCGCCTACGTGCTTCTATGAATCTCATGCCATACATTTCATATTTACATATAATACATTAATCTGTATATTTTTATACACGAAATTAGAGATATGCTACTCCAGTTTAAAGGAGAGGGTATATCCCGTTTTACTATGTAGTTACAATTTTTAGAAATTGGATTTTACACACCATGTTGTGCTTTTAAAATGCAACAAGTGTTGTCTGTCCCTATTTCGCTAGGAAAGCCAAGAAGTTTTTACCAGAATAAGTAACTTTTCGCTCTTTACAGGAAAAGGGTAATTTTTTTCTGATGAAGAAGTAACCAAAATAAGGGTTTTTAAGAATAGAGCTAAGTTGTTTTTCGGAGAAACATCCCGTAAGGGTTTTAAAAGTGTGCGGGGGAGGTGAAATAATTATTAAGTGAATGAGATCTGCTTTGCGAACATGCAAGAAATGCATACCCAAGGTAAGGTTATGCCCGCATATGCGACCGCATTAGCGCCTAAACGCTCACAGTCAGCAACTAACAAACTTAATAAATGCCTTGTTTTAACTTGAGCCAACTACAAAGGAAGTGAGCCCTTAATTTTTAATAGGTCAGGGAAGGCTGTTTGAAACAAAGTGACCGACTCACGCTTGGTCGCCAGAGGTCCCTTACTCTTTAAGGGATGGGGAAAGCAGCTTCGCTAAAAAGGTTATTAAGAAGAAAGTGGGATGGACGAAGCCTCAGCAGTGACTAATATCTTCTCCGTCGGAGGCTGGATTGTGTGTTTTCCGTTGCCCAAATCGACGCCTCACCGAAAAACACAGTTCATGCTCGTTGGAGAGGGACACGTTTTTTTCTAGCTTAACAATGCTATGAGTGCAATGAAGGTTACTATCATATCCCATGCTTTATCTTTTGTTCCTTAGGCCTCTTTGGGGGGGGTCCACTTTCCCCCTTCCCCCTCCCCCCCCGTGGATCCACCGCAGCCTATGAATGTGATTCGGTAGGAAGATTCATGTCTGCTGTTTCGATCATTCCTAAGCTCTAGGTCAGGTGGCTAAGTATCCGATATCCCTCGTGACTGCCTCTCTGCCCTTCAATCTCCGTACTCTGAATAGGGCTTACTATGATCCATCTCACATTCGAGTAGGGCCTTCAATCGCCTGCCCATGGGTGCCAGACGCTTGAAAATGTCTATGAAATCGTCCCCCCCCCCGCTAAACCTTCTCCCCCCCTCGGATTCCCTGGCCACACCTTTTCAAGACCGTCGCGCCTTTCCCATTCCTCCCCTCCTTCTTTTGTTTCTCGCTTGAATCCCCCCCTCCTATCCCCTCGTATCTTCCTCTCCCTCCTTCCCCTTTCTTCCCCCCTTCCCCTCGGGGCCAAATTCCTCCGCGGATAATAAGAAAATCCCTCCCCCGTCCTTCTTAATCTCATTTAGTTAGTTGAATTACCTCGTTAGGCAGAAGAGAGAGTGTCGTTTGGGAGGGAGAGAGAGAGAGTAAAGGGGGTGGTGGGAGGTGGAGCAGGGACTCTTGCGAGGGCAGAGAGTGAAAGTGACGATCCTGCGGCTGGTGAGGGGGAGGGGTTTAGGGCATCATGGGAAGGGGGATCCAAGGGGAGAAGGAAGCGACTCGAGGAAGAGTAAAGCGGTCCATTGTTTCCCGGCGTGACCCCTTGATTGTTAATTCTTCGAGATGCGTTGTTGGCGGGGCCTCTGGGCACAACACATATACTCAGGTCAGGGATGCTGCTCCGTCGTTTAGAAATTGATGCTCCGTTGAGAGTGTATCGTTCCTGCTTTTCGCGCTGCGTTCCGCTACACCTGATGTATCCAACTTCCTTAGAGTTTTCCGCATTAACTTTTTACATAATTAACTCCGCATACACTTTTCAGACACCCAGGATGCCATTTAATCTTTGGAAAGCCAAATGAAAAATTTTAGCCTTGGCAGTATATTCTCCTTATCTGTGTGGAAAATTAAGTTCTTTCAAACAAAAAGAATTAGTTAAATGAATGGCTAAAAACTGTGGTTTTTCACAAGTGCCATATAAATAATTCCGAATAAATAATTAGGAATAACGAACAGAATTTTGTGTGTTTTGTTTACTATTTCCTATTAATGATTTTAAAGTGTCTTCAGAGACTCACCGTATAGATATCACTTTTTGAAAGTCATCTTCCTCATGAATTGCTGTGAAACTTCCGTCTAAAGACATATCAACTTTCTGGTATATGCTGTGTTTTCGTTATTAGTAAGTGGTGGAAACATTGAGAGCCAACAGTCTAACACAACTGGGTCACAGTTAATGTTACTTTCTTTGAAGTAAAAACTAGCGCTCCACGGTATATTGATGTATTCTTGCCATTTCGGTCAAGACCGCAATGCAATCCGCCGGTGACAAATTAAGGCGCCCATATATTTCTTGCTTTTCTTTATTAATAATATAATCTTTCTGAAAATTTAAACTCAATAAATTAACTGTTCAGAGCGAAGACTTTCTTCAGTGCTGAGACTGTCGTATCATTTGTGAGTTTTTAATCCTTTAAAAACAAGTGAACCCGTTTATAGAATTTCAAAGTTGATTTGATGTGGTATTTTATCTATTTTGTGATTAAATGTTTCCGCATATCCTTTACCTCGTCACGAACTATTTCCTATTTTGTTAATTTTTTGTGTAGATACAAAACCTGTTGGATTTGTCAAATAGAAATATTGTAAATGTAACATGGTTTTTAACTTTAAAACCTCCTGAAAATGGGAGTAAACTTTAAATTGTATGCGTGACGCGTTATTAGACGCTGACTTAAAATATATCTGCTTGGTAAGGCTGTGACAAATTGAATGGAATATCAAGGTACTCATATCTTGAAAGAGGATTATTAGCATCACTAAAGCTGCCACGCTGTTTTGAGACATAGTAGTGGACTGGTTGATGAGCAAGGGTATAAAGAATACCTCGCATCAAAGAAACGGTATCCCTCTCATCTTCGGGCATAAATATCCATGTAAGACAGGACATCAAACTGGGAGAGCATCCTGGTGTGGAGTCTGTAAATGCAAATCGCATTCTTTGCGAGGACTTTCGTTCCTCAGAGATGCAAGCCATGTGTGTATGTCATCGGCCCTTTGCTCCCCCCCCCTTATTCCCCCCTACTCTGTGCCATCGAATAATTTTGCCCGCACGTACGCCGACCGGGACACGATTTCCCCCCCCCCCCTTATTCATGCAAGCAAAATTTGAATGCTTCCGCGAAACACAAGGGATGAAGCGCCGAGCACATCTCTTTTGTCATTCTGTTAAACTCAAGTGCTCTCTCTTTGCTATCTGATGCACTATTCCAGAGTACGAAATGATGCAATCAAAAACATGTTGAGGCTTAATTTTAGTCCAGTCACGCCGTCCATGCCTCGAGTACCTATTTTCTTTAACAACAGATCACGTCTGAACGCAGCGAAAATGGGTAAAAAAAGCCGACGGAAACTCGTATATATGTACTTCGTGGTACCCACGCATTGAACGATATTGATCATCAATGTGCAAATGGTGTTAGTAGAAATGAGATAGAAAAAGAAGAAACAGAATTAAATTCGCAGAAAACCATTCACAAGTGTAGGGAGTGGATGATGGAAACGCTTAGTGAAAGTGTAAAGATTCTTTTATCGCTCGAATTGACATTAGCGTTGCATAAATCAAAAACTATGTCTTTGAGGTAAGGGGATGAGAGATTTTGTTGGATTTTCAGACGTGGTTTATGGAGGAGAAGAATATTAAGAAGCTCAAAGCTGAAAAAAACAACAAAAACTAACCAATACCATTTTGGTACACGGAAAATCTAAAAGTATATCGAGGGGTAGACTCGGAAGTGGGTCGAAAAGCGGTGGAAATATTTAGACAAATCAAAGAGGGAATGGGATGTTAAAGGGGCGATAGGAGGTAGGATTAGCTCGGAGTTAGAAGAAAAAGAACAAGGATTTTGGGCGCTTTTGCAAGGGGCATTTGCTGGCATTATTAGAGGCGGAGTAGTGTCTTTGCCTGCCAATCCACGGATAACGTGTTCGTTTCCCGCCTAGGACATCTTCTCTGCCCCAGTACACGTTTGTATGTGTTCGTATGCAATTTTTTTACTTTAAAATCTATAAGGTGAAAAAGACTGGCTATAAATAAATAAAGCATGAGCAGATAAATTTAAAATGAGAAGAGATGAAGAGGGTCATCTCTACTTCTAAGTACTCCACCAGGGTCCGCGGCAAGGATTGTCAACGAACAACCTGTGAGCATGAAGGGAATGGAAAAAGGGATCGGGAGACGGCGTTTTAAGTTGTGGGTTGGTGAATTTACTATATCGTAAATTGTGCGTAGGGAGAAGGAATTGTTACACTTGTTTGACACTATCTTTCATATTTTGTCGCTCTGTTTTGTTACACAGATGAATTTTGGGAGTCAAATAATGTCCTAAGGATGACGTTATGTCGAAATAACGACAAACAACTTAGTTTATCCTCAAAAAAATTGTTTACGACATAGGTATTGTTGTAGTGCAATGCCATCAGGTGGTAATGCTACACTGCAACGAAACCGTGGTCGTGAAGAATAAAATGCATATGGATACCCAGAGTTATTCAGTATTATTTCACAATGATAGAGTTCCACAAAGTTAGGTTAGGAACCGTGCATAACTTTATTACTTTATGGTGTAAAGGAAGGATTTTGGGATGGGAGTAAGTACTACTGATATCTCTGACCAGTTTTATTGAAGAGCCTTAACGGGAAACCCTCGTCTTTGCCTCGTGCGAACTCTTGTCTTCTCCTTTCATTTAAGAGAGCTGTGAGTAAGTGCAGCACGCCTTTGAAGCGGTCCCTTGCAGTGTTGCACTTGGGATGTTGTCGGCGCCCAGTGCATATCTCCAAAGGGAACCGCCGCCTTCCCAACCCCATATGTGCTCGAGGCCCAGTCAGGCGTATGCATTCCGTGAGTGGTTTTGGGGGCCGCGTGCCGTGGTATGTGTGATGCTCGCCCCGGGCCACTCATCCCCCCCCCGCTGCCCCTTCGCACCCTTCCGCCTCCGCCGCCAGCCCCCCACCACCCTCCCCACCCACCCCCATTAAGAATTCACGCGGCAAGGAGGAAGGTGCGCGTCGGCGCCATGTTGTCATTCCGCCCCGTCGGGTTTTCCAGCATCGTGCGGCTCGTAGGTTGTGGGCCTCACCTAGCTCCTCTATCCTCTGAGGTGAACGCGCTCACCTATCGTCCAACGCAACACGAGTCGCGCCGTTATATTGGCCAAGGTTTCGAAAGAGAGAGGGGTGGACCGTCACTGTGATTGAAGCGGTCGTAACTGGATGAATAACTCATGAATTTTAAACATTCAGCGACGGGGAGGGGCAATCAGTTTGGCTTAATTTAAACAGCGGAGAGGAGCGCGTATGGTTGCGGTTTGGTTTGGCCGGCTCGGGGGGAGGGGGGGAGGGGAGTGGTGTGCAGGGGAAAGAGTTTAACGGGTCCAGGAACCCTTGGAAAACCCTGGGAAAGGGTGTTGGTGTGTGCGTCGCTTTTAAATTCGTGATGAATCGGCGGTGGTGCGGGCAAAGGGGGTCTGAACAACCGAGGGGAGAGAGGTGGGGTGGGTAGGATGGGTTTTCGATCGCCTCGCGCTTTTCATTTGTCGGCGATATCTGTGACGTCGTCGGGTGAGAGAGTGTAGGCTGCCTTAAATTTTGATGTCCGGTGCGTGAATTTTTCACTCAACTTTCCTGATTAACGGCTGAATAATGAACGCAATACGCGAGTCCCAACCGACTTCTTTTTTTTCGATATTTCTCGTCCGAAAACCACATTTATTGCGCTCTCCATCGGTGATTATTGTGCGTCTGTTTTTCCCCTTTTCGACTTGGGCCGAAATTAGTTATTACCTCGTTAATATTCAAGAGTGCTTTTGTTAATGTTTTAATCTTTAATCGTTCAGTCAAGAGGTGTACCTCTCGCGTAAAGTGAAGGGTGTCTGGTCTCGTGGAATTTTAATACCATTTTTATTCGTTTGAGTTCTCGAAAACTACAAAATTTCATTGACAAATACGCACTTCCAATGGCGTTTTAAATCTGCGTTATCGATATTCGTATTTCACGGTGGGCGAAATAAATCACTGAAAAAGTCTGCTTAGAAGTGAGTGGAGGGGTGAGAGTGTCATATTATTTGGAACCAGTTAGCCTGTCATATGCCGGATGGTATTCTAAAGGTAGCCAACAAAATTCCGATGAAATTATGTGGCTCTTTTAATTAGTGATTAATTTAATATGTAATTTAATGCCCCAATTTTGATTGAAGAACTGAATTTGAAAGCATAACCTTTAAGTTTAAAGAATAATTTAAAAGGTAATGGTTATGTTAAAGATTGTTATGTTCTAATGAAGAAATATAGGGTGCCTGAAAGGCAATGGACCTGACAGAAATGTGTGTAAATGAATCGAAAGGTAAAGTGCAAATAGAAAGAGAGTAATAGCACGGACACAGTTGAAATATACATGGGGGTGAGACAAGGACATGAACCTGTTGCCCCTCCTCTTCACTATAGCATTGGAAGAGGCACTAAAGAGGGCTAGAAATGCACCATGTGGAGCCCGAATTCCAGAACAAAATAGCCTTTTGCGGACAATGTAGCAATCATATCTGAAAATAAGGAAGAATAACTGACCGCAGTAGGTATAGAAGAAGCAAACAGAGTAGGATTACAGGTAAAGAAGATAAAGCAAATTAAATGAAAATAATCAAACACGAATATGAGGAGGACTACTTTACAGTACTCAATTATAAATTCAATAAAACAAACCAGTTTAAGTACCTAGGGGCAGCAATAGCCAACGATGACAGAGAAGATACTGAATAAGATATACAAAACAATAGTCCAACCTGCATGCTATAATGGGTCTGAAGCATGGTTTTTTATTTAAAAAAATATGGAAAAGTCGCATCACATTTGAAAATAAAGTTACGAGGAATATTTGAACCCATTAAAGAAGGAGACGCATAGAGGATAGGAAAAAACAAAGAATTAAAAGATTGATATAAAGAGTCAGATATAAAGGGTGTCGTTAAAAGCAGTAGATTATGATGGCTGGGCTTCGTCCAACGAAGATGTGATACTACAATGATGAAAAAAGTATTAAATGGAAAACAGGAAGAGGTACAAGACCGGTAGGCAGGCCAAGAATGCGCTGGAGTAGAACATGGAGGATCTTGCTTGTCGAGGACAAAGAACGTTTAGGTTTTCAGTGGCCACAGGAGTAATTAAGTAAGTGTAAGTAACCTTTTAATTTGGTTAATCCGTGGTATTCTTTTAGAAAAGCAGATCTTTGCTGATTTCTTATATTTAAAATAGGTATTAGTTTTTACGGTAACAAGTTGCTCGCAAAGCCTACATCGTAGTTGCGCAACAGAACCTGATGATCGGCCGCTGTCACTATTCATTGCTTTTATTACTAAGGGTAAAAACATGGAAGGGTCCTCGAACGAATGAGGCAATGATTTTAGTGAGGCTTATGTATTTTAAATTAATCAGCTACAGTCAATGCTTCTCTTGATGTCAGAGAATAATTTATGGTAAATTTACTGCTTTTTATTGACGTTATTATTCTAGACTCATTTCCTTGGTTGATTGACCCTTAAGAGCGATGTTAATGTATTATTCATGGTATTGTTGCCGTTTACTCACTGAGAAATTAACATTTACGTGTGATTGCTTATATTATCCGTCTAGTTCTATAACTTGATCGTTGCCATCTTGGAAGTCGGCATTTAAATTAAGTATTGAGTTATAAATCGTCTCTTGCGGGGTTCTATTAAGAGAGATTTACGTGAGGAAATATATCCAAATGTATACATGATTATACCTTTGTACCGATGTTCATGACTGTCCAAAATTAATCAGCAGGAGAGAAAGAAATCTGTGTTTAATCCTTCGCTGAAAATTTTCCCTCTCGAGTGACTTTCGTTTAAATATTTTATTCGAAGCAATCTCACCAAGTGCTTCTTAAGAACTCCTATAAGGAAGACGTTTAGCTTCAGCCGACAAGATGCCGGATTCTCTCTTTTAGGGAAGGAAAGTCCGTGGATGGCCGATATACACTTACTGCTTTCCTTCGCCTTTTTGTTGGACGATTGTTCGGCATTCATCTGGTCAAGTGTCGAATGAAGCGTGCGCTGCGTGTTCCACACTTATCAGACCTTGGTTGTGGGTTTTTTTTAATCACTGCCAATCACTGAGAATTGATTGTTCTCTATCATTCTTTAAATTTACCTTAGCTTTGATTGGACAATATTGTAATTTTTACTACATTAAATATTGTAGTAAAGAGCATATCGTGGAACGTATGCTGGCATTTGTTAAACATTAGGCATGGTTGTGAAGCAGCCCAAACGTCGATATGATGAGATCGGTGTAGAATCGCCGTGGCAAAGGGCAAAGGCCCCTCCCATGCTCTCCTGTGCATCCCTCTCAGGTCGTTCTTGATCGTCGCCCTATCGCCGCGCGCCACTCCGTGCACCAGTGCCAGCACCACATGCACTCTCACCGTAATTAATTCACGAGCAACTGATCATCACTGGCCGGGTTTGTTGGTGCCACTTCACCCCAATCTCAGCCCTATATCCATTCGCCATCAACTCCCAATCAACCCCCATTGCACCCAAACCTTTGCCTCCCCTTCTATCGCTGCCCGGTCCCGTGGGGCCATTCTCTGCCTCTGACTTTGTGAATCAAAATTCGCGCGCTTACTCGTGCAGTCTGGGAAGGGGCTGAGGGTGCAGACAGAAATCTCAGCAGGCCCTGTGGCAGTGCTCCTAATAAAAATTTATATAACTTATTCTTTCATACATACGTATTAACTGAGTTGTTCATCCTCTGGTATGAAATTATTTAGTCTGTAATCCAAGGAGATCGATCCCTGGAAGAAATGATCTTGGAAATGGATGAGGGAGATGTATATAATTTTTTATTTGCTCGCTAATTGAATGTTGGTGGCCGCTGAAGCTCGAAGTCATATGCTCGCTGCGCAAGAAAATCGTTAATGTCGGCTCTACGTTTCAGCGATTAGAGATATACTGTTATTGGTTATTCCATTTGAGCACAGCTTACGGACGCGGTATCGCAGCTTAAGAGTGGAGCAATGCATTGGCGTTCTTCGCTGTGGCTGATGTCTTTCAGAGGACGTTACAAAACTTGATATTATGCTGAGCAGGAAGTAAAACCCATCGTTATATTTCTGTTTTATGCTATCCATGCGTTTTACTCATTGTCAGACACCAAAAACCCCGATTCCGGACTTCAGGAACCACTCACAATGTGCCGTAAAACAGTAAGTTATGAATACTTCAAAAGCTTCTTGAGAGTTGGATTCATATTATATAAATTTACAAACCGAAATACCGTCTGATGCACGAGAATAATTCCATTTTTCGACAGTAGGTCTATTTGACTGTCGCGTAAATCTCGAAGTTTGAAATCCCACCCGATGCTTCTTTCTTCCTTTTTTACCTTGACAGTTATTAGAAATAACAAGCCCTAATGTCTGTTTATTTCGGCAGAAAATATAGTTAAACTATTGGGGACGAAATTTTACTGTGCGCTTGCCCATTTGAAAAAATGTAAAATGTTTATCATCTCCAACAGGGTAAGAAAGAGATCAGGAAATATTTTTAAAGTCTCATAATTAGTTCCATGAAAACTACCTATGTTATCGCAAATATATTTTTTAAAGGAGCTATAAATATGTGACAGATTGATATTGCGGTATAGGCTGAAGATATTATGGTGAACTTGTTTGTCTATTGCTGAATTTTCACCAGTATCAGTGAGGCCAGTCCAGGTAGTTGGTGACACGTGATCTGTGAAACGAACAAATTCATGGAATAACCGTCCTGTGCTGGTTTCAAATAGCTATCCGAGTGTCCCTCGTTTGAGTAAGCTGTCGCATTGTGTGTCCACTGGATCAGCATTTTTGTCAACACATCCATTCTCTTTCTTTCGGGTGATAACCGACGGGCGTAATGGCGATGCATTTCATTCGCGAACCCACTGAGGTCGTGCCGGTTTAATTAGATCATCTATGCTCCTACAGCCACGCTCCTATCTTGCACGCGATCCACTACGGGGACGCTAATTGCTATTCATTGGATTGTGTTCCACCACCAGCTCTTTCATACGCGTCGCGGTCTCTGTATTTGCAACCCCTGCCACTTGCCGTGACCCCCGCAGCCAATGAAGCTTGATACCCACCCCCCCCCTTCTCCCTAATAAACCGGTAGCATCACCTCATTCAGATTTTCAGCTGCCTTCCTCGGAATAATTTTGAGCCGTGTGATACGACGGCATGGCGTCGCCTAATCGATATTGATATCATATCGATCAGGTTGAAGTGGACATGGAAAAAGATTCGTAAAGGGAAATCTCGATAACCATCGTAGAAGTGGATGATTCTGTCGATACGGAAGCTTGTCTCTGATATTTGTTCCTGACTTGGCGATCTGCTCGAAGAAGTGGAGGATATTCGTAGATTAGGCGGCGTGGATGTTATTTATCATGTGTTATTTAGTGTGGGTGATTCCGTCATTAATCCGTGTCGGTTCAGCCGCTTTCCTTAGACTTCCCTTCAAAAAAGACGCTCGGGAGGCCACTGTTCAAAGCCCCCAACTGCACTCGATCTCCTCAAGACATCCTAAAGTAAGGATCGGGTTAGCAATTACAAAATGTTGCCTCTCCTTGGATATTGCCCCTTGGATTGGCTCTCCTCAGCGGGGGTCGATATGTTTAAGCCGAGCATTGTCCAGACAATCTAACCAATCATTAGTGTCGAAATAACCACATTCTTCCCTTTCCTCCCATTCCACCCACAGAAGTTGCTTCACAGGACTGTGTCAAATAAATATATTTACATCTTTAGTTTAAATACACACAATCTAAGCAGCTGATGTTACGACTTTCAAACTGCAAGAGATTACGTGAGTCCTTTTTGTCATTAAATCGCTCGTAATTGGATCACTTCGTCTATCATTACGTAAACTGGATAAATATTGACAAACAGTTATAAAAACGCGAGCGCAATACAAGCGAAGTAAACTTAAATAAGAGCCTGTTATACGACTGTGAGACAGCTCACTCCTGTCCTAAATCTTTAGTGTATCAGAATTTCAATAAAATAAGGTAGGCAGCCTCGATGAATATTTAGAGAAAATTACGAGAAGCAAGCGTAGCAACATGGGTAAATCTAAATATTGGATTAATTCTCTTGTTTATACATTCGATGGTTATACAGTGTCATGATTCACGTTTTTTGGAAAACTGAAGCCGTAGACTGAAACAGTATTACTTTATTTTTTGTCTTTCGAAATTTCTAAAACTGTATCTCCTCCCCACCTCTTGCAACTCTTCCCCCCTTCCCCCACCGCCAGCGCCATCCGACGGCGGTGGCGTCCCACAGAGACGATACGGCTCGACGGCGGCGGAGGCGGTCGAGTTCAGAGCACGGCGCGCCCTGTCGGACGGTCGCTTTGTCAAAAACGCGCGCCCTCTTACGGCGGCGGGGCGAGTAATTGGCAGTGTGGCGATAATTAAGCCGAGTGGCAGTTTATAATCTGCGACGTTTTGTCGTTCTCATCGATTCATCTCTACACAACGGCGACGGTCCTTGTTATTTAGCAGGGCATCCGTCTTTTGTTTCCCCACTCGCCGAAATCTACCTCCGCACAACCCTTTCCCAGCGAATTCGTTTGCTCTCACTCACATATCCTTGGAAGTCAGCTGAGCACGGCTGTGAAATTGAAAGTATTGACCCCGCCATCGTTGAAAAGCTACCATGTCGTCGTTACGTGACTGTTTTTTTTTGGTCACCTTCATCATCATTCACTGTCGAATAATGTATTTTAAGTGTCCCCAGAATTACTGTCTATTTTCATCCTTACATCTCACTCCATTTCCGACTTTCCGCTAAAGTTCAGGTTATCGATGGGCATTTGTTTCGAGTGAAGCAGTTCTTCATGAGCGGAAATCCATTTAAATGCAATTAGATCGTTTGATATATTTGTTGTGGAGCATACTATAGAGATAAAAAAGTAATCAGCCGATTGCCGATACACGCGTTAAACAGTTCTTTAATAGACACAAAGATAAACGGTTCTATTTAGGCGACATTGAGAGGAGTTAAATTCTTACACCTAACGTCTGTAAATGTAATGAACTTTGCGTTTCCGAACCTTCCCCTTACAGTTAAATACCGGCATTAATGAATCTGTACGGTGTGTTCCCGTGTACTCGGAATTTTTTTCTCTCCTTCACTTAGAATGACTATCTTCAATAACTTATAGCTAGTAGCAGGAGCTAGTCATCAAGGAAATGTCTTTTTCATTTAAATAGGTTGTAGCTGTAGTTCTGAGGTTCTAATAGGATGCTGTATTTTTCCAGTTATATCTTCAATCCGGATTACGTATCTAACTATGAGCTGACTTTTTGTTGGCATGGAGGAGAACGTGTGATTTGGTTGCAGATGAAAGGGAATCAGGTTCAATTCTCTCCTCCCCCACTGTGTTCCCCTCCTTTGGTGCCATCTACAGCGTCACCCAGGAAGCTGCTTTCAGCCGCACGAAGCGGAAGTGGTGCTTTGTGATCGAGTGGTCCGTCTCCGAAGGCTCCTCCTGAGTTTAGGGTCCTTCGTCCGTATCAGTTCCATCTGCCCTTCTCCGCAACAACCACCTCAGTGACTCTTCTCTTTCCCGGATCGCAGTATTTTGCCGCAGCTCTCCGGTGTTTTGTTTCTCCGGTCGGCCATTGTTGTTTCGTTGTTTTTTTGTTTTGTTCAACCCGACGCAGTGTCGCGGCCGCTGCGTCGATTACCGCGACGACTGCGTTCACGCCTGATCGCCGGAACCAGTGCTCGTTATCGACGGGCGGGCAAGGGGGAGGGTGGTTGCTTTTTTTCGTCCAATTAGCGCTCGTCCTTTTGTCGCACCACGCGAGCGCCCTGCGATTGTTTTTTTTTTTCGCTCGAACTCGCGTCAAACAAGAGATTGCTCCCTTCGGTCACGTAACAATGGTTGATGCGCATTTTTCGAATCGCAGGCGAATGTAAATTATTTACCGTCCAAAGGCCACATTGCGCGTTTTACTATTTTCATTGAATGCCGGCGAGTATCAATGACTGGGATGTTATTTTTAAAAACGCCATTTGAGAAGACTTTCAATGCTTGAACCTGAGCAAAATCTGTATTGCGCTTATAGTCGTGGTGCTGTCACCTGTGCACATTTGTTTTTTATTTGCTGAAATACTGTTGTAGATTTATTCTTTACATATTGTGTTGAACGAGTCAAAAAAGCGTTATCAGATTAAACAGTTATCAATTTTGCCGTCGTGTCTAGGTGGTAGAACGTTAGTTTGCTTCTCGTATGTGGCCGATAAAGTTGTTTATTTGATCCAAAAGGCCAAGTGTGCATGTTCTAATTTTTTACCGGATTTATCGAACTTTTTTTTACAAAATTTGTAATTAATTCTGTTTTGAGTTGTTTATAAAACTTTTAAAATGAAGAAAATGCTGATTCCGATCGGCTTATCGTTCTCCGAGTGAGTTATTGAGCGCCATTTAAACATCTCGGAATGCTTTAACATTATCGAGTTCCTCTTTCAATCAGTGTCTCGTGAACGAATAATTTTTCAGCTTCGATGCGTTCTCGCGAATTCCTCGGTATTAAATGTATCAGTTTTGTAATTTACTTACCATTGGACGTGCTTTCATTGTTCACGAGACTTGGGAAATATTCATTGAGGATGGAAGAGCAGCCGACACGTTAAAAAGTCCTCATTTGAGAATCCCTCTTTGAGTCTCTCTTGTACCGCGTCCATTGCCTATATCTACGGTGTGCGGCTCTTAACGAACGATCTTGAATAGCTCAAGTTGCGGAAACAATTGCGCGAACGTTGATTTTGATTTTAATTTAAATTTAATTTATTATAAAAGCTTGATTAAAGTCTATGAATGAAAATTGTTTGCCTAATTTGAGCTTGTATCGTTGGAAATGAGAATGAAATTGATACTGAGTAAATCAGAGGTATTGGAAGAGCAATATAAACGAAAAAAACAGTAGATATTTTGAATGCAGAGAGGCACGAGTGATTGGCTGGCAATGAAACAGATGATACACTGCCTTAGAATAGTCGTTGGAGAGTACATTCGCAATGAATGACAACTTAACGTGGTCATTGGATTTGAAGGAACGTGTCTTCTACTAAACCCTATACGAAAGCAAATTTAGTAGATGCTCACTATTGGACTCCTAGGTCATAAAATATTCACTCAACTACTTTTTCATGTCGAGCGATTACAACTCAAGGACTATTAATCCATTTAAGTCAGTAATAGAATAACATATTAGGGTGTCGTGATACTTTACCTGAAATCTAACTTGGGGGTTACAATGTGTTTCACATTTTATGTATTATAATGTCAATGTTTTCTTTCTTCATAGTTATATGTTAACTGACATAACCCATGTTGAGTGAGGTTTTAGTCTCTCTATGGATGGCAAATGTTGAAAATGTTTCAATTGTTTTATCTGAACTTGAGAAGTAAATATCGTTTCCTAATTGATATATTTTAGACCAGTGATTCCTAACTATTGTTCTCATAATTTTTTCTCAATCCCTTTGACTTCAGAATAATCTTTTCCAACCCTATAACAGTTATTAAATCATAATTAAATTCCACAATTGAAAAAATAATGTTCATATTTAAGAATCTTTTTAAATTGTGCTATTCAATTAAATTTATTGAACGCTACGGAATAAATGAAAACAAACTATAATTTTACAGTCTAAAAAACATATTGCTGAATGTTAATACCAATTCGGGGAGGGAATTCTCCCCTGAACCACTGACCTAGAAGTATCGGTATGCTGATTTATTTGGCGAAGAACTATTTCATTCACTATGTAGTAGAAATAAGCTTCATTTGCCTATTCTTGTTAATATTATTGTGAAGTATATGAAGTGTATTTTAAGGTGATTCACTTCTCATGCCATAAGGTCTGCGTCATCAAGTTCAGCGTGTGGCCATTTTAGGCATGGCCGTTTGTTGAACCACAGTGAAATGATTAAAAGTTAGGAATAAAACTTGTTCCCCTAACACTACCGGAATCATGACCCTTGATTGATCGACCCTTACTGTTTTGCCGTTCCTTTATTACCGTTCTTACGAAAAAAAGACATCCAGTATCATTCCTTGGTTCTCCGAATTTTTTTCCCCATACCTGTTGTCTCCATGCCCTTCACTGGTGGATCATATCGCCTTGCCAGGATTCTTCCTCTGAAGGCGTGATGAAATCATCTCCGGGGTCTCGTGGCGTCTCGGGAGATACTTCGGATGGCTCCTACGGGAGAAGCCTTGGAATTTTTCCTCTAAGGAGGGATACAGCGGTGTCCAGGCTGGCAATTGGTCGCTTGTAGTGATCCCATGGCCAGACCTGTATCTTGGCGAGGTTGTCGATCGCCATATGTTCAGAGTCAGCCGCCTTGTCCAAGAACCGTCGCGAGATCTTCGGCAAGTGGACATCAAGAGCGCTCCAACTTTCCATCTCGGTGCATCTCGGAGACGTGGTCTTAGCGTCCTCGTCCTTGGATGCAGACATTCTGTGTACATACACCTGGCCTAATACTTTAGAATGAGCATTACTAAAATAAAATGAGATTATATTTCATATTTTATATACAGGAAAATTAAACAAAAAAGGAAAAATAACAATAAGATAATCCTATTTGATATACTTAGATCAAGTTGCTATTATAGGCAAGCACATAAGAATAATGACTACAAATGATAAGTACAAAAAACATTGTGCATTGCGTAGATAAGTACTCCAGTTAACATGCCTGTATATCTCACGGCAGTAAATTCCATCTGCTGGGTAGGTGAAAAACATAATGAACGATAAATCGTGTATTGCAATGAGATATAAAAGAATATATAAATGGTATTACAAGAAAAGATGCATATTAAACGTAAAATAGTTTCGAAATAGGTACAATATACAACTTCTGCGCATAATAACTAGCTGTGTTTGTGTGTGTTCAACTAGATTCATTTAATGTTAAACCATCCCTCCGCAAAATCATTGTTCCCATTTACGATATAGCTTTAGAATTAATTAGACCAAAGACATTCCTTTTAAACATTTCGATGGATTTACTTGCCTTCATATCATCTGGCAGAGAGTTTCGTCTTCGAGAAATCGCGACAGTGTATGATTTGTGGTACATACATACCACTCCGTCCAAATGGTTGCGTCACGTTGTCACTCGACGTGTCGAGCGCTTAGGTCCGAGCGGAGAGAAAAAGAACCTTTGGCTTGAAGTCGACCGGAGTGGAAAGCGATTCTCATTGGTGGAGGAGACGAGGCGCGTGTCGTCTTTGTTTTGTAGCCGTTGGAGCGGAAAGGAATCGCTGGGAAGTGCTCTTTGAGAGCGGAGAGGCGTTCGCTTGAGAGGCGCTGCGTGGTTGGGAAGAATTGCAGCGATTTCGCCGTCGAGCGTTTTGAAAGCGTTGACTCGTGCGCGAGGGAAAAAAAACACTCTGTATAAAAGCGTTTTTATTTCCGGATCTCCCACTCGCGAAAAAACCACTTCGAACCAAACGAGTCGATACATGAATCATGGCATGGACCAATCAGCTCCGCGACTCGAAATGGTTGTCGTTATTTGTTGATTAATGTGAGTGTATCCCAGTTCGATATGCGATTAGCATTATTCATAAGGCATGTCGGAGTGGGTGATTTATTGAGGTCGCGGTGATAGGTTTAATGACCGATTTCATTTCGTTATTGGTTTCTCTGCCCGTTTACATCAGTCCGCGTTTCTCTGTTAAATTCGTGTTCATTTGTTTTAACTAAAAACAACAGACATTCTTCAGAGCTCGAATATTTCGTTCAATGTATGAAATATCGTGTGGCATCAATGTGTTTAATCACCTCTTGGGTTTTTTCTGGCGATACGACATGCGTGATGCGGCCTCTGTGAATCTGAATTATTGGTAGAAGGGTATCAATGGGCATTGTAAGAGTGGTGTAAAAAATAATAATCACGCTGTTATTTTTACTTGCACCCGTGATCGCGACTTCGTTCAACGTTCCTTTCGGCGTTCCTCCGCAAGAATGACTCTCGCAGATGCGGTTTGCAATCATTTGATGATCGACCGTCCAGTCCTATCCAATCAACCAAATGTATCGAGAAAAATATCCCGATGGTATTCCAATGCATGATAGTTTCCTGATTTTCACTTTCATTTCACATTCGTGTACTTTTTCCGGGAAAACGTTAACTAAGATTCGGCATCGTCCGCCGAGAACGTTTACGCTATTTCTCCGTCAAAAGTATGTACATAGCCACAATTTTCGCAGCTAAATAAAATAATTTTTGCTGGCATGTCTCCTGGATTACAAAAAAACCAACTTATTTTTTCTTTCTATTTTCTTTTTAAGATTTTCACGAAATTATGATGGCGAAATGCGAATTTGTTGTAAAATATCTTCTGCAAATTACGAGTTAGAATCTGATATCAAGCGTGGTTAATTATATGATATCATGTGTGCTTTGTGCTTTCATAAGGTTATTGGCTGCAGAATGGAGTATTTCACAAAACTATTCTACTCATTAGACTATTCTGTATTTAGGGTTTTGTTTTCAGCTTTCTAATGCGATAAACGCCATTTAATTTTAGTTTATTTGAGTATCGTTTTACCTTCATTTCAACTTTTATTTTTATATATCCCTTTACTTTGCTTATTTTGCGTTTGGGGCCGCCTCGTTGGAAATGAAACAGTCGCGGCTCTCTTACAACTGTAGCATAATATTTATCAAGGGTTCTGCAAAACGTTTAGCATGTTGCGTGCATAGATAAATATTTTTTTCAATGTTTCATTATGTTAACGATAGTCAAATTCGATCGTTGATGTTGGCATATCATCTCCAGTGCTTCTTTTTCCTCTCTTTTTTATGAGTGAAAAATGTTTTATATATTTTGATTTCACCACGAATACGCTGATATTTTTTCATAATGACGAAGGCCTTATATATGCTCCTGCCTTTGCTTCTGATCCAGGAAATTCGTTTTTATTAAACATAATTGACACTCTTGTATTTGCTGAAAGACAGCGGATCTCAGCATGTGTTCCCATCGTATATTTGATATCTCTTTTGTTATGGAATTCATTTATTCATCTTTGCTGTTTCAGCAGCGATTTTGTATCCAATCAAAAAAATTGGAATCGTTGAAACGGACCCATTTTAAACTAAGCAATACACGTGGATATTTTTTCCACTTTGCCGGTCAAAGGAATTGGCGCCATCCGTGTAGTCGTCAATAACTTCGGACGATCTCTCACCGATGACATTTTAACGACACTTGGAATCCATTTTTTTTCTTTAAAAATGGTGGTTCAATGTGAAAACATCGCTTCGAACACATTTTCTCACCGAGTGCCGTCGCAATTTTTTCCACGGCGATCGCGTCAAGAGATTGATTCTGCGCACCCGTTTAACAGAGACCTTTTTTAAGCGCTCGTATCCGCTTTTAGACTTGCTCTTTGGGTTCGTTGTCAATGGCATGAGGACAATTTGACATCGGGTGTATTCGCTTCTGTGTGTTAGCTTTGCTTTAGATATTGCTACTAGCTGTTAGCTGATATGGCTGATAGTGCTTTAGATATAGCTTTTATCTATCGTCGATATTGTACCTATCACTACGTTGGAAAGAAGAGTTCTTTTTAATCACTTTCAATGGAGGTGCCAACTATTAGCTACATCGGCTTCTCTATCTCTTGAATCTTTAAAATTTTACAGTATTTTTATCATTACTCTTTGATGCATGGTCACTAATGTATCCAAAGTACCTTCATCAATTAATATTGAATGCATCAAGTGATGCTTTAAAAAGTGTGCATTTTGTATTGCATTCTTTTCGTAAATTTAGAGAGACAGTTTCAGATGTGCATTATTATCACTGAAATTTGAACTCGGTGTAGTACATGTTACTTAGATCCACCTGTTGATGCTACGTGCACTTAAACTTGTACAAAAAATTAGCAGCGAGTTTTCTATTAAACCACTTCCACAAAAAAGTGTATATATATATATAGCGTGAAGTGGTGGAGTTTAAATATCTTAATAGGATTTATTGCTAACTAGGAGGCATTCTTGAAGAAAACTAGCGCATATTGGAGCAACAAAAGGTAAATTATTTGTTCAGTCATATATCTGTCCTTCAGAAAGGAGTGAGGAATTTCTTCACTATGGCAATTTCCTGGTATAACATCCTGAAAATGAATTTTTGAGAGTGAGTGGATCAAACTAACCCTTAAATATTTCGCCTCGATTTATACGCACCATATCTAAATGCCTGTTACCTAAATCAATGTGGCAAGAAGTAAATGTTCATCTACCTTTGGTCTACTTAACTTGCTTTTTAAAAAAAACTTCGTTGTTTCCACTTACATTTGCCTCGTGACAAGCATTAGCGATTTATGCTAATGCATAATTAGTCGTAGTTACACTAACTCTAGGGTATAGTGTAATGCATGTTGGTGATTACTCACCCCCTGCCACACACCCCTGAGGTGGCTTGCAGGGTATTTTGTAGATGTAGATGTACATTTAATAGAGTACGACCATGGTTTCGACTTTACGTCATCTTCACCTGAAGATGACGTGAAGTTGAAATCATAATCGTACTCTATTAAATGTATGTGGAAACAACGAAGTTTTACCTTTTTATTTAAAAAGCATAGCAAATTTCACCAAATTTCGCCGGAAATCATCAACTACTTTACTTGCTATGGAGATTTTAGGGTCTCTTCTGCAGTCAATTAGTGTCAATGGGTTGATCACATACACGTATTCATAGAAGGGATGGAACTTTAGAAAAAAAAATAGTAGGAGTGCTGGGATCAGCTTCAAGTAGTTAATAGCTATTTTGAAAATAAAGGCTCTTCAAAAGTTCAACTAATTTGTTTTTTTTCGAGCAGCCTATCTCTCCAGCCTCAAATGATATATCCATTGCTATCTGTCATTGGTCGTGGATAGTATGACATTTTAAATCTATCCTGTGTTGCAGGCATTGCTCGCGTTGCGTTTTTTGACATTTGCTCGCCGCGAAAAAGATGACGGGAGAACAGCAGCGGTCGCTCGCTCTTCCTAGCATTCGCACGACACCTCATCAGCCTTTGATTGAGTCGATCACACGTCGAACAGATCTCTCTCTTTCATCTTCAGACTTCAGCCGCGACTGATTCGTCGCCTCTTCGCTTGAAATCTGTCATTTTCACCGTAGTTGTTATTCCAATGCAATCAAATCGCCAACAAGGCACCGTCAATTTAGTCACGACCCTCCCGGGGAGCGTTCGATGGACGTTTTGAGTCATTAACCTCGACCGTCACTGTGCTGAAATGGTTTATTCCTTCGTATTTGGAAATAAGCTTATACTTATGAGATAGGCTTGGAAACTGAGTTGGAACGCGTGCAGCGAAGATCGGCAAGGTATGTTAAAGGCCGTTATGATAATCTCGTTAGTGTTACTGACTTTTTGCAGCAACTGGGATGGGAAACGCTTTCAGACCGTTGATTAAAATTTAGACTCAATCTATTACGTAAGTTCCAAACCGGTCTATTCTCTGACGACGTTGATAATATTTTACGAAATCCGATATGCTACGGTAGATCAGATCATGAGAATAAAATTATGGAAATAGACTGCAAAACGGACAATTTAAATGTAATTTTTCCCACGAACGATAAGGGACCATAACAGCGGCCAATGAGACTTTTATCTAGGTCTGTCGTTAGGTAGTGTAGCTTTTAGTAGTAGTAGTACTCCCTAATACTTGAATCCTTATCTGTTACCTCGTACTAACAGCACACCGTGCATGTTTTCTACAGAAGTCTTGAGTCTCTGTCCATTTGCGTAGTTGCAAAATACATATATATAAATGGTCCCTCTCCATTGTGACAAAATTTGTAGTGTATTAGTGCATGCTTGTGAGGCTTCGCCTCGTGACAAGCATTAGCGATGTATGCTAATGCATAATTAGTCGTCGGTACAACTTTAGGGTGCAGTGTAATGCATGCTGGTGAATACTCACCCCCTGCCACACACCCCTTAGGTGGCTTGCAGGGTATTTTGTAGATGTAGATGAAATAAAGTTCAGTTTTTAGCTCTTCTTTTTTTACTGCGGATGTATTTTTGCCGAAAATGTTATCAGCCGTGAAACCATTAAAACTGATTTAGTGGCATCCTGCGGTATAACTAGAGAGAACATCGAAGGAAAGCAGCAGTTGCGTTGCGGAATTCTACGCTTTTATGCGCGTAGTGGTTATGGAAGAGTGGCCTTCCAATCAAGCGGCCGGTTTCTCGGATCCCACGGGGACGTCGCAGTTGCTAGACGGAGCGCATTGATTGGAGGGCCATTAATCAAACGAGGACTATATTATACGGCGGAAGTTTTCCCTTGGAAGCGAATTGCATCCGAGCGAAATCATCGATGGGAGACCGTCCATCCCATTGTAAACCCTCGCGGTCATTGTGCAGGCGAAAGCGGGTCGATGGGATTTGATGTCTAGTATAAACAGCATAAATAGATATCAATGCCCCGTACAGTCCTGGTCAAAATGAACGCAGCGCCTTCGAGTGTTGCGTGGGTTTTTGATTGGGCTTGTCATGGGTTTCCTTATTACTCGAGAAGGAAATGAGCTGTGCTCTTATGTTGACGATGTTGACACTGCACTTGTACTGGTTTGATGCGATCGAACCCTCGTGCTCCGTCCCCACAACCGACGCGGAGTGCCCACCAGCGTACGCATGTGCGTTTGTCAAAATCGCTGGCATGGCATAAAAAGGACATTAATGTTGTTTGTTAAACAAGAACAAGTGGCGGAAATAAATTTACAAGTTTTTTTAAACAATTGCCTAGAAACCATCGCTAAAATAATGCTATTACTGTTCTCATAAATATTTGTGCTAAAGGTTGAGTGGCTCTTTTTATGCGACTTACGACCAGAGATAATTGACCGAATTTTTCAATCGTGGCCATAAGAAGATCACGGCTGGCACATGTTTTGCCTCTGTTGTAGTATTAATAAATAAAAGCGAGAACGGTAGTGTTACGGCATAAACATCTTTGCGGGTACGCCTCGAAGCCTAAAGGATAATAGTTGTTTACTAATTGTACATAGGTACCAGTTGTATTCGTTTTTTGCAATAGAAAGTTCATGTCAAGAAAGAATTATCAAAGATAGTCAGTGATTACATTTAAAACTTTAATTTAACTGTGAAGTACTTTAGAAGGGCATATAATTGACTCTGCCATGTAAAAGGCACGGCGCGCCGCCACGTTGCCTTTGATTTTGACATCACTCGGCTCTACACACCGTACCGTATAATTTTAAAACACATTAAAATTCTACATAATGTACATGCGCTTAGAATATATTAACTATTTATTACTTACGAGTTTTCCTACACTCCTATGACCATTCAATCTTTCCCCTAGCCTTGCTTTAGAAACTCGGTTGCCTTGTATCAAATTTTGAACCATTATCACAATGGTATTTTCCTCAACCAAAGTTAACTTTTCTTGAAGCCATTTCCTGTGAAACAATTTGCCTCATGGGCTAGTGTGCAATCCCCAGGAGCTGCGCTGTTAAATAATGATAAACAAACGTATAGGTGTGGTACTCCTTAGAGACCCCACCAGACATGGTAATCTGGTTTTTTTGTGCGTGATATTATTGGAAAGTTATGTTATTTTTTCTGCCGTGCGAAATGTGTCACGCATTTCGAGTTACGCTTAACTGAGTTATAAGAAATTAAATTTTAAAACACAGCCTTAATTTCCAGCAAATCAATCACAACCGTTTTGCCATTTCGGATATTGGGAGATTAGACTGGCGTCAAAATCATCGCATGAGTGAGAGGTCGTAGCTCTGGATCTGATATCGACGTCGTCCTGGCTCTCGCTGCCCACCGCTCGGGACAATAGCACTTTCGTGTGTGGCTGCTCCTAACCTCTCTATTCTCCATCCTTTAGGGACGCGGGCCAACCGTGCCTTTGGTATCCAAACCCCGTCGCTCCGGCGGATATTAACTGTGGTTGTGGTGCGACAGAGAACGGGCAGACGATACACACTTGCGTGTGAGGTGCGCCTGAGAATGAGGAGAGGAGAAAAGAGGAAAATACTTTTTTGAACGATTTAATACTCTCGTATATTATCAAAACAAATATGAGATGTGATCAGACGTGTAGCTCAAGTTTGGCGATCCCCTCGTGCGTCTTAGTTTACCACGGCCGGCTTTCATAAAACAACATGTGGAAGATCTTCATTGTTCCGAAAGAAGTACCCAAAGTCTCAAAGCATGGCAAAGGAAATTGCGTCCAGTTCTCAGTTAATTGGTGACCGCTGCGCCTTTTTCAGATTTAAAATGTACTTATTAATCAGTTCTAGGCATATATAAAACTCTTTTTAGGCCTCAGTATTATTGTGCCCACTGTTTCTTTTCATTCATTCATTAGAGTAATCTACCGGTTAGAGGTATGTGATGTTGAAGTCAGAGAATATCCAACAGGCTCTTACACGTGTCGTGCCCTATTAGTATTCCTCTAGTATTTCTTTCTTCATCTCAGCATCTTCTCCCTCCTATCCCTTGTATTCTCTGATGATGATGCTGTGCAAGGATTTCGTGTGATGGCAACCGCGGAGGCCTTGCTTCCCCCGCTGCCGGGCACGACTAGGGCTGGGCGATATTGATAATTCAATATCGGAATACGATAATTTTAGCATATCGAAAGGTGGCGATATCGATAACTCATATCGTGACGATAAATATCGTCTTATCGTGCCCCGATATCTTATCGGGGCACGATAAGATATCGGGGCACAGTAAATATCGCGATAAATATCACGATAAACATCGCGATCACGATAAATATCACGATAAAATCGCGCGATAAAATATCATGATATCGCGTCCCGGTAAAATATCACGACATCGCGCCCCGATAAAAATATCACGATAAAATATGGTGATATTGCGCTCGTTCAAATATCGCGTAAACGCGCCCGATGAATTATCGTGATATTTCGCCGGTTTATCGTGTCGGAAAAAGACAGCCGTTGGGTTGGCCTTCGGAGCAAGCATTTTTTTAAAACTTACTCTTCTGCTATCTGCTAATTCAAATTCTCAGAAGTTCTCTCACTCTCTCTTTCAATTTCAGTGGTCTGATAGTTTATAGGTGACGTCTTGTTCAAATTTTGGAAGGAACTGAAAACAACTGTTTGTACATTAGTGTATATATTTTCCACTGATCTAAATATACCGAAACAAACTCAGCAAGGAGAGCAATATCACGATCTTTTATCGTGATATTTATCGTGATATTTTATCGGCGGCGATATCGTGATGTTTTATCGGGAGGCGATGTCATGATACTTTATCGCGATATTTATCGTGATCACGATATTTATCGTGCACCGAATTCTTATCGATAAGACGATATTTATCGAGCAACGATATATCGTCAATTTCAAAAACTCAAAATCGGATTGGCAATATATTAAAATATCGCGATATTTTACGAGATATCGATATATCGCCCAGGCCTATGCACGACACCCGCCCTAGTGAGCGGCGTCTCATTGATGCCAGGAATCAATTCACTGTGAACGACTTTCATATTCTGGGTAATGGATAGTTGAGTGGGACTCCCACCCCCATCTCAAAGGTATTTTTAACGTGGTACCATCACGAAACTACCTTTCGTCTGGCTCCTACCCTTAGAACTATCTGGCATGGGTGGTCTTACTAGGAGTAATATTAATGCTCCTGCCAGTCCAGCTCTAGGGGTCATTGGAACGCACAAGCACTTCCACCACGTCAAGGTTCTAGTTCAAGGAGGGTGTTTCTTTCATGCGTTAATATTTAGTTGAAAAACTTTTGTTTTCATGTTACCAATAAAATTCCTATACCCAAAGACTGCCTTCTTTCATACTATAATAGATGTTACTACGATAGAGGCCGTTGAAACATTTCGGTCATCCGTAGGAAAGGACGAAACTTGCAAGAGTGAAAGCAACCTGTGCAATATTTGGGACCAGGGATCGAAAGTAATTCCTTTGGGCGCACATGGATCAAAGGATCCTCCCTTTGAAGCTGCTGAAAAAAATAGGGAGGGAATATATGTTTGGTGTGCAGTGGGTAGGGGAGGGATTTGAACGGAAAGGAGAAGGGTTTGTTATCAGGGGGAAGGATCTTCCCTCTCGAATCCCTCTCCGGTACCTTGGCCACAAAATATTCCAGAAACGGGAGGACCAGGGGTGGAGAGTGACCAAAAAATATACACGCACGTGTGGTGTAGGTGAGCATTCGATTCGGAATATATATATATATATATATATTATATATACGCGTATGGTTGAGAGAAGAAGTGCCGATGGTAATGGATTCGGAAGAGATGGGGGGGTGCGAAATATATCCGCACCCCCTTGGCGGAAGCACAGAGAAATTCCATTTCCACCCCAAGCAACGATCAGTCCTTCCCCTTAAGGACCCCCCCCCTCGAACCGACCGAGGGAAGGGGCTTGTGTGCGGAATATATCTGCATTGTGGGTGGGTTTCGTGTCCAGACCACCCCTCCTGCCTTGCGTCCACTTGGACCTCACGCGAACTGTCGTCCTCCGGTGTATCCTTTTGTCGACTGTTTCTGGAGGCGCACGCGTGGTGCCGGAAGTTCGCTTGTGAAGTCACGTGTTCACGTGAAGTTGGTCGATGACCTTCACGCTTCAGGGTAACAAGTGAAGGAGTTAGGGGAGAAGATGGATGTAACGCTTTCCCAGCGAATACTATGAGTAAACCCTTTATCGGGTTCTCCACCGTTTTAAACTAATAGCATATGAATAGTTTAAACCGTTGGAGAACCCGATAAGAGTTCACTCGAGTTAGGGGAGAGTTTTACGCGGAATATTAACCGTGTCATGCTAATTTTGATGATACCGGAACTAGCCACGGTAGTTACCTTTACGTAGTCACCCGCAAGTGCACATAAGTGGGATATTCCACAGAGGAAAAACCATTCACCTTGACCGCGATTCTAACCCGGATCCCTCGATTTCTTACCGAGTGCTTCAACCAGTTAAGCTACAGAGGCATCCTTCTCCCCTGTGGATTATTTGGTTAAAGCACTCAGCGCGAAATCGAGGGATCCGGGTTCGAATCCCGGTCAAGGCGAATGATTTTTCCTCTGTGGATTATCGAACTTATGTCATGCTGTTTTTCCTGCGAACCATTTTGGGTATTTTCCACCACTGAGTAAGTCTAACCTTTCCTGATTTCTTCGTGTGACAAATAGTCTCACTTGCGCCGTAGGCTGCCGTTTCGGCGATTGCTTCACGAGCTATCGATTAACGATAGTTCCGTCTCTCGGAAAATCCAACTCTATTTCTTGTGAAACTGTTTATTCTACAGAGAAATTCCGTGTAAGTGCTCTCTAATTGTAGATTTGCTGTTCCCGTTTTTTTAATTTGGTAACTAAAATTATCGTCTGGTTCCGCACTATCCAGAGTCACCATTTACTCTTATATGATTATGGGGTCTTTTTGTGGAAAAAACCGGCCACGGAATGATGCAATAAAACCAAGCCTTTTCAATGCTGTCAATTTTGAATTTTTTGTTTTAGATCACAGAGAAATTAGTAAATTGAACGCATTTCCTAATTATATTCTAATATATATATATATCGGTTCATCATCATTTGTTCATCATCATCGGTTCATATCATCATTTGGAGGAAATATTTGCGTTGACTTTTTTCCTGTCACTAACTACTTTTTGAAATATTTTTTGTACATTGCCTTCTTTGATGAATGAATTCTTTATTGAAAAGAGGGTATAATTTTCATTTACTTGTAAATTTAAATTCCAAATTCAGGAATGACATGTATCTAGTTGGTTGTATTACCCATGTTTTCATTGGACATCATTAAGCCAAGTCGAATCGATCTTATTCATGCTCATCAAATATGCCGACTGAAACGATGTATCGTCCATGAGTAATCGTGCTTAGGATCATCATTTTACACTGACAAGGAGAGACTATGTACGTTGCTACGCCTTTTTGAATGCCATATTTTTTATGTAGTTCGGAATGCCAAATGCTGCCGGTAATACCTCGAGGTTTGGTTTAATGAGCTCTAGATTTGCTGTAACATATAATTTTTCATTCGTTATTTTTCGCATGCCGAATGTAAACTCAAGAGGACGCTCTCGCGTACCGTGTACCGATGGTCCTTGGATCGATCCCATGTGGTGGACTTTCTTTCGTCTCAATTCCTATTATTTTCGTTCGTTTTTAAAATATTTTCAATCGCAGTAGGTCTCACTGGACGATAAAACATTTTTTTATCATTATCTTCGACATATTTGATTGAAGTATTCCGAACGCGGAGCCATGGCAGCTACAGTAGCTACGCAAGGGTTCGTGAACTATTAAATGTGTCTATTGGTTATTCTGATAAACTTCCTAATCGACATAGAATACAACGGTTTCATTACGGGTAGCGGGTGAATTCACATCATCGCTTGCGGAATAAGGCAGTAATCAGCAGAATGGGTTAAGAAGAACGTGAATCGGATATAAAATACATTATCTTATTAATCGCTCCTGTAACCTAAGTAATGAAAATTAAATAAAATTACTTGGTTTTTAAATCATAAAAGGAAACTGTGGGAAAATTTGTATATTACACAAAATATATTATTATCTCAAGCAAAATTTATGAAGGAATAAAACTGACATTCATTTAGGAAAATTCCGGCGATATTGTGTGGCATTTGAACATAATCGAAAAGAGGAGATAAAACTTGCTGATTTCCTTCCCTTGCTCCGAAGGAAATAGACGCTCTGGAACGAAAATAATTGCAATCGAGACGAAAAAAAACTCCACCACTGGGAATCCATCCTGGGACCATCAGTTCACGGGACGAAGACTCGAATCACTACGTCATCTTACACTGTAACTTCGAGAGCGTTCTCTGGAGTTTACATTCGGCATGCTAAAAATGACGAATGAAAAATAATTTATCAGCAAAACTAGAGCTCATTAAACCAAACCGCGAGGTATTAACAGCAGAATTTGGCATTCCGAACTACATAAAAAATATGGCATTCAAAAAGGCGTAGCAACGTACGTTGTCTCTCCTTTTGAGCATAAAAATATCAAGTAAAACCCTGGCCATAATTGTCGTCTGTCATGAATTTGTCGGAAATATGCAGCAGTTACTACCATGGAGCTGTATTGAGTCCCTGCTACTTTGTGTCGTACTTTTTTGTTCTATTGTATTTTAAATTCCGTTAAGAATTAATGTCACCGTAGTTATGATTGGTACAAGTTCACCACCGTTTCCACCCAACCGTAATTTTACCTCAAGAAAATTCTGGATTCAGAGCCATTTGAGCGACAAATTCACAACGGGACATTATTATCATCCCTATGTTTCGTCAAATCCGTTGTTGATTGAATTAGGTAGGAGTATTAGGTTTTCTTCTGATGACTAATGTTGTGATATTTCGTATTTATTGTCAGCGACACCATTTTCGCTGACCACCTCCGTCCGTGATTCTGTTTGAGCGTTCGTCTTATTTTCTTCGCCGTGCTCGTCTCAGGGTTCCTGCCGCATCACATGCCTTCTCACATACTACTGCCACATTACCTTTTCCCACTCTACCCTGTCACCCTTGCTCTGAGCGCGCACGTCCACGCAAGGGTCCCGACGGCATTCGCACCCTCAGCCCCCTGAGATGGGGGTCGCCGCTACACGTGCTCCTTCCCCGTACCCCCTCCCCACACCCCTTTCCCCCCCCCCGCATATTTTCAATATTTCACATTTATTTTGGCACCGCCACCCTCGGGAGTGTTGGCGGTGTCAGGAGGGATGACGGGGAAGGGGCTCTTGCTGGAGAGCGAGATCCCACCGACCAACTCCCCCCTTCCTCCACTCCGTTCCACACAAACACCCTCCACCCCTGCAATCTATCCAGGGTTGCCAACTCTACCGGATTCTTCAGAGGACTCCCGGAATTGAACAACGATTAATCTCCTACCTCTACTAAATAGACATTTTTCTTCCGTTTTGCGTTAAAATAATAACTATCAAAGTATAGTTCCCAATGTTATCGTTCACTGCAATATATATATTTTGGTTGTCATGCCCGTTTTCTACTAACATCACATAGTATGTAATGTATTTCCACTTTTCGTGAGTTAAATTATTGGAAAATGATGTTGAAACATACGATTTTAGTACAATGGAACTAGCAATTGGTGGAGCTCGTTCAATCTCTTCAAATTATATAATTCATGCTGCTCATTATTGAGAAAGTGCATTCAGCGGTATTAATAATTGATCTTTTAACTGAATCTCCCGTGATTTCTTACTGTTTGAACGGACATCCTCCAGAGTCAACTCTTGAGGAGTTGGCAACCCTTAACTCCATCCCTTTGTAGGTCCCTATCCCTCGAATTCTAGGGTGGGTGGGGGGGACATCAGGATGTCCTGACGAAGGATGAGAGTGGGGTTGGGCTCCACGTGGAGAGGGGTGGGGAGTGGGGGGGAGGGTTAGTGCGCGCCCCCTCCCCCCTCCTATTCTCCCGTGATGAATAGTCCTCGGACGGCAAAAGGAGAGGACAGAGGGAAGAGGGGGTGGAATTTGCGCCATCCCTCGTGTCCACGAGGGTGCGGGAGGCATTAAAATCGTTGGACGGGGGCGCCTCTGTGCGCTGCGCCGCCGTGATATGGGCGGGGGGGTTGGCCGGCGCGGCGTGTGGAGCGGGAAATGCCCGTGATTTAGGCTCCCACATCGCACGGGGCTTTCGTCCATCCTCCCGTCCTCCCCAGACCCCCGCATAAACCCATATTCCACCCCTCCTCCTCCACCCCGCCACCGGTTCAGTCTACATCAGAAAGTGTCGCACGGCTATTTGAAAGGACAGGGATCTGAGCTGCCGGAAACACGGACTTGGCACACTCGAGGTTTTAGACAAATCCAACCCACACTCGTGCTACCACGTGGTATTGGAGTGTGTAATTGTTACCTCAAAATATTATTCATGATGATTCAAACCCCCCGTCAGGGAATCAGGGAATTTCAATTTTTAACTTAATATTAGTTCTATAGTTCTTAATGTTAGTTCTTTCTCATTTACTCTTCTTTCAATGGATATCTTGCTTGATAGTGTTCTAGCATGGCCATTTGGTGGTTTATGGAGTAATTTGTAGTTCTTCAGAGCTGTTAAACATATTTCGTACTGTATACTTTTTGATTAAGAAATATAGGTTGTCAGGCATTAAGGTCCAGAAATGTCACATTTATCGAAAAAAACGTGATACGTAAAAAAATAGATACGTGCTACAAACAAACGTTCCACGTTTAGATTGGAAAACGCGATTTTAATTAAGATAATACGAATAAAAATTTCCAAGTATAACCTCCCTTTCCGTAATAATTTCCAATAAGTTAAAGAAATTTCTTTTTATGATTATTTCCAAACCATGTAAATGTAACCTAACCGTGTGTAAACTTGTTCGATTTAATTTCTCCTTCGCTTAAGTTTTTGCTAATTGACGCGATAGTCTTTATTTAAGTTTTGCGAACCCACACTGAAATCTTCTTATGACAAATCAAGTATACTTGGTCGCGTACCCTTGTAATATGACTTCGTAGCCATGTACTGAAAAATGAATCACAAACTTCATATCTTATCAAATGAGTAGACCCGTCAGAATCTGGATTTCTTCCAGCCTAGCCCTATATTGCGCGTATGTATGCTACCACCCACAAGTTTCAAGATATTATTTACTCCTTGGTATAATTGCTGAATTGGCTATTTTGGTTGTAACCTCGCTGAGATTCTCTGCAGAATAGCCTTCAATTCCTTTATCGTTCTGACATATCAATATGCTTGGGCAAAAAATGTTTCATTCCAATGGACTTTACATTTTATTTTTGATGCAACGGAATATATTTACCGTCGCTTAGAGTGTATAAGCGCACGACTAAAGAGCTACCGGCGTAAAAGTTGGTGTTGGTATTTATCTACGTAAAGTGATTTAAAGAGTTAACTTATTAAACATGGTGTCAAGATAAATTGAAATGAGGAAGGTCAGAAGTCTACATACTTAGGACACAAAGCTAAGCGAGGTCGTTCCTTTTTTAACGTAAAACAGCGTAAACCTCCTCATGACCTTCTTGAGAATTGAAAAAATCGTGGGAAAATGGAAGGATTTGGCTCTTTGTACTGTGAGTGAGATTCTCGTGGAATTTCCGGCATTCTTCTGCTGCTACCGTGTTCTTTTGTGTCTGGACACCTCCGGCACACATTGGGGAGTATCGGGAGGTGGGGGAGGAAGGGAAGGGTGAGGCATGATCGCCGGGGTTGAAAGGGGAGGAATGGATGTGGAGGAGCACTTAGGATCGCGATGTAAAGGGCACACATTGCTACCACATCGGATATCCCGTCGCCTGATTTGCATATTGTGACCGCGACTTTGAAATCTGGTGCGTACAAATACCTCCCCGGTCCCTGTGACTCGATAAGGGGGGGGGGATATGTTGGGAAAGGTGTGATCCCCCCCAATCCCCCCCACAATCCTCCCGTTTTAAAGTGAGGGAACATTCCATCGCCTGGACATCCCTTCCCCATGTTTCACATTTCGTTGAATGTGCCTTCATCCACATTCAAGCTATGCACTTCGGACCGCCACTATGGCACCCCTTGCCACACCCCTTGGTGCTCAGGTGGTATGACACCCCCTGCAATAACGGCGTCAGATTACCAGTCCTGCGTTATGCGTTTGTGAATAATCTCGTGTCTTTTTCCAAGAGAAGCTTATGTCAATTATATTTGGTCAGGATACAGAGCGTAGGATATGTCATGGTTGCGTTTATATTGTAGTGTGATTAACCCAACTTCGTATCGCGACTTGCTTGAGTCGTTTTTATCTTTCAAATACTTTAATAGGTTAATTATTTCGTTTTTAAAGGGGGAGTACCTTTGTGGTAAGGTCTATAAAATGAAGAGAGCATATTTCGATCAATTTTAGATACGTGTCGGAACGCCCTGTATCCATTTTATTGCATTTGTTTTTGCGGCCTACCCTGTGAGCCGTAATCAGGGGCTGAAACGGTTGTTATCCGGACAGCAGCCAGGCAACAACTCAATGTTTTAGTGTCAATAGAGAAAGGTGTACAGTTTAAATGCTTTGAACATTCTTCATTTGGGATTTTGGGTCTAATAGTGATCACTTTATTTTCCTTGTCACATCTGCCGATGAAGTTAGGGAATCTATTGTCGACACCGAAATTATTACTATCGATTTTTAGATTAATATTTGAAAATATATTGTTCCTGTCAAAGTGTGGCTTAGCAACTATTGTGCCTATTGTTCTCTTTGAACATTCATTTTATTTTTTTAAATCCATTATTATAAAGTCATCATATGCTAGAGGAAGAACGGGATTGCAACGTGTTGCAATCCAGTCTCAACACTTTCTTCCTGTCTTATTACGATAGTATTATATTTATCACATTGCATTTTTACCGTATATAACTATGAGAATAATACAATTATTTGATAAACAACTGTCTTGTTCTTTTTCCTCCGCATAGGGACTTATACGTCGACAGTATATAATTTATACGTGGAAGTCTCTTCGTTGAACGAATTTAACTCTCGTTTCTTTTACCTTTGTGAAAGTCCTAACCTCCCTTTTACTGACGTTTAGTGGTACCCTTCATGAAACGGAAATCACTCGGCTGCATTGGCGTGCAATTGGGGGTGATCGAACCGTTGGAGCGACGGCCGGGAGCCAATGAGACTTTCCCGTCGGAATCCGTGTGGATTCGCGCGAAATATTCGCGAGGTGGCTCGGATCCCCTTGAAGTTTCTTCATCGGCGGATTCTTGGCTCGCTTCCGAATCGCATTCAGGTCGTCACTTGTTTCAGCGTAGATTTCGCTTGATCCCGGCGAGTCTCCGTTCTCACTTATGTACTCTAATTTGGGGGTGTATGATGAAAGTCATTCATTCATAAATGTGGTTCCTCGTAAAAAGTATATTCTCTATCAAGCTACGCAGCAGAATAACTATTTGGTAGAAGTGAAAGGGGTAGGAGAATAGAAGGGGTTTTGGACGCCGTAAAAAGGAATCGGTTTTACGAAGAGATGAATATTGTTGTGATTTTAGAAAAGATATGTCTGCTAAGGGTCGATCGTTTAGGGAGTGGACTGCTTACCTTTTACCTACCTAAGTTGGTAGAGTGCTTATGATGATGAACAGAGTCCTAGCTCACCGCTCAGCTTTCCCCACAAATTATTCTTAAAAACCTTTTTAGACTTAGTGCTGTAAGTGACACTTCAGGAAAAGCTATTTTTCCTGTCTTACTTCATGTCTCTTTTGTAAAAATATGTAAATCTGCTATTATTTTCCAATAAATTAAAATTTCTGAAGTAAGTGCTTTATTTTTTCATTCTCGAGTTAACTGCAATATGCAGGTAATATGCGTTATTGAGACTGGATAAGATAGATGAATAAATAGACAGGCACCACCTATGACTGATAATAGTGTGAATTCAATTAATCTACATTATTTGGAAAATGTTATTCTAGATATTCTCCAAAATAGGCAAACAAATTAGCTTTTTCAAAACAGGGCCATCGTAAAGATCACCATTAGCCTCCCACATCTCCAAAAATCGCCGTATTTGATAGTAATGACGCTTTTAGCATCATGGTTTCGTTTCAGGGCAGTTTTAAGCGTTTTCAAGTCAACTTTTTTCATAATTGACTCGCATTGTGAAAAGTGAATTGTATGAATTCTACCCTTACTCCCTCGGTAGGTACAAACGGCGGCGGAATTAATAGAAAGAATATAAACCGCCATTTGCATTCATCGCGAAATGTTTTAGCTTCCCGCCCCTGGCCAAGTTTCGAAATGGCATGGTTCCCAAGTCCTTTTATTCCCTTGAACCATTTTCGCGTCCCCCCCCCCCTGACTCTTTGTGTCAGTGCATTTGTGCACATGCATTCAATTCACTTAGCGCTCTTCAACGCTGCGATTCGAAAGCGCTCCGTGGGCGCCCAGGGACTTGTTATGGAGAACGAGCTGTAAATGGATGGTTGCATGACATTTTTATGAAGGAGGGGGGGATGTTCATGTTCACGGGCATGGGGTATAGTCCCTCTCACGCAGGTTCCGAGAGATTGAGCACGTATGACACTAACCACGGTGGGCTGGACAAGGGCAGATTATTATTAGCCATTTTTACGCAAGTGGTTTCTTTCTCAATAGGGTTCCATCTGCATCTCTTAATATTTTTCAAGATTATAATCCGGGCGTTAATTTGGGGATGGTAGGCCAGGAGGTACCTATTGGCTTGGAAATGGAGGATCCCGGGTTCATATCCGGGTGAAGCCTCTGTTGTCATCCATGCTGAAAAACAACATTCCTATTTTAAACTATACCTCAGGAGGCCCAACGAAAGAAACTGACCTTTCCCTGCACCAAATTAATGAATTTGACTCACCGGTCTGTACATCGATGGGTGAGTTCTACCTTCGCATATAAATCAACTGAGATAACTTCAGAGTGGGTTGAATGGGGATTTTATTAACCAATATTTGGAGTGCATTGCTTTTATGTAAGTGTAAAATGTGATAAAAATTAAATTCCATTTGGACAATGCTCTGCTTAAAACGATCACGTGTACGCCCAATGGCCACTGGGGAATCTTCGACTGGGTTAAGCAGAATAGATGAGGTAGATAAACATAGCCAAGATGCAGAATACTAAATCACGCTCATTTTTCGGTCCATAACTCTTGAGTTATTTCAGGAAATTAGAAGGGTGGCTACGATAAAAAACGTCCGAACGACATTTAACATTTCATTTCCGACGCATCGCTTTTGTTCCCAACTCTGTTCACGTGCCCGACACCACCCCTGTCTGGTTGTGCTGTTATCCCGCAGTTTCCTCATCCCTCACTCCGGCCCCGTCGTCAGCGGCACCACCGCACCCCAACACACCCCAGCCCACCGCGGTGTGGGGCCGTGTGCCGCGTGTAATGGACCGCAGTCGCCCAAATCCCAGCGCCGTCTCCGCCGACCCGACATCCGACGTCCTGCGGTTCGGCACACGTCCGCACGGGGCGCTCACGGCGTCACCACAACACACGCCGACGGCGATCGTTCCTTCTCCGCAACAGCGACCTCTGCCCCTCATCGTTTCCTCGCCCCCCTCCTACACCCACCCACGCACTCTCGATCCGGTGTGATATCCACTCCTTCGGGGACGCTTCACATCTGACTCTCTTGATCCCATGGTACTAACACATAGGTAGGCCGTTGCGCATCTCGGTCATCTATCGATACCTCTGTGCTGCGATAGTATCGACTGTGTGACGTTGCGTGGAGGACAGAGCTAGAGAATTCCGTGGTTTGAGCGTTGTGGATTTTGCTTTGTGATTAGCTCTTCGGAGTAATTCCTATTCCTTGAGGAAAAGTATCTTCCGTGAAGAGTATTTGGCTGCAACAACAGCCGCAGAAATGGCGAGGGGAAATTGAAATTTTTTCGTTTCCCTCAAGAAACTTCTATGAAAATGAAGTGGGTTCGAGCATGCCGACGAAAGGGCGACTTTATGCATTGCGTACTGCCAACATTGTGTTCTTTTAATAATTTGCAATGAAATTTTGCTTTAGTTTCCATCAATATTTTATAATAAGGGTTTAATTCTGCGAATTGAAGAACTCACTATCAAAACAACGAAGATGGTCACCCGATATTAATATCACGGTGACATGAAAATGAAATTATTGCTATGTAAAATGATATTTGGTGCTTACAGCAGGTCTGATTATGATCTGGACGAAATGTTTTAAGTTTTTAAACGTTTTGAAAAAAACACAGTTCTTTGGAATATGAATTTATTACGATATGTTAAAAAATGTTTGCAAAGGAACGTAGGAAAACGATCAAAAAATGTATTAGTACCATGTCTCGGGGTTCCCAGAGAATGGGTGGAGTCAAGCGCCGCGCCGGTGAAAGGGTTGGTGATTGACCACCCTGACATAACATCCAGAAGGGTGATTGTTGTTGACTACACAATGGGGGATTATCATGTTAATGCTTTCTCGATATTACCGTTGAAATAAAATTTGCAAAGGTTTTCATATAGATTTACTGAATTGCTACGAAACTTTAGGCCTAATAACCAAATGACTTATCGTAGAAGGCTGTATTTTTTCTGTTTACGCAAAACGACCTCTGAAGTCATTTCATCCATCGATCAAAGAGGCCCGTGGTTCGATTCCCGGTGAAGACGGATATTTTTTCAAAGTATTTTCTAAATCTTTATACTGTTGTATTTCCGGTAGAAGTGAACATCTTCACAATAGCCTTTTTTAGGCATCTCTTAGAATGTATCGGGACGAGCGACGGATGAAATGACGTCACGGCCGTTATGGGAAGGTTGCTCATCCATTCAACTTGAGACTCCTATATCTCTGGCAATTTTTGGTCTCTTTTAGAGATGATTCGCAAATGATCATTTTTCATGGTCCCCTGCATGATAAAGTAAAAAGCAAAAATCGTGATAAACTCCCATTGTCATTCAGACGCTTTTTATTGCTCTATTACGTAGTACTATTGGACGACAAAAACCGATTAGAGTAGGTTTACTTGGATACGTTCGCTATTCTTCTTGGAAACCATAGGATCCTGCTTCCTTAGTCTAACCCATCCCAACTTCTGCATTCCAACCACAGGCCTGTTCCCTTTATCAACTTTCCCCGTTTATCCAACGACCTCCCTCCCTCCCCCCCACCCTATTGAGGCCCTTAGCCTCCTCTCCTACATTTATATTATTGTAGCAAAAATGTTTAGTAAAAGATTATTTGGCGTGTTGTGAATTCAAACTTAGGGAGGCAATATGAAAATAGATTGTAAGCGCTTGAAACATTAGTTGGAGGAAGGATGAAGAAAGATCGATGAACGGAAAGAAAAGCTAAAGAATAAGCACAGAATGCCATACGCAAGGAAAGAAAGATGTCGAAGGACATTGGTAGCAGGCAGATTGAGGTGGCAATTAAAGATGAGGAGATGTCCAAGACCGTAGTTGCAGGCGAAATGCTGGGATAGCGAGGAAGACGGACGTAGAGGACGGGCGTGATGGATTAGAAGGTTGTGTTGAGTTAGCGGAGCTGATGAAAGGGGAAATTGTGGGATGGGAGAGTCGTTTGTAGATTGAAAAGAGGAGTAAAAGTCTGCGAACAACCTACCCAAAATACAAAGGAAAGCTGCGCGATTCGTCAAAAACAGCTACGGGCGTACTGACAGCGTTACACAGATGTTAAACGAATTAGGCTGGGAACCGCTAGAGACTCGGAGGCTGCGCGCTAGGCTTAGATTGCTTGAACAATTGAGAATAGATATCTTTCAGAGCGACACGGAGAACATCATATTAGAACCCCACTATATTTCCAGGTCCGATAGAAACGATAAATTAAGAGAGATATTTTGCCGAACGGATAGGTATGGGAATTCGTTTTTCCCCCGAACAATAAGGGACTTCAATAAATGCTAGGCGTAATTTCATTAGAGCGTTTCCTTTTTATCTTTAAGCGGCTGGTATCCTAACACCCCCCGCCACACGCCTATTGAGGCGGCTTGCGGGGTAATATGTAGATGTACCCTAATTGTCACATTCGTGCAAATACTTTCAAACAGCATCCATCTCCATTATTGCAATAGAAAAGCCCTTAAATATCTGCCTGCAAATTTCCCATCCCCCTACTTGATGGCTGAATCCCTCCGTGCACCCCGAGGGTCATAGAGCATGCACCCCTAGGGCTACCGTCGCATCCCACAGCGACATCGTGGCACCTGCGGATGCCATAGGGACCAGGAGAGGAGATTTCCGAGTGCGGGGGACCGATTGGCTCTCGCCTTCAGAGAGCGAGAGAGGAAACGCGGTCCAGTTCCCCCGGAGAATGCAAATGAGCGCTTAATTGTCCCTCGTGGACGCGTGTACCCACCTGTGTCTGTGCTTGCCTGTGCCTCTTCTGATTGTGCAGCTGCGGCCGGACATCCTCACCCTCTGATCTGCCTCTACCAATTCGCCCGATCACACCTACGTCAGAGAAGGAAAATGTTTTCATGTCCCACTCGCATGTGACTCCTGGTGCTTGAGCATTAATAGCTACGCACGTTGCTCTTATCTGTCTAAGCGCGTGTATTCGTTTCCGGGAAAGAAAGCGTGATGCATCAGTAGCCAGCATCAGTAACAGACAGTTGCGTGTGGTCACTACTGGGACTCTCGAATTCAATGCTCGTTTAAATGGGACACTGTAAAGGAATAGTACGGCATGTCCAAACTCTTTTGGCCTTCAAATATTATTTTTTCATTTATGAAGTATGAAACTAAATAACTGCTCTCTTTTGAGTGGTACAGTCTACGATTATTTTATATAAAAATGATGGGAAAGTATAATTTATCCGAGGTCTTCTTAGAAACCATATTTTATTCATGAAATAACACCCTCTTTTGATGTGGTTACGAACACACACATTCATTTAGTTATTTATAGTATAGTTTGAGGTAATTTTGAATTTTAACAATTTGAAAACCATTAATAATGGAGTAGAGTAAGAATAAGATTTCCTCATAATGATTGTACAAGAATCTGAGAATGATCTGCGTGTCTACGTGAACTTATAGGAGACATTCTATTTTAGCTAAACTTCGGAAAAATATTTCCTATTATTAGAGCGTAAAATGTTTCAGATAAAGAAAGAAATTAACATGTTTTATTCTTTCAATTTTTTTTTTCTTAGGGTTAAAATTTGATCTTACGATTTAATATAAGTCACTTTACACTCTGGTATCACATGTGAAACGGAATGTGACTGCCTTGCATGTTATCCACTGCTATGCAGACTCTTCTCGAAAATCACGTGTGGCCTATAAATGTTTTGTGTGATTTGTGAGCTCCACACACTCGTAAATTGGCATTAAAAGCTTTGCTTATTTTTTATATCTAATACTTTTCGTACGGCCGTGGTTTTAGGCAGCAGCGGCCCATATTTCACCGTCTTTAAACTGTAGACATTAGCGCTTTTATTGGGATTGGGACATCGCCTCTTCCCCACGGTGCCCCCCCCGATCAGCGTGCGAACCAGGATATGAGGGTGGGGTGGGGTAGGGGGGGTGGAGGGATGGGGAGGGGGGGCGCCATAGGGTGTCCGGGGACGTGCGCAAACTGCGGATTATAATCCACGTGGCGCCACCTTGCAACTTGGCGCTTAATCGGATTCTCGGCGTAAACAGATGGCGTTAAAACGGCACTGCATAAAACGCCGTTGTCGTCGTCGGGTGGTGAGGCTGGATGAGGCTTCACCGATGACACGAAAGAGTCACGACCGGCAGGCGTGTGGCGAGGGGAGAAATGTATTCATGGGTGGCGATTTAAGCGGGAAACTTGAGCAGGACGCATGGATTTCTTATCTATCTTCACGGCTGAAAATAAGGCAATTAATTATTTTTCTCCCCGTTATTGTATTAGGTACTCACTATTACTATCATATTATTTTTTTCTCCCTCACGTTTCTTTAGTCCCGTACAACCAGTCCTTCTCGGTACTACTCTCTCGATAATCATTTTCACGTTAACATCTTTATTATACTTTATTATTATATTTTCGTAAATAATGTCTACATGGCGTAAACAACTACAGCTTTTCATATTTTTCCATTTCCAGAAAATTCAATGCGCTTTTTTGCTACTTTATCCACAACCACCCTCAAATACGTTCAATTTCAACAGCAGTCAGCCGACATTTATGACCATCGTGTTTTACCCAAGTTTCGCTCAAGGGATAAAATTGAAAGGAGTTTATATACGTCCTGCCATCTTCGCTTTTTCTTGCCAATATTTCTTCTTCGATGACTGTATTTGGCTATTTTCAATGAATATGCAAATTGTTATAAACTTATAACTAGCAAGGTTTGGTGTTAAATAAGGGCTGAATGAATAGTGAAAACATCCTACCCCTTCCTGGTCTTCTATAACATGCGCCCAAATGTATCGTTTCATTCGGCGGTGAATGCTCCCCTCAACGGATGCAAGTTGACTACGCTATCCACGTCCGCCTAAATTAATACAAACTTCGAGGGCTATAGAATCACTTGTGACCACTTCATGGAATTTGTAATTTTTATCTGAAGACCTAACCATTCATTTTAGTCAATTTTTATTGGCTTAGCCGACTTGATGGCATGAGGTCAAGAATATTTTTGACCGTTTTTGACTTAGATGAGCAATCCAACAAGTTTTTTTCTCCAGAGCATTGAGATAGAAAGTGTCGACATGATGATATGTTTAGAATGAAATTAACACAGTGTCTTTGTGGAATAACTTCTTGCGGAATTTCCTTTCTAAATATTTCACTGGTGATTCATTCCGAGTTGAGGAGCCGCCTCATTAACATACTCATTGGTTCCTATCATTTCATGTTTTTCCCGTTCTGTTTATTGTTCAGCCATTTCGGATATGCAAAACACGGCAGGCTTTCACCTCTTCTGACAAAGCATGAATTAAAGTGAAATCATAAAATCATATTCGTGCCTTCCGTATTCATTATTGCATTGAATTTGCATTCTCCAGCATCTCATTTACCTACTTTCCGGGGCAAGTATACAGTGGGTTGGAAAGTCTCGCATTCACGGAATCAAATTTTAGACTCCTCTGACTGTTCACCTGTAGGGAATGTTTTAAATCTCAGGAGGCCCTCAGGGAGTGAGTTTTCTCCAATTTAGGAGCGTTCTAAGAATTCCGTCGGCAACATTGTTATTTCTTCGTCTCAAGGTGTTATTTTGCTGAGACTCCTTCTTTTGATGTTCTGGAATTATTGGCCAAGGAGAATGTTGCATCAACGAGTACCCTTTTTCCTCGCGTTGAGTAGTGTGATATTTCAACATTTTAATGGTAGGTTATTCAGATAACTAAGCGAATAGTTTTAGGCTTCACTTCATGGAACTCTCTCATAATTACAGAAAGAAAAAGTTTCAAATCGTATTTTTTTTCAAATTTTCAAATCGTTACAGTGTGGATAAATATGATTTGAAACTTTTTCTTTCTGTAATTATTCAGATAATTGTTTATCCATGTCGAAATAATATTAGCATTTTAGAGCCTCCATCTCTTTGACAAAAATAGAGAGGATCCATACACAGCAATGGAGGAAAGCGTAATGTGAAATCTTTTAGGAAGAATAAATCTCAACTTTCGTGTATCAATCATGAATTTTTCCGCATTACGACAATTCACATGTTCCCAGGCTGATGCCTTTACGTTAAATGTAAATCGTCAACCCATTTAATGTTTCTTGCCCGTGATACAAAAATGGTCGCTTTGAGACTTCATTTCCATAATCTGAGATTGAAGGGTGTTGCGTGTTCGTCTCTGATTTTGCATTGCGTTCTCGATAAGTAACTGCTTACCTTGTCATTGCGTTTTAGGTCGCTTATTTTAACTGTTTGTAGTCAGCAGCTTAGGCATGTGGAGTTCTTTAAGATCCCCATGAAACTGTCGAGAGTTAACTTGAGAGTTCTAACTTGATTGTTTCTAAGATTTCCTTTTCCATACTCTTTGCCTAGTTTTTTTCCTAATATGGTTATGTGCTTTCGCTGAGTAACATGAGATGAGAGTAATGAGATATTCATTTCTTGGTGCTTTATAATGTTAACGTATTTTGTGGGTGTCGCTGGAGCCCATATCATCCTTCTAAAAGGTACAATGGAAACAGGAAACGCATATATAATCAGAATCGAACGAGAGGGCCTTGATTCAAGTGCCTACTCTTCTAGCCATTGGTATTGAGTGAGTTGGCACAGAAACATCTGTTAGTTCGTTAAGTATTACAGAGCACTGAGAAGTTTCATGTCGAGGTGTAATAATGCATGGTGCACTATTTGACGCGGATTATGTAAAACCTCCCCGTGTAAAAGTTACGCTCCTTTAAAAACATCACTCGTTACGAATTACGTGGATCCGTTATGAAACCTAACTAGTCCATGGAAGGACACGTTGGCCGGCTGTCATGCTGATTAGTTCCGACTGAGCAATCCCATCTCGGACATATATGTTGCGTGTGTCTTTTGAGGCCTTCGATTTAAACCTTGACAGTTAGAGAGCCTAGTTGAAACCTTGACAGTTAGAGAGCCTAGTCTGTCTCTACCTCGGTCAGGCAAGTCTTAACCCATGAATCTAAAATTTTTACTACTTTTAGCTTGAATAGTGAGGCAAGCTGCTGGAACCTTGATCCAACGCCCTAGAGATGCTATCGCGGAATATCATAACGGAATTTCAAGGGCTTCACGTTCATGTTTACTCACGTATGTTTTCAAGAGTGCATTTCCGAACCTATCGTCTCGTTTTAATGAACGGCAGGCTTAATGCTCTGCCCCCCAGCAAGGGGTCTTCACTTCTCAGCTCACGAATTCCACGGCCGCACCTCAGTAGTTTCCTAACTGCGTTGCGCGATCTATGGTAGAGGTAACTTTATCTCAAATGTAGCGTACCTAAATCAGTTGGCATACTCAAATAATGTAAATTTAATAAAACTGTTGATCGCAGGCCTGACCTCGTGGAAATTATGGATATCCATGATGAGAAAACCATCTTTGTTATTTCCACAAAACTTTATTACGCTGGCACTGTCTGATGCCAGCGTAATAAAGTTATGTGGAAATAAAAAAGGTGGTTTTATCATCATGAGTGTAAATTTGTTGTTTTTACTTCATCATTTGTCTACCGAGTCGCGATGTGGAATATTACGCGTCGCGGTCGTAAAAGTATTTTAAAAACTCTATCGTCCAAAGCGCCCTCTGGATTTTGATATTTGTTTCTTCTCTCGACACTATCGGCCTCTTTTAACAGTCTCTTTTCTTCTTTCTCCTCCGCAGACCTCAAGAAGCAGTTCGACTCCCCGCCGTACTCCCAGTCGGTGAAACTCGGCGGACAGGCGGAGCTGCGTTGCTTGGCGCCGGCCGGCGTCCCGACGCCGCGCGTCTTCTGGCTGCGGGACGCCACCTCGCCCTCGACGGCCCTCCTCGCTCCGCCCTCCTCTTCCTCTTCTGGGGGCGGTGGTGGTGGAGGGGGCGGAGGTGGTGGAGGGTCCCTTCCGGCAGAGGCCCCTTCGGAGGACGGGGGCGAGTGGAAGGGTGGCGGCGTGGTCGTGGACCCTTCGAAGGACCCTAACTTCATCGTGTCCTCGGAAGGGCACCTGCTGCTCGTGCAGGCGAGGCTCAGCGACGCCGCCAACTACACGTGCGTCGCCGAGAGCGTCGTTGGGCGTCGGATGAGCGAACCAGCCACGCTCACCGTCTACGGTAAGTCAGTCACCCCCAACCTTCTAACTCCCACCTCCTCCCCCTGAACACTGCCCCTGCAATCCACCGCTAAATAGTTCATTTATGCAAGGGATTGGAGTCATGTTGAGCTCAACTGACAACAAATTGAATCATTTCAACCAAATTTATTCACTCAATTAGCGCTCGACCAATTGGCTGTAAGGTTCTTTTTACGTTAAACTTCGTAAAATATTTAAGGTAAGGAGTGTATGTCTATGGACTGTGGTATCAAATTACATTATAGCGGACACATTCTTGGTATTTTTCAGGCCAGAAAAGCTGTTAAAAATTTATTTTAAGCTGTATTTCAAGTTGATTTTTTTGCCATTTTAGCGGTAGTTCGTGTATTTTTGAAATTCCACCAAAAAATTCAATTTACGAAAAAAATTAATTTTCCCAAGAGATTTTGTTTTCTAATAACTATCACTTTCGATAAAAAATATTGACCGAGAGTGATTTTCCCGTGGAAAAAATTTGTCGGGCCTATGTTACGAGATCTTTTTACGATTTTTCGCGATTTTCAAACCGAACATGTTTTTTAATTTTTTTAAAGTTCTTTATACACCGCACCGCAGCAAGGGTTTTTGTAGCAATTTATTCCAAAAGTTGAAGTGAATAAATGTTATTTAAGATAACGAGGTGATAATATTTTTGTATTTGAATTCCGCTCTTTAAGAAAGTACGGCGCTCTGTCGACAGATGGCTCGCAAGTTTTAGGTTAACTTCCTAACTTCTGTGTGATTTTCAAATTGCTCTCCATCGCGGATATTTATATTTCCTGATTTGAGGTCTCTTTTTCCCCATCCCCTCTGCCTCACCTTACGTTGTAGAAAACACAATCCTTTTCCCTTTTCCACACTGTTGCCTTATTGGCCATCTCTCCTCTAACACTCGCAATATTTTGTTTCCCGTCAGTATGCTCTGCATGCCTTTTTTGCTGTGATATCCGGAACTCCGCCTTAAGTTTTGTATTCATCGGAAAATTGTTTCATGAGATCCAAAATACTTTTTTCTTGCGAAGTTTAGGAAATATGTATCAAGTTTGGTAGCGTGTTTGTTATCCAGTAATTGGCATGGTGGCATTCATCTAGTTTTTTATTGCGAAAGAGCATACATGTCAGGTAAATGCTCTCTTAGGAAGATATTTTTGCCCTTAAGCTTTAATTCTAAGTTTATGTGACAACTGGCTAAAATAAGTTTCGCAATTCGAGGTCTACTGTCATAAGCATTGAAATCCCCGAGTAGGTTATCTATTGCCATTAACTCTCCTGTATCTTAAAAGAATGCCACATTATAATATCACACGTTATTCCAAATCTGGTTGCACATAAAAGAAGGCAGACCTGCTGAGACATGCCTACGCTCCTCTCGACGGTATTGCGTACGGAATATTCTCATTCTAATAGCGATAATCTCGAATGTATTATTCTTGTAAATGATGCCGATAGACGCTCATTTCATGGATCCGACGTGACGACACACCACGACGTCCTGTGGGAGTCGATCCTTCGTCACTTGCATGTGGTGTGCGGCTGCAGGCCATGAATCGTTCGCAATATATAGTGATTGAGGGCTTCCGAGGAGTGACGGGGGACTTTTGAAGGCTCTCTGGCACTTCTCAGTGCGGGGGTGGCGATGCATTCCGTGCCTTGGCTGATCGCCGTTCCTGGGAAGTGGACGTTCGGAGAAAGCGATACTCCTCTCAGAAGGGAAACCGCTCCCTTCCGATGCATCGCTCCGTGCTCACGATGGACGAAAGCGATTGCTCTGCCCCCTCTCGGATCTGATAAGACTTCACACCCGAGCTGGAGTGTGATAGGAATATCTCAGCCTCCCATCTGAGTCGTGTGGTCTTCCTGCTGGCCCATGGCCACGTTCTCTCCAGATATTCACGCCATTCTCTGGATCAGCGTGTTAAGTCCAGGGTATAGAGCGTTTGTAGGCGCTCCGATTGGTCTAGAGCTCCAGTTCGGATTTTTGAAAGCCCTAGCATGAATTCAAACACGGTGAGATTTTCTGGTCGCCAGTTCTTCCCCGAAAACTGCAGGTGGCGCAGAGAAATAAGAATCCGCCTATCCCATTAATCCCCCGAAATTCTCTCCCCTCTGGGCTTGTTGAACTCTGCTCTTACTCGTTCAACCCCTCCATAACGACTTTATCACTGGGTGGAATCGTTTCTTTTATGGAAATACCGAGAAGGCGATGAATTCAAATGTCTTATTTTGTAAACGTCGTTGATACTACGTTTTTCGGCCTTAAAACATATTTACATAGGTACCTCCGAAATAATGTTTATCCAGGTGGAGATAATGCCTCTTCATAGATCCCTGGTGTCCTATTCGGTACGCGATGTTGACCTCTGTAGTTATCGTATCCGCTGTTGGGAATAAATTCAGCTCCTGAAATATTAATGTTTCAGAAACCGAACACAGCATTTATGCTCATCGCGCCTATCTCGGTTTTAATTGTATTATTACAGGATCTAATTGCTGTCTTTGTAATCAGTGATCAACCTTGAAAGGTACACGCTTAACATAATTGCAACCTTAAAGGTATGTACATATTTAACATGCCTTAAACATGTTTGCACAAATCTCATTATCTTTGGGAATATTGATTTGGTTCTTGAATTAGCTCTTGGAGTTTGTAAATATTGCTGATTACGTTTTCTCGGAATTTCCCCCAGGTGAATAAGGCTGTTGCTGCAACCGTTTCAACGGCTTTCTCTACCATCGTCTTCAGGGCTGAAGCTCTGCCCTGAATTAGCCCTGAAGGCGGTAGCAAAGACAATCGTCGAAACGTTGTCAACGACAGCCTTCTTGGCCCGGTGGATACGGACCCGGTTACCGAGAAAACTTAATCAGCCATGTTCGCCGGGAAAACTCCAATTCCTTCTTGGAAATATTTTTAACAGCCACAGTCAAAAGCTGAGTTTATTTGTTGACATGGTGAAAAGAATTCAGAAAGTATAATCGTATTATTATAAGAGTGGGTGAGGAATAAATTGATAGGCTAAAGAGTCTTTTCATCGTATTTTTCACTGCTTCTGAAGGGGTACTTAAAATTTCCGGCCATCTCTAGATTGTTGCGTTACTAATAGCAAGTGGCGCATCCTCTAAAGCCAAGCTTTATTCTTGAAATTATTTGTGGAAATAAAGCTATTATCTTTGCAACATGAATACTAGAAATCGAAGTGCTTCCAAGAGGCTGCTAGATAACGCTAATTTATTGCATCGAAATCCTTCGCGCTCCAGAATGCAGGGTCTAAGCTATCCGGCCAATCGACGTTTCGGGCGATCATTCAGGGTCTCCTGCGGAAGGAATCGTTAGCAAGAAAAAAAGGATCATTTCCCAGCAAAACCGCAGTGAAGGAATTTTAATCTGCCCCCTTTTGTTCCTAATCACCGCAGACTCACCGCATTGGTACCCGAGTGATTTTGGCGATGACGTGTGCGCAGATGTTGACCGAGAGATTTGCGACGCTCGCCAAAGGTTAACGCTCCGACTTGGACACATCCCTGGTGGCCGTGCTCGTTATACGTCTGTCTGTGTGTCCCTTTTTCAGGGTTTCCATCTAGGGATTTGTGGTCCTTCTTTCTCTTCCCCTCGTCACGTCGCTGACCTCTCCATCCCCCTCCCGCCCCCTTGCGCTAGTCTCGGAAAGGTGCAGAGTTTGCCACTTAAGAGGGGGGGTGGGGGTGACATTCCCCAAGTATCGTTCGATGGAAATCGTAATGACGCCGGCCGCGCCACCTGGTGTTCGACAGCCGAAGCTAAAGCAGCACGTGTGTCGCATCCGAAATGGGGGTTTTTGGGATTGGCGTCTCTTATGGGACTGAGGGGGTGGGGTGGAGGGGGGGGGGGGAGAAGGGGTCTACATTCCAGCCTCCCGTCCCTACCCGGTCGGGACGATTACGTTTATCTGCGAGGGAGCGGGGTTGGAGGTTACGCGGATCGCGAGGGTAACACGTGAAGTCAATTAAGTTTCATGTTTCCGGAGAAGTAGCCCCCTCGTCCGTTCGTTTTTGTGTCGTGTCATATCCCGAATGGACAGGGGATGCTTCCTTGTCGATTACTACCCCTTGTCTTGTGATGGGGGGGAAGAGAGTGATGGATGGCAAGAAGGGTAATGAATAAAGATTTGAGGAGAGATTCCGTTGCTGGAGCATCATGCCGCGACATAATGCGAATACGTATTGATGTCTGATGAGAGCGTGGAATACGAGCGCTGTGCAGCGAGACATTTCCTGCTCGATCTCTGCGCGTTTCGCGAAAGCCGTTCCCTTCCGACGCTCTTAAACTTGTTTCGAATTGTGAAGTTCAATGGCTTTCACCGTAAAATTATTTGCCATTGTTGCCCTCTCTCATGCCCTGCTGATCACTCCTTAGGATATGCAATATTAATGCTGACATTACCAATTCGAATCACTCCAAAGCACTCTTTCCCAGAATCTACTGCGTGTAACCTTATGTTAATGCTGCAATTATACGATTTTGAATGAAACTGAAGACTTCCTTCATCAGTATTCTACCGGTTTTATAGGTTTTGATGAACAATTTCCGCGCTGATTTTCCACATTCCATCGCATTTCCCATTTCACTCTTTATTCAGGCCAACAGGCATCAAATCTGTCTTCATCCCGTGTTACGTAACCTATTCTATTCCCCCCTCTTTTAGTTTTTACGGAACATTCCACCTTCTATAACAAGTTATGTTTCCCATTCCTTGCCTATGCTGTGCCATCCCGTTGTTTATATATAAATTGTTGTCTGGTTTCCATCCGAGTACAATTTATATATGAAATTCGCAAAGAAAGGACAAAATCTTATACATCCTGTTGTTGATTGAATTCTTTTAGATTGACGAGAGAATGCTTTGGTTAAAACTTTTAGAGGATTATTTTTGAGAATAAATCTTTAGAAAGATGGGCCCCTTTATTTTTCTAATTTTATTGTTCCATAGCCAAAACGATTGAAGTAATTCAATCATACGTTTCCTCAAATCCACCTGAACTCCACCCATCGTAAAGACCGCGGTGGTCTTGAGAGAACTATGCTTTTTATGTCTTGCTTTGTCGTTATCTATGACATTATTTTGTTCACCCAAATGAGAGGGACAATGATTGATTATCATGTGAGAGTGAAAAATTAGCCTTTTTCTATCGGTATCCTTGACATTCTGAGAACGCGCATATTGTTCTATCTTCACTATTGCGAAGGTTACTCTGCGATATCAGGGACCCGATTCAATAAGCTATTCATTTCTAACATAATAGAATTGAGTCCTATATGTTGAGTACGTTCCCGTAAGCATATTGAAATATTTGTATGCGTTGAAGTATTCCATTCTGATGTCTCACTACACGATTGCTGGCGATCCGTCGCCAGAAACTTAATATTCGTAGAATTCACAAAACCACTATGGACTGCAAATCGCGCCCTGGATTGAACCATAATTTACGACAGCAGCGATTTGATAAATGCCGCGTCGAGAGGGCAACCACGAATCGTAAATATTTTCAGTGTGGAAGCCTCGGGTTCCAAGAGTAGGTGCTTGTGATATCATTTTAAATCGGCGTGTCGAAAGTAGTCAGTCCAATGACTGCAATGTCAGTCGGCAATTGCTCTTGCATGAGCCAGGCAAAGGCTAGCGAAACGGTGCTTCAGTTCCGACACCCTCCGCCAGGGATCGCCGCCTTTCTCGGATGTCCCATCTACCTCAGTGGGGTGCCATCCTTCTCATTTCTCCCCTTAAGTAACCAATCGCCTCGGCGATGACCTCGCGTGGATTTCTATTTCTCATCGGCGCTGTTTCCTTCCACAGGAGAAGATGCTGTAGGCAGCGCGAGAGGCTCTTGACTGCTTAGGGATTGGTTCAAGGCGTATGTGATGACGGTACTTGGTGGTATCTCGAATGCACTTCGCGATGTGAGGTACTTACCTATAGAGCAAAAGGCGTTTGTGTATTCTGCTATCATCTTGATCCATAATCAACACGTGGAAAGTTGGGTAGGGTGTATATTCTGATTTTACAAAGAACTAACAAAACTCAAAGAGTGCCAGCAGTCATTTATTTAACTTCACATGGTCTTTATTTACAAATTCATTATTAACTGCCTCGCTTATTTATAAGACATACATTATATTAATTTAAGCCCTACCGGTAGCTATCTAGTTGTAACAAATCCGGGAAGAAATCCAAAGATATTTTAAACTTAACTGTAGTTATCTTCAGTTTTAAAGCAAAACGATATTTCCATGAATAGTAAAACAAAATACCAGGCCACTTTCGATTCACATTTCTTCAAGGATGCCTTATTGATGATTAGACGATGCTTATTAATGATTAGACGACTTATTTATGCTTTTAAAGTAGGAGAAGAGTTGCCTTTTTATCTCAGTGATTGTATGCATAAGGGATTAAAATAGAACGACCCTCCGAAAAACAGGGAGAACTTTGAGAATTTTGAAATCCTCTTCATGTCGCCACCAAGAAGTTCATTTTTATTAGTTACTTGACTTCCGGTCAAGGATGTCTCAGAAGTGGAAATCTCTTCTTTCGAAAGCTTACTTCTATTAATCATTTCTCCATCTTCTGTCGTGCTCTCGACCGATTTCATTGATCGCTCCGTCTACTCCTCTCACCCCTCCCCTAGAACCAATTCCTCGCCACCGCGGTTTTTGGCACGGCGGCCGCCATGGCACGCCGGTCCACGTTCTTCCGCGTCGCTTGGCTCGACGTCGTTCGCCGACTGCATCCCGCAGGGTCATGTGACCCCTTAGTAACCCTTTTGTTTACCCTCCGCACCCCCCATCTCCCGGCACACTGAGGAATCGCTCGTCGTACCCCGGGTACGCCGAGATCGCCTGTGTCGGACGCACGCCGCGCCGTGCAAGACGTGATCTGGGCACGTAAACCGGTTGGAGCACGCATTGTTCGGAGCGCACTGGAGGACCACGCATCTGGCGAGGGAGGGACGTGTTGCCTAGGCGGCGTGTGGCGTGCCTATTCCCATTAAGATTACGTCCCATTGCGAACGGACATTGATTCCGATGAAATTTAGCAAAGTATCGCCATGAAAGAAATCACGAATGGAAAGCTTATTCATGCTCGTCTTACTGACCTTCCACTGCTACTGTGTGATTCAAAACAAATGGCGAATTCAAACTTTTCTTTTGCATTGTTTAAAAAAAATACACTGCTTACACTGAGCCATAGCTATTATAAAACATTATGTTGGTCCAGAGTATACAGAGTATTCGTGGAATACATATTTAATCAACACTTTTTTCAGCCATAAGAGCCGAGTGTATCGCCATTTTAATTTAATTATCCCTCTTTGGCATTAATTATTGCAGTCATTGGCTAGTAAGTAATTGAAAAATATAAGTTTGTTTAGTTCCTGAATTTTATGAACATCCAATGCCATGGAAGAGTTCACTTCTTATAAACAGTTGCATGCTAATGTGGCGTCCTTCTCACATAGAAAAATGCTATTTTTCTCCATTTTCCCCCTAAATTTTATTTAACACCATATTAGTAATTTCAAAATCAGTTTGCAAAATAAAGCATAGAAATTCAGAATTTTCTTGCTCACGCCAAACAGGAAACACGTTTTTTTATAAGCACCAGGAAATAGAATAATAGGACATTTAACTCATTTTACGGTGTGACCAACTTGAAGTGGCAATTGAGGTTTCTGTTTCTTAAATAAAGGTGTTGTGGTATGTACATGTCATATTTATCATTCAGTCGAAGGATATATCTCCCATTGAATGTGAGAATACCTACGTATGATCAAAGTGAGAATACCTACCATAAGATTATATTTTAATCCAGGCTAGTTTAAGATTCTTACGTCTAAAGAGTTTTTATCTTCTGTTGGCCCTGCATACATTACCGGTGATAGTTTTCCTGCTTAAATTTTTGTTGCCTCTCCATTTTACATGCGAATTGGTTCTATAGCCATCAATGAAAAAAATGAACGCTGAAATTCGAAAGAACTCAAGAGTCTTTTAGTTTATGTTCCGTTGCATAATGCTTTTCTTTTTACCCAATTACGCTGGCACATTCAATAACTCAAGGTTTGATATTGTGACAAAGCTTCAAATATAAAAGAAATTATAACTGTAGGTTATGCTATATTTATGGAGTTAATTTTTATTCACATTCGTCCCCAGGCACAAACCCACAGCCCTGGACCGCATCTAGTCCAAAAAATGTCACAATTATTTGGTATAATGAAATTGTATTGTAAATAGGTAAACTTGCGCGACAATATTGATTGTGCGAGAGCCCCATCAATTATTCGTAGTCTAATAGCCTAGGCTTATTCGTAATAAGTGTTCGTCGACGCGGGAAACGAAAACTGAATTCCGTGGGAACCTGACGACCGACGTCGACTTAACGGAAAGCTTCCCCTTTCGTCCGTCGCAAGGGGCGAGGGCGCCATCGCTTGGAAGCGTGGGAGGATGTGCAGTCTGCCGTTTCGTATTTTTTCGTTCTTGTTCTCATTTTAAAGTCGTGTTAGGTCCGCTTCTATTCCTTCTTCTTTATGGGCCTTGCATGACGTGACTACTTTCATCAAAGAATGAACTACCGCCAAACAAGACTTGGAATACACTAGCCATTAAATTCGCATCGCGTTAGCGCCAGGTGGTGCTGTTAAAAGCGCTTGTGTAATGCATACCAAGTGTCGGGAGTGATTGCATGGGATTGCAATGATTTGCTGATGCGGTCTGAATGTCTTTTTTACTTAGCTGTGGGAAGTCTCCATTTAAATCTACGAATGTGACAGATGGGATTGTTATTGTTGAAATATAGCCATGCGAAATCTATATTCCCGCCATTACAGCATGAAACGCTACATATTATTTTGATATTTTTGATGTAAATATCAGGAGTTAAGGTCAAATTAAAATTGTAAAACTCCGGCCAACGTTTCGGATGTATTATTTATCCATCCTAGGGCTATCATGAAATTTTTCTTAATGAATATTTTTTTCCATAATCCTTTTCGAAAACCGTATCGTTTAAAATATATAATTAACAGTCATTAAAAGAAATATGTGTAGACATCTTCAAGATCACATTGCCTTTTAAGTTTGTTGATATTTTATTTACATTTGAAATTTCGTTGCTTGGTTTATTTCTATGTTGAACAGTTATGTTTCATTTATTTAATTATAGTAAATTTTACTTAGATTGGAGATGCCTGTCCTTTTCTTACAACTTTTTTTTTGTTTTTGGGTATATTAAAAAAAAGAAAAGGAAGTTCATATTTTTTCATATTCTATTACAAACTGCAATTTAGGATGGAAATCATTATCATGCTGTAAAATAGTGTTTTGCTGAATTTGATTTTTTACTGCAATGTTCGAAAATTTGGCAGAAGCTTAACATTTTTTATTTTACCAAAACTCCTGATATTTACATCAAAATAAAAGAATTCTAGAAAACTAAGAAAAATTTCTTAGCATTTTTGGAATTGATTGGTATGTAATATTCTCATAGGGGTAAATACTAAAATATTTGTTGTAATTTCTCTTATCCATGACATTGAAGAAAAATCGAAATCGGTTGTTGGCCTTAGTGGCGGTTAGGGTTATGGTCCTTACCTGCTAACTCTTAAGGTCTTGGGTTGCTGTCCCGCTTGGGTAAATTTCTCACCATCCAGTGTGTGATTGGGTATCTGTGTCCGTACAGTATTGTGTGCCATAAAACCCTAATAAGTACATACATAAGGCACATATTGCTGTTATTCAGTGGTAGATTAAAATAAATAAATGATGACTCTCATGCCTATTGCATATGTCCCATACTCTCCTTCGTGCGTATTATTATTCGCACTTTAGTTTCAAATTAATCTTAAAGATATTCGAACCATCCATGAAATCGATGTTATTCGCTGCTTATTAACAGTAGCGAATTGGCCATTTTTAACGAAAAATCTACGTCATCAGGACGACATTTTTTCTTGAGCTAAACAAGATTCAGCTATTTTTATTCTAATCCAACCATTCTGAAAGTTACCACGAAATGCGCTAGGTTATCAATTATCGCCTCTGGGTTGAATTGAAAGTTGCAGTTTTGAAGATGGTGAGTTGTTTTTTCCTGTAATTCCGTTGTTATAGAATACTCGTTGGTAAGCATTTTAGATTCGAGTGACAATTTTTGGCATCTTCTCCTTACCTGAGTAATGTTCGTTTAAAAACCTTCTTGGGATTCAGTTTTAAAAGGCTCCCACTATATTTTCCCCATCATATCTTGCTTTCATTGCATTCTGTTGAGTCTAAAAGGATTTAGGGGTTTTCTTGAGTGTTATTTTCTCTTTGAGAAGTTGATATTTTAATATTTAGTCTTAATAAAGTGATTCCTTACTTAGAAAATTATAGACTGTTATTTTTTCGACAATGGTTTCGGCATCTATGATGTCATCGTCAAGACATATCAATATTTTTGTAATTTAACCTTCATAATGACCTTATAGATGTCGAAACCTTGGCCGGAAAAAATAAAATAGTGAGGAATCGAGAAGTGATAAACCATTTCACGTTAGTCAGTTCCACCACGTAAAGCCTAAAACATTTACTTGTACACTTAGTCTTAATGTTTCACGCGTATTCAGGTTTTTAAAAATAATGCGAAATTTGACTATTTTCTATGAGGTTCCTCACACTTACGCTGATGGCTGCAAATCCACGCATTCGAAAATGCTCTGATATTTCGAACGAGACCCCTCACATTAATCTCCATCTCAATTAGACGAGTTGGCAAGTCGTTCACCTACGCCTCTAATCCTTATCATTTGAAATAAGTGAGATTTATTTTCCGTAATTCCCTCTTTATCGTACACATTTTTAGATTCAGCCAACCGAAAACAGAAAACTGTCGTTATTACTTGATTTAATCACTTTTCAATGCTACGTTAAACTAATATCCCCCTAAGCCACATGGAATCTGAAATTCACATAGGTATGTAAAATAGACGGAATATCCTTTACGCTGATATCCTATCCTGGTATCCACACTCTGGTTCTGGTATCGACAAAATCTCACAGCTTTGATTTAAATTGGAGATCTCCAAAGATGCAAAAGAATGTAGCTTAAATAAACTCAATAGCTTAAGAGTTTCTTGCGCTTGCTTTACAATATTTCTAGGTACCTACATATTTGAATCATGTGCGGAAGCCTAATGTTGGATGTAGGTATGTATTTGAACCAATGCCGTTGATGTAAATTGCTAAAGGGAGGAGACTTAACATTCTTCCACGTGGGACACCCATGTGAGAAGAGTTGCCTTTATGATGTTTGTCAAACGTCCTCGAGTGATGCGGAAATGCGCCCGAACTTCGGAGTGGCGCCGGACAGGGGTCACTTGGTGCTTGACCGGTCGCTCTCTCCGTTCTCGTGGGGGGGCACTCAACATCCCCCCTCCTGCTCTGTTAAGGCCACGCCCACTTGAGGGTGTTCGTCTCCATGTGTGGAGGATCTCTCCCGTTGGGCATTGTTCTCCGCCCCGAATTAGTTCGTTTCATTGCGAACTTGCATTGTGGATGAGTACCCGTGAGAGGAGTGCATTTTGGTTTTGAAACAACAAAACACTTAATTGCTTTCGAGGAATTTTTTTATTTCCCAGCAGTCCCTGAGAAATGAATGAATCTATTCAAAAAGACAGAACACTAATTGCTTGGTCATCCTGCGAAATTTAGTTGAGTGTGGGACACTTCTTCGTTTTGACAATGAGATTTAAAAAGCTTTAGAGGAAATGTTAGTTGTAATTGTAGTCGTTTCAAATGCAGGTGACATAATCAAATGAGAGTTGATACGGATGGATGAAATTGTTCTCAATGCGTAGGCGGGATTATTTGGAAGTTGCCAGAAAGGATCCCAGTTTCTATCATCGATTCTGAACGCATTTTTTTCAGATGTTTTGATGAGATTATATCCTAAACTTTGGATAATTCGGCTGGTAATAATAAACTATTCACTTTAGTCCAAATCTGTTTTGGTACCTTGCAAGAAGTCATATTTTGCATTTGTACTTTAATTTCAGCGAACCAGCTATGACTGGAAACAATGCTGGTAATCGGCTCAATTTGAGAGTTCACAACCTCCTTTAGATGTCCCATTTTTTTATCTCTTATCTTATTCCACTAAGATTGCACGGCACGGCGTCCTTTCAGCTGGAGTTTAATTTTTTATACAGAGAGTACTAGCAGGGCGCTAAGCCGGCTTGAGTAAGAGTATTAGTTGCTTTTCGCAGAAAATTGACCCAGACCGCGAGCGATGTGTTGGCCGGTAGGGTGGAGGTTGACGAAGAGCGAATTCTTTGCTGCACCACACTTCAGGACGTTAGAACTTTCCCTCAAACGTTTTTTAAAAAAATCACGAGAAAGCTTGTATGTGACCGCCTGATCAGCTGAAACAAACCCTTACGACAAAATTATGCTTAATGTCTCGAATATCGAAAAAAAGGGTGAATCGGTTGAAGGGTTGGAAGATAGGGAAAAACAGAGAGGGTACGAAGGAAGGGGGTTAATGGAAGAGAGAGAGGTTGAGGAGGAGGGAGCTGGAAGCATACAACAAGTCATTAACAATATCACAATCAGCGTGTATACATTTCAAAATTTCAACTTGCTCGAGAGAGTCTAGCCGGGGGCCTTCACCTTCAACGTGTAAAATTTCCAGGGAAAAATCACTCTTATGTCCGTTGTCCAATACGTCCTTGGCGAAGTTTTAATTTAAATGCCCGTATTTAAAACATGCTTTTTGTTCCTTAAGTCTATCTTGAAATTTCCTACCAGTCTGCCCGACATAGACAGCTGAACATTCGCACTTGAGTCTGTACACTCCAACCCTTTCCAATTTTGGGATAATGTTTTTGGTTTTCGAGAAAAAATTTGGTTTTCGAGATTGTAGTTGTTGTAAAATGCTGTTCTACAGTGGCTTCTCGGGAGAACCTTGGTGGCTCGGAGGAACAAATTACCCAAGTAAAGAAATTTCCTCCATTTGTCTGAAGGGTCACAATTATGGGAGGTTCCATAAATGGTTAGGACAGCCATGGTCGTTTAATTAATACCTAAATGTGGAAAAAACTAAGTTATTACCTTATTATTCAAAATGACTATCTAAATTAAAATGGGTATCAGCCATTTCCAAGCTTTGGACTGAGATTCAATTGTGTTGAGCTCGTGAAATGATTTGTAATAGGAGCAATTTTATGTGAAAGTTGAAGCATTTTGTATTTATAAATAATACGCCGTCATAGTATGGAGCACTTTGTCGCGTTTTCCACTTTAATCGCGTTATTTCTCCTTCAATGCGTCATGTCCACACCCGTTCGACATAAATGCACCTTCGGGAGGGCGGGTTGGTGCGGGGGGAACCGCGTTGCGTCGATTCACGAAAACCTCGGGAGCGGAAAGCGCTCTGCACCCCCTCTGTGACATTCTGCTCTCTTTCTCGCTCACTTAAACCGCGGGCCATTCCCGGCCAAGCATTAAAATCGTCTGGCACCATCGGGGGCCCGAGATAAAGTCCGTGAATTCGAAACAGGTCTAAGTGAAAATACAGAGGCTCTTTTAGCCGACCAATAATTTATGGTTCAGCTCACGCATTAGTGTCTACTTTTTGCGTGAGCGTCACATTTCTTTCTGCAGCGCAGTGACTGTCGACTGCTCCAGCTTGCAGGTTTTAAGTGGGAATATATTTTTACGCACTAGAGCGAAACAGGCAACTCCATATCCGCGAATTTCGGTTGCCCCTTTATATCAGAGGTGTTCACTCGAGATGAGTCTCTTTTTATTGCGGTTACGCAATTGATAATATTTGAACTCTAGATTTCATGGATGCACATCATTCTCAGAACCATGTTCTATTAATTAATTTATTTTTTTAATTTAATGAATATCGCTCGCGATAGTGCGTAGCTCGAGTCCATCTGCCATAACCGATGAAATCAATGATTCACCAAAACATTCTTAATGATTAATGATTCATAAATACTTTCCTAGATAATATTTTTAGTCATCAAGCATTACTAAGATCAGCCCATTTTGAATGCCATCATCGTCACGCATGTTATGGCAACCGTGGCATTTCCCACTAATGTCAATGCTTTGCTCTGGGCATCATGCCCGTTAAATCTACATATCCGAAAGAAAAATAAGGCCTTGTGCACCAATTATCAGAAGACTCTCAGTCATGCCCTTCGATCTCTGATGCATATAATTTTTAAGATGATAAGATAACGTATAATTTGATGTTGAAACGTAAGAATATTCAGATTTCTATTCTTATCATCTTTCCCTATAGCGTATGTGAGTGTTCGTGATTGTTGGAATTTTAGATCAATGACAACTTAAGTATATAGGTCAGATCTCCAATCATGGCGATTGCACAAATGATGTGGTACGCAGTCACGCGCACGGGTGAGAAGATATACAAGCTAAAGACGGTGACATTCGCCATGAAAAAATCATTTGACTTGACCGGGATTCGAACCCGAATCTCCCAATTGCCGGTCAGGTGTGTTAGCCAGTTACGCCACCAAGCCATGTTAATTCAAGAGGAACTTCAGCGGGGGGTTTATATGGGTCGGAGAATTGATGATTGAGGAAAGAGCATGAGTATTGGTCACTGGAAGTTTAGGTTTGGGTGTGGCGAAGGGTGACGCAGGTGTGCCTGTTTTCTGTTGATGTTTTTCTAAGGTTTCATAGTCGGGAGCGATTATTTCTCTCCGTGGGTCGCAACGGGCAATTTGCGAACAATTAGAGTGGATACATTGGGTGATGAGGGATAGAGTGTTGCCACTCTGGGTGCATGGATGACTATATGGTGGTCGTGAGATACTTCAGACAAGGAAATGTGGCGACGCCGCGCCGTCGGGCGAGTGCTGAAACTAGGATGCCACTCGTGAGATTTGGGGTGACATTTAGTGAATGCTAGCCTGATTTTATGGTTATGAGTATCATTGGCATATTTATTCACATATTCCATTCCCATTTTCCCACCACACAACTGAACGTTTTGAAGCGGGAACTAAGGGCAGAAAAACGTAGGTAGTTAATCTTCTGATTAGCAGTTAAGGAGTCACACTTAGCAGTTCCGTGGATGAGATGCCTTTTCCTGTGGGCAGCAGGCGAATGAAGCCGATGGCCAATTGTTGTAAAGAAATGTAATTTAAACCGGTCTTTACTTCCCTGAAACATATCTAAATCTACGACTCTTTGCTGCTGTTCTCTCCATTTCTAATTAAACTCAATACTTAATTTATGTATGAAATACTTTTTACGGATATTGTCCATGATAAAATGACGAGATCAGTGGAAATATTTAATCCCTGTAGAAAGAAAATGGTTCATAATATATATTATGAAAGTAATATTAATATTTTCCGCTATTGTTGTCCCATTTACTGTGTGGTCAGTTGCCATTGACATAATAATCTATAAATATTTAATTTCTGTCAAATATTTTATGCATATATCTTTGAATTGTAGGTGTAGCTGTTTCACTGCAGTCAGAATTTCATCCAATGCATTGTAATGGATTGTAACAGTTTCCGCATAGCAATAGAATCAAAATCAAGCCTTTCTTAAATAAGAATTATGAATGGCAGCTTTAGAGATGACTAGCGATACCAAATAATTGTTTTAACAAGATCAAAGGAAAATAAATGTACCATTTCTTGTAAATTGAATACGGAATACAATGCAGAACACATGCGCTTGAGGTAAAAAGGTTCAACAATCATTATTCTTGCTGACTCACTGCTGAGGTTTTCCTAATGGTGTTAAGGTATCCATCTTTAAGTTTATTGTCGCTATGCTGAGAATATACTTAAATTCTTTGTGTAATTTGAATAGCAAAGCTTTAGTGGCAGTTTGAGGCAGACCCAACGCATTTTTGTACTCCACGAATCGCCTTTCGTAATGTGATTCAACTGCGACAAATCCAGAGAGTAGTGAACTAGTAAAAATTAAAGTCTTCAATACTCCATTTTTAAATCTTAGATATTTCCTCTCTATTTAACCTCTATTCTTATCTATTCCTAATGTATATGTCGTAATGGTATAACCCACCCCTTTCAAACAAGTGATAGATTGCGAAGTGTTGCGCAATTGTGTATATTGGACATGTTATCATCGGGTGCAATGGAATAGATTCTGAAATTCAGTTTACGATGAATGTCTTAATAGCGCAAATTTTTGTCAGTTTTATTTCTTTACATTTGCGATGAAATAAAATTTTCAAGTCTTTGCCACTACCTTTTCATTCATGCAACTTACGATGTCACTTTTTAAAGGCGTTATTTTAATTCTGGTGGGAATATCAGTTTCAGAATTCTCTTCTCCTCCACTTCGTTGAAAACTTTCTAGAGTTGTCAGTGGGGGCGTATCGGGTTCTTGCGATGAGACTGTCGGAGAAAATATTTTCGAGCTGCTTATTAGCGCCGTGAGGGACAGGAGGAGAAGACTGGTTTTATTCTTTGGAAGAATGGAACCTTGCAAATGACAACTCGCTACGGCTTCTTCGAGCCTTTGGGAAAACGGTGGCGGTGTAAGTTTTGAGACAACTTCTCGCGAGAGACGCCATTTTAATTGTGAGTGTATTTGGCTGAAGCCTGACAGTCGCTGTTGGGGTCAGGGCGACTGGGACTGTCGAGTGAGCTGTCCGAGCGACCACGTCGCGAGTTTATTTCGACGTTTGCCTCTAGGCTTTAGTCTTGGTCGTTTTGATCTGTTTTTAACCGTCTCTCGGAATTTAAATTATTATTATCTCCTATCGGAAAAGCTTTGTTCCACTATTATGTCGACACCTGAAATAAAGGGTGCGAGGAACTCCTCCTGATGGCGAGAGGAACTGGAAAGCAAAATTCTTCCATGTCACGCTATATCCCAGTACGTTTTTTTTACTTTGCGTTGCTCGAATTAATTCTGATTCGCTGATTACTGCCTATCGGGATGGCTAAACATTCATCGCGAGCGATAAACAGTCAATAGGCACTAGCCTAGACCGGCACTGAGAACTAAATCTTAAGGGTGGTAGCGTCTTTTTTTTAGGATTTTCTTCATTGTAATTGAATTATTTAATTTCTCTAGTATTTATGCCTTTTTTCATTTCCCGGAAAATGCCTAGAATTCTTTACACTATCCTCAGATTGTTTCATCAATTTTCTTCCGTTTATGCCTTTGGCTCGTACCGTGGTTATATAGTCTCTGTCACTTGTCTACGGTGGACTTGATATTGATTTTCTGTTGTCGCCCGTAGTAACCAAATTCCGCGAACGCATTCTGAGTAAAAATGTTGAGTTTTAACAATTTTACGTGAAAAGAGAAAAAAAGCTTCTTAAAAAGTTTTAAGTAGGTACCTATTTATTTTAGACTTCTCTTAAATCAGTGTATAGTTAGCATTCATCATTATTCTTCCTAGGTAAGCATTAAGAGGATTTCTTAGTCAGTTTTTATCTCAACATTTCATGCTGCAGCGTAAAAAGCTTGTTTTGCGTAGGCTTTGCTGAAAGCTGTTGATGCTGTTTGAATGACAATGCGTCAATTTCAACGTGCTTGGTCATGGTTAAGGCCAGCTAACTATGTTTCCACTCTTGTAAGGTGATATTTTCGGAGATCTTATTTCTATGCTCTGGCTATTTTCACGGGTCACTGATAGAATTCGTTGTAACCACCAGTTATAAACTCCTTGCAAGTCGCCCAGAGCGTTCGGTTGAATGAAACGAAGTGCTCCTTGCTGTGGGAAAGCAGGCAGGTATCGGAAGGAATTGGGCTCGCGGTGACTGGGGGATACTTTCTTGAGTCGACGACGCCCACTGCGGCACACCGGAGGCGAAAACTGCGCCACCGCGGTGGCCTAACCCCAGACAAATGAAGAGCGCGGTTTAATGAAGCTGCCGAGGGAGGTGGGTGGGGGAAGGGGAGAGTTGGCAGGGAAGTGGGGGGGGGGGGGCTTACCGAAGCCGTTCCCTAGGAGACTGTGCAGTTCTGGAGGGGGAAGGGGGGCGTAGGGTGGAAGGGGCGTGGGATGGGAGGGGTTGTCAGGGGAGGCGAAGGAACCTGCTGACTCTAGAAACTGGGACGTAAATATTTGGGGGATTAGGGGGTGGATTGGTGGGGCTTGGGGAGGGTAGGTGGAGACGGGGAAGGGTGGGGGAGCGAAGGAGAGAGGATTCCGGGAAGGAAAAAAGTTGTTTTTTTTACATTTTCCACTCTCTTCCCCCTTCTTCTCTTTCCTCGTCGACGTCTTTGAGGTTTTAGCCTCAGCCCAATCAGTATCACAATGAATATTCATAAAGAAGCAAAGAGTTTAACTTTATAAAGAGCATGACTGTAATAAGATCACTACTCTAGGGTCTAAATAGGTACCTACTATCTTCCAGTGAACTTTTTTCATCAGCAATGTCAATATGTTTCTTGCGGAAGGGCGTCAGTACCGAAAAATTCCTTGAAAGCTCATTAAAGTCATAATTCCCCAAGGGAATCAATCCCAAGCACTCGTGATGTAATGCCAATACTCAAGCTAATGCAACATTCCTCTCTCCCGGCGTTTTAATCACGGAAAAATGTCTCCACGTTCTCAACGAAACGGTTGGCTTCCGTCACCCCTTTTGCCGCCATACACGACAGCCCCACTCTCTCGGTTTGTTAAACCCTTCCCTTCCCGCAATCACTGCTTTTTATCAAAACCGTGCCCCGTGAATGGTGCCCACGTTTGCTCTCCATCGCCTCTGCAGTCACAGAGTGGTGCAGGCTCTTTTGATTGGAAATCAGCGCTGCCTATCGGTGTGAGTGTGCGTTGAAGTTTGTGCATCGTGCAGTAGAGGGCGTTGGCGAGGCGTGTGACGCGCGATCCCTTGGTTCCGGCGCTAACGACCCTAAGGCGACGAGGCGTGTCGGCGACAATTAGCGGTATATAGACGGTTGTCTCTCACTGTCTGTCTCTCGGAGTGATAGGATGGGGGTGGGGAGGGGGTAGGCGTTGTCCGCGTTATTTAACGGAGGAAGGCACTGAAGAGCGATGCAGGGGAAACAAAAGTTTGTTGGGAGGACAGGGAACGAGTGCCGAGGAATGTGGCTGGACCCCTCAGCCTGTGTCCCTAACTAACAGACAAATTTATAGAGGTGTCCATCGTTGATACGTTAAAAAAAACACCATGACACGTTGCCTTTATATGTGTATGTTTCTTCTATTACGCTATCCTTTTTGGATAAATTAACTTACAAACTTTCAAAGATTTTAATATTGTTAAAAGTTTACTACCGGACTATTCACGACAGAAACCTCTTAAGTTCTTAGTCTCCATGGGTAATCAAATCTGATGTAATATGAGAGATACACCACCTGATGAACAGAACAATGAATTCTCTCTTCCCCCTTCTTCTATTACCCTTGCCTTTCATGCCTGGCCTATCGCCAATTTCTATCTATCTCTCTATCACCTTGTGTCTCACGCCTCTACGGCGACTCGCTGGCCCTAAAGCATATGTAGGCGTCGATTAGTATGCGCGTTTCATAATGAAATAACACACGGGGATGGGAATTAAAAACCTCTAAATATTACGAGTGCTTCAACCCACCAAGCTACCTAGTCTACCATGCCTGAGCCATGGCTGGCTTCATTGGTGCGAATTCGGTGGATTAAGGTCCGAATACCAATCCGTGTGAGTGATATTTCGTGGTAAATGTCACAGTTGTTTACTTCTCTTTTTGCTATCGCCCATCTTGCAGCATTTAGCTGTGTCTACTTATTTACATTAGTTTAATAAAACCTAAAGAGGAATTGGATCGTGTTATGAAGGAAATGTAAAATTGATTTGAATTTTTGTAAATAAAAATTTCAATAAAATAGTTTCAGCCATTTGCGAAATTGGTATATCTCCTGGCATTAGCTGTTAACGTTTCCGGTATAGGATTTTTTTTGCGTGCGTAACATTGAAATTGAATATGGCCTCTGATTTTGGCAATGCCATTAATTTCAGTGTTACTTTTTCTCAGAATTGAGAATGTTTGTTAAAATAGTTTATTCCTCTCCAGCACAGTGAACTAGAACTTATCCTGTTGTTCTACGCGGGGAATGCTAGTATTTACTCGAGTAGAAACCATTTTCGTGCACGTGAAAACAACTTAATGCTACCCTAATGTTTTTGATTAGTATTGTTACTGACCTACACTCAAAATATAACTATTAACATTCGCTTAGAAATCGCTCGCGTCCACCGACATCAACTCAAATCCCCGTAAAGCTACAATTTTCCGTTTAATTCTTCCAACTGATGTGCGCTGTGATGTACCTTCCTATATGCTCAGCAAATCGGTTGAGGATGAAATCGGTGCAGGTGAAAGGAACTAAGGGTAAGTAGGATAATATAGAAATTCGAAGGGGATTTCGTCTGCTCTCAGAATAGGAGGGGGGAGGTAGTACAAGTATATCGTGTTTCGCTTAATACTCTCGGAATAGCTGTGCGCTCAAGCACTGAGTGTAATCGTCTAGAATGACGGGGGATAGAGGGATTGGGTGAAGGAAAATGGGGGGGAATGAAGGGCAGGAGGAGGAGGAAAGGAATATCTAAGGCAGCAACAAACTCGAGAATACTCACGTACACAGCTCGCAATAGTTAAATACTCTTCCCGAACACGAACAACGAGTTAACCATGACCGTTCACCAAGCTCCTTTTTATTTCCACTCTCCTACTTTTGCGGCCTCTTGCGTGCTTTATAAACCTAAGTAAGAGGTAACGGAACGCGATGCTGCGGCCGCTTCAGGCTACTTAGGTGCGTTGCAGTGAGGGTGTTTGCGGAGGAACGTTGGGGCAGTTGAGGGGTTGAGGTTAGGAGGCGTTTCTGACTTGCAGTTGGATAGCAGGGAGGGCATGTTAGTGGGAAGAATTTCTTTTCAAGAGATTCGATAATAACGAGGACGTAAAAGGAGAGTGTTGGGTTAAGACTGCAGAGGGTGCGGGAGGCGAGGGTGCCTTAAGACGAAGTAGGGGGTGGGGGGCGAGGCGTGAGGGGGATGGTGCGAAGGGGTTGGTGGTTGCATCCTGGGACGGGAGGAAATGTGGGCGGAGATGGAGCGAGTCGGAAGCGTGGTCCTTTTAATCGATTTTGGGGTGTGCACCCCCACTGCCCATAAGTATAGGTTAAACGAGGAAGAGTCCACGGCGATTATTTATTTGTTGGGGAGTATTTATAAGGGAGTCAGAGAGGGGATGAAGATTTATGCTCCGCTATGGAGAATCGACGGCATCAGTAAATGGGCCGATTCCTCGTTGACTAGAGCCATATATTTTTCCCTTAGTTGATAGCGTTTCTTAAAAATTATTACTCGGAGGGCAGATGTTGCTGCTGCTACCTGCTACGGCAATAATTCGAATCGGAAATTAGTGTGGTGATTAAAATACTTAACCTTTTCTCGTAAAAATGATGCCCTGGCAATCCAGTGGAAGGCAATCATCTAAAACCTTAGGCACGGGTTGGCCTTGATTTTCATCGAGATAATTTTTAATTAAATTTGAGATACTTCTATTTTAATATACCTAATATTTGTGATTGGGAGCAACTTTTAGCTCCCAATATGACCTTAATTGGCTATTTGTGTTGATCTCAGGTGGCGTATTATTGTGTTTATTATACGATTTGCATCATACTGTAGCAAGAGTAGCTCGGGGAAAAGTTCATTTATTAAAGTTTTACATTCAAAAGGATCGGTGACATTGGTCTTGGCAAATCGTTAGTCCCAATGAATTGAGTCGTATTGTTTAACTTTTCCCGAAAACATTATCATACTATGATCATTAATAGAGTTGTCAAACTTAAAAATTTATTGTAATGCAGTTATCATATCCTTTTTTCATATCATGTTTATTGCAAGCTCCCGTCGCTGCTAAAGAAATTTTCCGATGCCAAACATCACGTTAACTTAGACTGACAAATTTGTTTTCAAATCCTTGTTTTCAATTTGTCACGAATTTAATCATGCTAGGAATTGAGTGCTTAATATTGAAAATAAATAAATGGTACTGAATTTGGATATCTATCCTTGCTGGATGAAACTTATAATGTAGCTCCTAAGGCCCGAGTAAAAAAGGTAAAAATTATAAATTCATCGTTCAATATTTATTTTGAGCTTTCTGTTCATTAGCTTAAGCATTATTTCTATGAGTGAAGTATACATTTTTAGGCCACCGTAAATATACCTAAACGAGAGGTTTCTGATGGAAATTGAATCATGCAGTCAGCAGCCGACCTCCATGGAAACGAGGAGGGCGTAAAGCATGCCGCGGGCCCAATTAAAAGACCGTTCTCGTGCACGTCCAACTAAATCCGAAAATAACTCGCCAAGTTTACGCCACGGGCGCCTTCTAACAAACATTTTGACGACGGATTCTGTGCCATTCATCTTCGCTAATTGTTTTTCTTTTTCTTTTTTGAGTCATATTTATTTGAGAGGAGATGCGTGATGCGAGACGGGAGTGGTGGTCTCACGGGAAGAGTCGAAAAAGTCTTCAACGCTCCGCAAATCTTCAAGGGGTAGGGTGGGGGGGGGGGAGCTGTAGAACGAGCATTTATTGCCGAGGGTCTCGTGGCGGGAGTCAAGGGGACATAATGTAGTGGAGATCCGAAGGGAGGAGAGAAGAGTGGTGGCCGTATTTCTCCCCCAATTAGACCAGCGCCGACGAATGCATCGCGGCGAATCGAACCCAACGGTGGTGGAGCCCGCGAGATGCGGAAGATGATATAGAAAAACGTAAAGCGAGGCGACGTACGATTCGGAAATGTGAGAAATAATTACGCACCCCCTTTAATGCTTCGTTCGCCGTAAAATAAAGAGCATAACTTGTACAAAAAAACGCAACTTAAAGTCTAGCTAGGTTCTGAGAATGAGAGAGATCGCATCACAATTTATCAGCGTACATTATCGCTCGTGGTATTTCAAGTTGGTAAGATGAACCGTCACCTACAGCGCTCGGATTACATGTGACTACGTTTTACTCCAGCGTAACCATAAAATTTGCCGTTCATTAATAAGTAGTCTTTTTAAATGGAGTCGAAAAAAGGTTGGGTGCGCAAGTAGCAGCTCAGATATTTCATAAGAAAAATACCGATCGAAAAACAACTAAATTAATTCTACGGTAAATTCAAAACAATGCATCAGACAGGTAGATTCGTACATTTGAAAATATATATGTTTTCTACTGGAAACGCTTCAGCCCAACCATTATTTATGAGTATCCACAGATGATCTTTGACGAAATTAATGTAAAAAGTAAACGGTAATTTGACCAGGGCTCGTTAATTTTTAATGACGTTTAAACTATGTCGATTCAGTATTATCATTAGTTAGAAATAGGGATGGAGTGAGCTAAGGTCTAGGCAGAGCTAATCTAAATATGGAAATATTTAGGAAGTGGCTTAGTGGAACAGGCGTGCGTTCATATTATTCTTGTGAGGGATCATCTTATCCTTTTAAGGACATTTAAGTGAGAAGTTAAATGAATGAATTCTTGTCAATGAAAAGATAGTGATTCAATGATTATCTGAGGACTTCACGTTTGCTCACATTCAGAAACTTTCTTTGAAAATGTTCGGTTGAATTAAAAAAAAACACATTTTGTACTACACTTGCTTAGTGTCAGCGTTAAAAACATATAACTCAGTATTCATCGGCAATCTTTATTTATCCAATATAATATTTATTTATCCAATCTATTTGATAGCTGTGATCCTGGATAACACCATGAATACTATATATATAATCTTCTTGGGTAAAACTTACCGTTCGCTCCCTCTCATTCTTGTCTCGGAAGAGTATAGTGAAGTGTAGTGTATGATGACGGCTAATTCTCCTCGGTTACCGCTGAGGCCTCGTCAGGTGTCTCAAATTCTCCTCAAGAGATACAGCCGTTAATTACGAGCTAAATAATAACCAGGATAGATGGAGGAATTCGGAGGTATTTTACGTGTATCATGCTGGGCAAAGTGTCGCAGAAAATTACTGAAACCTACATTTGGCTGAAATAATAAACTACAGCTATGTTTAGCTTAGAAAGTATCACCAGCTTTACCCTTTTCTAGGTACAGAAGTGAAATGTGAATGATGCGAGCTGACCTTGGTCTATATGCCTTCCTTGAAAACTCTGGAAGGGATTGTGTGGATTTCACAGTGAAAAAACCATTCGCCTGAGCTGGGGTTCGAACCCAGAGCCCAGTGTTCGAACCGGTTAAGCTATCCAGGTGTCCTTTTACACTGTGGAATTCACATGGAAAAGACTTGAATGCGGAGAAAAGTGCCCATGAATATATGCTTAGCTGTAAACTTAAAGATTGTGGAACAATTCGTCATCGTTTCGGAAGGTGTGTGACTATATCATAACTGTGGTTTGGTTGGCACTGTTGAAGATAAACGACAGCATATTAATTCGGGTAGGGTACACGTAGTATGAATTATAAGCAAACACATACCACAAGCATGAATGAATCATCAAGAATAAACATTGAAAAAAAAATTCAATTGTAAACCGTATAACCGCATATCAATGTGAATCCTTATTTAGACTAAGATTAACATTTTATGAAGCATCGAAACCTGTTCATTAAAAAATAATACCATCGAGTTTCATTCATCCCATTTGTTCACGCAGATCATTCACTTCAAGAGGGAAACGCCCAAAAATCATTCCTCGATGTGAATTACAGCACTAATTGCGGAAATGAAACAATGTAAAATTTGTTCACATAACAATTGATGTCCGAAGCCGTGGGGGTACCAAGATTAGTGGGACGTGGGGATGCCATAGGACCGACAATCTCTTAAGGGGTGTAACCCAAAAAAATGGGTTTACCCAAAGTGCCAGGGCGGTGAAAAATCGAATTTCCTGCTCCGGCAGTCTGAGATAATTGCCCTGATTGGCCCCGGACCTCTCTCAAGATGTTCCTAACCCCTCGCTCTATCTCTCCCTCTCTTGAACCTCTCCACCCCCCCCCTGGAAATAAATGAAAATAAAATATCTCCGGGCCCTGCTTGACTAACCTCCTCCTCCCCCCTTTACCCAGCCCATCCTTCCTGAAGTCCTCCCCTAATTCTTGCATCGGTCCCGTGACACACACGCTGGCACGTACTCACTCAGAAGACACCCACGCGGTTCCTTGAAAGAGAAATCGGGAGGAATAAGAATTTATCCAGTCCTTTCAGTCCGCGCATAAATCTTCGACCGGGGAAGGCGTTTAACAAGACGGGAGGTATGCGCTGCTTCGTCTCCCTCACTCCACCAACGAAGGAGGAGGAGTCTTAAAGAAACCTCCCACCCCCTACCCTCTGTCCTCCTGTTCCCCTACTTCTCGGATCTCCTCTCGGAAAGCGAAAATAAAGTCCCGAAATGTCGCCGCCAGAAAGAAGAACGGCTCGGGAGTCGAAATTGTGAAAAGGGAGGAGGATTACCCGAAGCGAAGCGGGTGGCTTCTGGAGGGCAGTGAGAGATGGGACGAGCGCATTTGAAAGCCACACTCCCAGGCAGCGTACGAAGGGAAGGTGAAGTGGAAATACTTTTGTGCAGTTGATGTAGATGCTGCCTCCTCTCCCCCGGAATCCCCGGCTGACTCTCTCGACTTTGGAAAATAATTCTTAAAATTTCGCGCCTCGCGGACTCTGCCGTTTTCTTCCTGCTTTCATCCTCAAAAGAGGCGATCATATCCTGGGTGGTGCATTTGTAGATTTGTACTTGAGAGCTTTCCGAAGTCCAGGGAGAACATGCTCAAAAGGGAACTCAAAAGCAAACAAAAATAGACTGTAACAAAAGAAGGCGAAAGTTTTTCATGGAAGGAACATTGGAGAAATACTCAGGGTTCTGTGAACATTGAATTTGTCGTATAAATAAATAATTTCTGAGATTCTGTTTAAGAGATCGTGTTAAGTCATACAAAATTGTATCTCCAGGCGGAGCTGAATAAACTGTGGACTAGTTGCCCACTAAGGCTTTTCATTTATTCATTAATGAGGATTGCACATTCCACGCAGTTGTTATTCATGCTTTTAACTTATTCTCTCGGAATCTCCTGGAACTTCCCTCTCTTGGAACACACAACTCCTGGAATCATCTCTTCAAGACCTTGCAACTCTTGGTGTGATCGACAACAAATTTCTCACCAACTCGGGTGTCTACTTTAACCCATTAATTTCCAATCTAACTGTTGAAAACAGGATCGGTTATAAATTTACTTTCCCTCGTGGCGGCGAGTTGAAGCCTACTATGCCTGAGGTTGCGGGCTCAAGTCCCGAATGGGTGGGTTTTACAGCATTTAGGGGATGTGTGTCTGTCAGTATTGTATAGATTTAAGTGTAAGACTGGACTCTAATACGAGTCCTGATTTCCCTTAAAATGAAATGAGCCATAACTATTAAATCTGTGACGCAATATACGAAGTATTTTCATTTTTCTATGAACCTATGTACAAAGTGCCACAAGGTTTCGTAACAAGGCACAAAGATTTTGTAACCAATTACTGATGAAATCAATCACAATGTAAGGCGATTGCAACTAGGACTTTAGCCAGTTTTCCTCGATGAGTTGTGCTTCGACGACAGGCGTGGATTATTCCTGATAATTGAATTTTAAATTCATAATTGATGTATGTATTGCGACCGCTTGTCTTATTTGCTCTTTTTTCCAATTTGGCAAATGCCTATCTTGTGTCGGTGGTCTCTAAAAATATCATATTACCACTGTGTATAAAATAGTAATGATTCCTTAACTATGCGCCATCTAATTTTTTTATTTTTTCTGTGATTTTCGGGAAAAACCAAGTGGATAGGTTAACTTCCGTTGACGAAAATAGATGCGAAATTTATGCTTATTGCATTATATGATAATTCCTTGATTTTTTAGTGTAAATCTTTTTTTAAATGTGTGCCTCGCATCTGAATATGACTCAACGTAGATTACGATGTGCGTTTACGGATATTCGTTGCTCCGTATACTTTGCGTACTCTTTTCGGGGTTTCCACCGCATCTCGCAAGTAATGATAAAGGCTGCGTCAACCTTTGGGAGAAGATGGGCGCTTCTAGAAATTATTAGCCTCACGCATTATACTCGTCATCTTTTCTGAAAGTTCACCATTTATGAATTATTCAATAGCAATAGTTATGTCAACAGGAGAAAGTAAAATAATCTCAAACGCAATATACCACCTGTGTTGATAGACTATTTTATTAAACCAATATACATGCGTAGTCTCCCCTAAGCTTAGGAGCTAGTTTTTCCTCGGAGGTGCTTGCCTATAGTACCGGAATAAAAGGACCCTTTTAACTTCGCAAATTTCATTCCTTTGAAAGTTTTGATTAGTCTCATTTCTCTTATATTCCAAATGACTTATCCTAAATTGGAGTATTTTTTTCGAATATTTGAAGCAATGAAATAGTTTTTAAAACGCGAAGTTGTCTTTCTTTCAGAAAGACTCATTTATAGCACATAAAAATTGTTTACCACCAACTATAAAATCAGCTCTGACTGATGAAGAATCTTTGGCCTATGCCTGAGAGAGCTACACATGCTATTCAGCATCACTACAGCGTTAAGGTTCGAACGATGTCCTTTTGGAATCACAAATTCCTTACTTACTTACTTCCTCGGCACTACAGCCCGGTATGGGCTTTGGCCTCCCTCAAGACGCCTGTATCCATTCTCTCCTGTTCTGCACTTTCTCTCCCACCATCTTGTGATCTTTATAGCCTTTACGTCTTCTTCCAAATCCTGCATCCATCTTTTCCTCGGTCTTCCTCTTTTTCTCTTTCCATCCATATTTACATGTAGCAGCTTCTTAGGCATCCTGTCTTCACTCATTCATTCTACATGACCTAGCCATGCTAACCGTTGGGTCTTCGCAAATCTCACTATGTCTTCGCCTCGGATAATATTTTCTATTTCCCTGTTTGTTCTTATCCTCCATGTTACCCCATCTGTCACGGGACCATATATCCTTCGTAAAACCTTCCGTTCAAATATCGTCAGAGCTAGCTCATTTCACAGCAGAGATGGTCCACGTTTCTGCTCCGTATGTCACGACCGGTGTGATAAGTGTCTTATAGATCTTGACATTCATCTCCTTAGATAGCAGAGTTGACTTCAGGAGCTTAATGTTAGCAATGTAAGCCCTATTTCCAGCCATTATCCTCTTGTTGATCTCTTCTGTCATTGAGTTCTTACAGTTTAAATTAGTACCGAGGTAACAAAAATATTTTACATTTTCAAAGTTGTACTGTCCAAATGTAACGTTTTGAGTCCATCTTAAAATCACATACCAAGGAATCACAAATCCCTTGGTATCACATAATCCTTAGATCTCCTGCCATCATTAGTAAAAAACTCTATGGACCAAAAGTGAAATCTTTTCTGTTTTTTTTTTTTCAAAAATATTGATTTTTAAAAATTGGGTGATGACTCAAATCTCTATCGGGAATGGACGTAAAATAAGCATGAGGCTCTCAGTTTTCATTTATCCTCTGGAGAAATATTCGAGGGAGCATTAAAACGCGTAGAGAGGGTTTTGGTTTAGAGGACGGAGAAGGAAGTTTATGTGTGGGGGATGGGTTGAGAATGGGAAGATTAGAGTGGGGGTTGCTGTGGGGGAAGTGGAGGCGGGGGGTGGTTAGTGTGAAGACGGAGGGCGGGGATGGGAGAGGAGGGAGAAATGTGTTGGGCGTTGGTTGAGTAAAGGGAAGTCTCTGGTTTGGCACCGGCCGACTAATGAGCCGTGATTTAGCGCCTCTACCGGGAGAGAGAGGCCTAGGGATGGGCCTGCCTTTTCAGGCATTCCACTTTTGGAAGGGCTGGATTATTGTTATTCTTACAGGGTCGATGGCAAATGGCCTGGACAAGAGTGGCCTATTCGCCGGGAATCGAAAGTGCATGTCTTTGGGGAAATCGATTGTGGGCGATCGCATTAATGAAGCCTTGATTTACGCTTCGTTTTCAAAGATCGCAACTGATAAAGGCGAGTCGGAGCAAGTAAGGAAAACATCACACACCTTTTCATTTAAATGTTTCGTTAAAATAAACAGCTGATATCACTAATTTAAAATCAAAATCACTTCCTAATGAGTATCTAAAAAATGAGAATTATAGGCGGCCTATATTTTTACCACGTTAATTCTTGTACTATTACTTCTGAGTAAGTTTACGCCAAAGTTCTGTTACTTTGTGCTACTGAAACTAATATATTTACTTGCCTATTCTCACCCCTGTAACTTAAGGCGTGATTTGAGGAAAAGATTGTTTAGAAAGGTAGAGTTCTGTATGGCATGAGGAACTATTATAATTTAATCTGTAGAGTATTTGTTGTCTTTGTAGTCTGATGAAGATCAATCGGTATACCTCAGTGAACTTTCAAGATTGTCTATCTATTCTTATTGCAATACACTTACTTAAGATCCTCTTTTAGACCACGGATTGATACCAATGTACGCCTTGCTGCCGTCTTTGAGCGATGAGCGTTTCCGGCTTTTTACAATCTGTCTGCTTTAATTACTCTGAATCTTTCCAATCAAGAGCATGAAGGGGACGTAATTTTTCTGATCACCTATTGCATCTTGTAATCTCTTGACCTTTTCGTGCAGTTAGTACACTCAATCTTCCATTTTTATGCTCATCATCAATATAATTGAATTTTCAAAAGGGAGAGCCTGTAATAATAAAGTTCACTTGTTCGAGTCATATCATTCATAATCAATGAACTCATCAATATTGGTCGATTGAAGTAAATTTATGCGAATCAGATTGAAACACATTCAAGTAAGATTTTATGCAAGCGGATAAATATATGTACCGATACTGACACCTTGTTAAAAGTATTGTTTGTATGTTTAATAACAATATGTGCATTATAAAAAATAAATGTTGAAGTATAGAAATAGAAGGAATATTGTTCTTGGAAATGTAATATTTTTGCGAATTTGGATTGGAAGAAATATATTTGGATTCTTAAACCACGGAATTATTAGGAACTTAAATCACACCATCCACAACAAGGCCCATGGACTCGCTTTATTAGCCAATAATTAGTCTGTGCATTTTCCAGAATTCTCAAGCATTTTGAAAATGCCCTTTTTTACCAATAAGTTAGTAAGTGATTGCTATGTTTTTTTTACTCGCTTTCGCTGAATTTAACCACGGAGAGTTGAGGCGCAGTGTTCATTCACCTCTGTAGCCCAAAGTTATCCTGCCCACATAAGGTTTTCGTCAACTGTAGCGCCGAATAGGAAGTGGCTGGTCTAGGAAACGAAGGCCCTTAAGTGGTGCTTTGAAGACCGACCGTTTCCATCATGTCCCTCGCGAGTAAATTGAATTAGGTGTAAACCGGAAAGCGTGGCATTACATGGCGTTACGAAAGCAGCCGCGGCGTGAAAGATGACTTGAGACGGCTAGATTTTTAAATTGCATAATCACTGGAAATAAATTTCTCCTCGAACCACGAGTGACTGGACCAATGGTGAAGAAGAAAGGAGCGGGGGAACGCTCGGAGAGGACTTTTCTGATAGGAAACATGAATCACTTAACGCGCACGGAAAGCTAATTAAAACGAAAGCCTCGGAAGAGGAGTTTTATAATTGTAATCTTACGCCCCTGCGCTCTTCTCCATTGCATAAATATATATTCCCCCCCCCACACCCTCTCTCTCTCGCGCCTCCTGGCGGCTGAAGGAATAAGTAGGATGTCGACACGTTTATAGCCGTAAATCAAGTGCTTCGGGAAAATATCCCCTCTATTATTTTTATTAATAGGACGGCTCTTGGGCGTTCAGAAATATTGCGAGGTTTTTATTTTTAGTCCGACGCTTTATAAACGTGCGCTCACACCTTCTTCCTACGCTTCCTCTTATATTTCCACCGGGAGATCGTAATTATGCGCTTGGAGAATGGTTTAAAAATAAGGTCCTGCTTGTAATTCGGTCCTAGGCTCTCTCTTTCCGATGGATTTAATATACGGCGCCGTGTCTCATAGCCCCCCCCCCCTCTCTTCCCCCCCCCCAATTCGGTCCAGCCGAGGTCGCTAGCAGCGCGCTCTCGTCGCCGAGGAAACAATAACCGTCCCTCATCCTCGCAGTAGCATTCAGGAAGACCCGCTCTCGTATTTGCATTTCATCTCACAATGGAGAGACATGCTCGGCAGCATGAAATATATATCCACAATCTCTCTCTCTCGAGTAACGAGACAGATTTCCTTGGGAAGAACGTGCAACTTTAAATTGCTCGCTCCAATTTCTTTCTTGCGAAATAGCTCTTATGCTTTGTCTCAAATTTAAATATAGCGTCGTAATGAGCTATTCTACCAGCTGATATCTCTAAGTTTTTGGATGGTACTTAGCCTAACTTCCTCATTTCTGAGACATTATAACCGTAATAACTTTCTGTGGTTGACATGTAGCAAGGACTTTAGCATCGTTTTATAATATTGAAGGATTTATAAGAGCTGTTCCCTATCACAGACTTATGATATGCCCGGAGAGTTGATTAACATAATAAAAGATGATCTGTTATTATATACTCCGCTATACGTAGGCATTCGGATTTTACGGCATCATTTTATATAATTTAATTGCTTCCTATTTTTTTCTCTCAAACGAGGAATTATCATTCACAGACATTGATGGTTGAAGTACCAATTTGACGGATGTGAAGTAACAGTACTGCTCAGTTTCTTAAACGTCGTATCGTCATGTATACATAATGCTTAAGATACATCGAAACTCTTAGTTAAAATGCTCTTCATTTGATGGGAAGTGTTGCACCACTGGCCGTGGGAGAGAAAAAAATGAACCTTGAGTGGAAGACAAAGAAAATTGAAGATTTGCTGGCGTATATTTTTGTCTCTCTTAGTTAATGGAGTGGTCTTGAATTTATTGTGGTGCTTATTATTTCTTGTACCTAGCGGATTCACGGTCTCTTGCTTATTAGTGCTTTCTTAGTCTGCCATGAAACGGCGGATTACGACTAAAATAATTCATACTGCCTCGGTATGGTATTTTTTATGCTTCTTCTTCTTTCTTGATAGATTTTCAGTAATCACAGAGAAAAGTGAATATTAGCTTTCATCGATTATTTTTAGTGCCTTTTAACACTGGCAATGCATCTTGCGCATATTACACGCTTTGAGCGTAGAGATATTATTCCATGTGAAATCTAATTGCGTGGAAGCAACCTATTTCTTTCTTTTGAAGCCCTTTAAACAAGTTCCTCATTCAATTGACACCAGTGTAAGATGGAATATTCCATAAGGATTCTGGAATCTTCCGTATAATCTTTTATATGTGTAACGCGGCAGTTTATGCAAATCTGAGGACCTAATGGAGGAAATTGCAGGCGTCGTCCCGAGAGCGTTTACCCCACCATCTAGCGGCAGTGCACTCGATTAAGCCTTTGGCCTGCTTCCTCCGAGTCGGAATACTCAATGGAGGAAATCTGCGAATTCACGGCGAGTAGTTAAAGTAGTTAGCCCCCTTTCCTTACCCCTTCCCTCGCTCCATCTTTCCCCCCACCACCCCTCCTCCTTGAGGTGACTCGGATATTAAACGGCACTAAGCGCCGTGGAGAGAATATTAAGTCATGAGAAGCCCAACGCACGTATCAAGAAATGGCGAAGAATGTAATGAGACCGCGGCGTTCTGACTTCTCAGTCTGGTTGTCAGTTTCTTGCCCTCCTTTTGGCGACAGCCTTTCATTTCACATCGTCCATTTTGCCGCTGCCTTCTTCCTTCCTCCCTTCTTCTCCATTCTTCTCCATTCTCCACCTCTCCTCTTCCTCCATTCTCTCCTCTTTCTCTTTCTCTCCGCGAACGAACCAGACAGAAAGATCGTGTCTAGGAGTCGACAGTATTTATGGATTTACGCGGATATCGTATCGCATATTTTATGTCATATTTATCCATTTACCACTATTGTAACGGAAAGGGTAATATGAGTAGCGTAAAGAAATATCATTAAAATCTACCGCAACTGGTCGGATATCAATCCATTACCGTTGCATGAACTCATGTTATATTCGTTTTGGAAAGTTCATTACGACGACTTTATCTATGAGGAGCGTCGATCATATGGCATTAACAATTAATATAATTTACCCATTAGACGATGTAGGCGATTATTTCTTTGGCCGATGTAATTTAAGGCCGTTTTACACGAGGTACTTAATTGCACAATTTGATGCACAGAAAATGCGAGAACGCGAGCACGGAATTAGAGCAGGGGCTATTTTCCCACCTGTCGTTTATGCATTTGCGCATGCATCTTTGCAATTCACCGCTATACATGACGCAGTCTTCAATGCAAATCCATACATACATCAGATTGTACAATATAGTGCCTCGTGTACAAAGGGCCTTGACGATGACTGATGTGATTAATAATCTCTACATCCTTATTCTGTTTCCCCGTCACTCTTAGCTGTGCGCCTTGTCGGAGCCATGTGAAGCAAACTTCCTGCATTTACCTTTCATGCGCATGGCCTTACTTGCCCCCCCAATATCTCCTGTCCCTTAATTTCCGGTCGGACGGTATTCCGTTAATCCGGATATGTATCGATATTAACATTAGATATCGGACTTCCGAATTGCTAAGGACTAAGCAGCAGATCACCGGTATGCCAAAATGACTTGAATTCATGGAAAGAAGTTGATAATTTAGGTATTTCCATCTGAAAAATATGAATGTTTTAGTGGCGGTAAGTTATTGCTCATGACTAAGCCGTAGGTGAAAATGAAACTATTGATTGTCCTCAGCGTTTTATTTGAATAACAAGCGATACGTTTTGATATGATCACATCATCATTTGTTGCAGTCAAATTAAGGTATTTTTAGTTCTAGAAGTATTAAAATGTACACGATCATAAGACATAACCTGTTCGAAACGCGTTGTGTGTGATTCATGTGAAACAAATGGAAAACAGCGAATTTCATTTTTAATTTATCATTCATTTACCAATTTTTTTGGTTTACTATTGTTACCACAGAAAGTCCACCAGATTTTTACATGTGCAGGGCCCTATCTACCTCCACTAATTTATCTTTAAATAAAATACACATAATATACTGTAACCATATGTACCTACATGAAAAAAAGCTGTGGAACAAAAGAAGATTTTTAATTTATGCATGTTTTTAGAGCCATTTTTTGTCTCTTGAAATTTCAGCTATAGCCAGAGTAGGCCGTTGAATTATCGTATTATTTAAAGTTGAATACATCGTATTGTACTGGATATCTTTTGTTTTCGTTGAAATACGTCGTTTATAAGTTCTCTCTTACACCTGATAATTGCAAATGTTTATTTAAAAAGACGAGGAAATATCCTAAATCCACGTTTATTAAATCTTTAAACTCTAGTATCCCGCAATATCTCCTTTTGTGATAAATAGGAGTCATTTCATATTACGCGATTGAGATGCTACTCATAAAGTCCTATGGCATTTTTTCCCTCGGCTATGATTTGGATGTTGACGATATTGAGTGCTTCTCCAATCTTGCTGGAGAAAAAGCGAGATATAAGCAAAATATAAGTCTAAAATGGTTAAACTATCTGCAGAAGTTGTATTCGAAGATGAGAGAATTATACATTTACAACGATGATGGACTTGAACAAGTCACGAACTTCTCATTCCTAATTGGAAAAAGCTTCGCTCTTGTGCTCGGTGACTAGTGCGTAGTCGATCTCCTGCGGAAGTATTTCTTTCAAGGAAAGGTTTTTCAGAGGAGTATAGTACTCGTGGGATCGCATCTTCACTCCAGAGTTTCATCATGCCCTCGAAATATCTCGTTTCAAAGGCCATCATCAAATTATGGCTCCAAATAATTTCCGAAGTTCTCGAGAGAGGGCAGGAGGAGGTCGGAGGAGGAGGGAGGACCGCCTTTTGAGAATGCTTACGGTTAAATGGGATTCCTCGAGCAGTTTGTGGAGGGTGTTTCTTTCTTCCCTTTTGGACCCTTGCTTAATCTTCTTCAACCTTCTTATTCCTCACCCTCCCTCCCTTATTCATCCCTTTACCACCCCTTCGCTCCACCATCTGTCCCCCGTGCCACTAATTAAGGGATCTCTGACCGTGGATTTACGTGAGAGAGAGAGAGAAACTTTCCGAGAGAGAGAATTGCGAGTGACGACGCCCGTCTTCTCGCGGTCGGGAATAGGGAGGGGAGGTTTTTCTTCGTTGGTTAGTTGAAGGGGGGAGGGGTTGTAGGGGATGGGAGGGGGTGGGAGGGGCGTTGGAAGGAAAGGGGTTGCTGTGAGTTTGTGCCTCCTTCACACCTTTCTTTTAACTCCTTTCAAGATGCTCTTATCAGTTATTACTTCGGTTTTATTCCATACTTCAAGTCACCAGCAGACCTTCAATCATCAACGTTGTTTTTTCATAAGGGTTTCTAGGGAGATATCTTTATGCAACATTTCTAACCTATGCGTACACTTGTCCTAGCTTTAGCGTAGAATAACTATTTTAACTACCTATCATTCTGTCCTTACCTGGAGAAGGTCATTGGAAATATAGTATGTACCATAAATTCAAATTATACTCACGCGCCTTAATTTTCGTAAAATTCCTCAAACATCTGCCATTTTTCGGATCATAAAACTGGAATTTGTAGCTTTCTTTAACGAGAGTTAACATTTTTGAATGTTTTTCAGATATATTTTTATTGCTGCCATTGCAGCGGGCGGCGTGTGACTTAGTAAAACTTCCTGTCAAAAAATATTGAATTGAGATATTGTTGATTCAAAGATTTTCACTGTCGCAGGGATGTTGAAAATGAAAACAACAAGGTAAAATTGAACATTCCTGATCGCCACTTGTAAATTTTGTCAGCAAAAGACAGCCAAAGAGTTCTCAATCTGCCGGTGTTATGTTTAGTTGAAACGAGGTCCGGCTTCTGGCCGTGATAGTACCGATACATGATATTGCCGAGAGGCCTCGCGTAGTGAAAAAGTTTTGTGTTGAGATCAGTAGAGGATTCAAAATTTTCAAATCGGTGACTTACAAAATGCTTTCCTTGTACCTTACATTTTGCCTTCTAGATATTCATCTGCATCTACATACTACCCCGCAAGCCGCCTCAATAGGCGTGTGGCGGGGGGTGTTAGGACACCAGCCGTTTACGAATAAAAAGGAAACGCTCTATTGAAATTACGCCTAGCATTTATTATAGTCCCTTATTGTTCGAGGGAAAAACGAATTCCCGTACCTATCCGTTCGGCAAAACATCTCTCTTAATTTATCGTTTCTGTCGGACCTGGAAATATAGTGGGGTTCTAATATGATGTTCTCCGTGTCGCTCTGAAAGATATCTATTCTCAATTGTTCAAGCAATCTAAGCCTAGCGCGCAGCCTCCGAGTCTCTAGCGGCTCCCAGCCTAATTCGTTTAACATCTGCGTAACGCTGTCTGTACGCCCGTAGCAGTTTTTGATGAATCGCGCAGCTTTCCTTTGTATTTTATTAAGTTCCCGGATTAAGTCTTTCTGCACCGGATCCCATATGCTCGCTGCATATTCAAGGTGTGGCCGGACGAGTGCGAAATAGCACCTCTCTTTTACTTTTTCATCCGAAAATCTTCCCACAATACGCTTGACGAATCCTAGCTTCTTCAGAGCTCTGCCACAAATATTTCTTATTTGCGTTCCCCACGATAGGTCCGAAGTTATCGTAACTCCTAGATACTTCACTTCATCTGTCGCCTTTATGTTAACACCATCCGCAGCATTTACATGGGAATAGTTGGACGACCTCCGCAATATTAATACCAAATTGAGTTTTCTCTGCGCATATCTTTGGTAATTTATGGGCAATGAATTTGGATGGAAGAGTGGATATCGAATGTTATAAGCCTTTTTAGAAAATTGATCGTTGTGTAGCAATAAATTCTTTTCAAGGCAGGAAATTGGATATCGCGGTTTCTTGGATTCGGGCTGGAACTGTTTTTTTTTCTCCAACGTTCGCGTCAAATCAGAGCCGAGATGCCTCATAAACACGAAGATAACAGTATTGCCATGGAAACAGCGCAAGGGAGGTGGGAGGGAGGAGAGGAGGAAAGGGTTAGCATATTCGAGGGTGTCTATTTCCTGCGCTTCTGGTATCCTTTTCTCCGGTGGATGGAGTGGGTGGAGTGGGAGGCGAAGTTAGAGTTATCCTTTCGCCCCCTCGCGACGGAGATAATCCTAGAAGTTTCGAGAGTTTGCGGAAGGTGGCGGGGGTTTGTCTTTTTAAGATCAAGGCCCGAGGAAGAAAGAGACTTGAGGGGCAGGGGCTCAAGGCTTCCTTCCCGGCCCCCGCGCCATCTGTCTCCGCCCCTTTATACCCTCCCGGCCCCTTCTTTTACACCCCCTGTGTGAGGGATTCGAACGTGAGGTCTAAATTAGTTTGTTGCCAACCCTCCGTTGATTTGGGTCCCGGGGAAAATATCGAGTGGTAATTAGGTGGGGATATCTTATTTCAAAACTAATTTAAAACTGTGGAGGCGAATGGGGGCTGGGTAGGTGCAGGAGAGAGAACAAAAGCGGGTTTCTTTGATTACTTAATTGTCTTGAATGTCGGCGTCTCCAAGCAGTGGGCTTGATTATTACCCAATTCATTCCTAGATTCATTGGCAGATGTGGGAACGAAGAAAATGGCCCTCTATACTCACGTGTTATGTACCAACTATTTAATTTCTGCGCGCCCTGTCCACTGGTACTGGTGAGAAATTCGAGTTTTTACTCAAATTCTTTGATAATCAATCAGCTTCAATGTTTTGCCCCGAAAATATCTTTATTATTCCCTCACTTTGGTTGCGTACTTAACGCCATGTCCGAGGAGTATTAAAATATTTCTCACCCAAAATTACGTAAAATCATACACAACGAAACCTGTTCTCGGTAAAGACGGGATCAATTTAGAAAAGGCTTCAATACTGCGCAAAGGGTTGATTTCCTATTAGAATAAAGTGAAATGAATACGCTATCGTCGTCTTCGCTCTCGATTTTGTTGGTGACATGAACTTTGAAGGAGGTTTGAAGTGAAAGAGGTATTACTCGAGCATCGTTTCACATGAACTTTTTAAGTCCATTTTTTTGTCATTCTTGATGAAAATCGCGTATTTTTCCCGTCTTAGCTATTGATGAAGTAAGTAATATCAGCATCCGTGATTTTCCTTCCAAAGTGTCGATTTTCTCCATCTTATTCATATCTTAACTTACGGTAATGCTTAAATTTATTCGGCTTTATTATGAGGACTTCAGTCAACCAAAATATGTACAGAAAGAGAAGCATGTTATGTGCAAGTTTTTCGGGTCTCCTATTTATAAAATGGATAATGTATATCCCCGAGAATCACCGAATAGCTTTTCACGATGAGCAAATTTCTGAAAATGAACGTTTCAAGTTGCACCGATTAACCAGAGTATATGGGCATTCAAAAACTCAAATAAAAAATAACTATTAAAACATTTCCGGTCGCATTGAAATATTTGTGGTGCAAACATATTGGCCAAAGTAACACACTGGTCTTTTCACAGTTAACGAATTCATGAAACTATTTAAATCGTTGCACGTGAATAGCTTAGTGGAAAAAGGTGGAGGTATTTAACTTCTTACCATCATGAATGATCATGAATGATTTTCACAGCTGAAGTTTGTGCGACTAGAATGGTATTCACTTGCTTTCAGGGATGTTCTCTCCCACTCACGGAAACAGGCATCGCAAGACTAATATCTCGAAGCTTTGAAGCTTCTGGGCTTGAATTTGTGATCGGGGAACGTGATTTATCCGGGGGAGGGAGTGCAGGATTTTAAAACGAGTGCCGTTGAAGCTGTGGTACGCCACTTCAAACGGCTCTTTCGTATTCACCAGGTCGTGAGATTGTGAAGCGTTCACTCAACTACGCGGCAACGGCTTAGGGAGCGCTTTGATTTCGCTTTCGCTGCTTTGAGAGAGATAAACATCGCATGGGCACTTGCATGCGAAGGGCGAATCGAATTTTGCCGTTGAGGTGAGAAAATGGCCGAACAACGTTCGCAATTCGGTACGCGTAATGGTAGTCCAAATCATGCCAATACCCTATGTCACTTTCCGTTATGTCTTCGCTCTGTCTTTTGTCATGTACCCTCTTTCGGAACTAATCCAGAAAAGCAGCCTCATTCGTCAAAACTATGTTTAGGGGGTACAAATGAAATCCTTACAAGAAGAAGATCAGCAGAATCTTACCCATGTGCCATACCATGTGCTTCTAACCATGTTAAAACAAAATTTCGCGTTCGATAGTAACTGAACTTCATATATATTATCCAATAACCTTTTTCTAGAAAACTGAGTCAGAGACAGTGCCGCCAGCTTATAATCGGATTCAGTCACTAACTTCGGGTAAAAAAGTCGCTATTTTGTTGCTAGATTAAACGTGGTAGATCACTAGTTTTACTGCTAGATGGGAATGCACCGATTATATATTTTACACACAGGTTAATAATTACTTTTATCTTTAAATCACCAGCAGCGAGCCATATATAAGCGTTGTTTCGCGATTTTGAAGGGTATTCCATTAATATTACAATTTTATTGATTTCCCTTTTGATTGAAAATGGGAATTCCCTCGTTGTGTCATGGTAGCAAGAATTTAAACAGACGAATAAAAAGTCGCTATTATGTTAAAAGTAATAATGTGGTCGTTCGAAAAGTTTTTGAACGAAAAAAGGCTTGAAGCCAATAGTTCTGTCGTAAAAACACACTTTTCCTGAATAGTAGTTAAATTTTCCATTTATCTTTTGACCAAAGATTAAGTTGCCAGATCTCGCGAAGAAGTTTGGCTTGAAGAAAAAGTTTGGCAACACTGTTCATAAATAATTGTCATTTAACGTCGTTAGGGTCATTCAATGCTGTGAAATAGGCGTTTGTCGTCTTTAAGCATTACTTCGTGATGCATTATAAATTCTATTTCAGTCATATTTATTGTATTCAATAAATTATGCCGGAGAAAATACCAACCCATTGGTTTTAGCATACCCCATTTTATGTGTTTATAATTCTCCCATTGATATTCATAAATAGAATAATTGTCAGCTAATTCAACGTTACCAGTTTTATTGCAATTTTATGCCGTTTAAATAAAAATTCTTTCGGACATTCAGAGATGTAGAAACCGCTGAAGATACAATAAAAACATTCGCGTGCTTGTATAACTTAAAGCGTTTAGCGTTCAAATGTTTATATCGTTGGAGAAAACTTGCGTTGGCACATTGTTGCTAAATATGCCACTAGGCTATGTAATGTTGTTTATACTGCAATGTACTATTATCAACTTAAGCTAGCGTTTTATACCGGTCACGTAGGCTTCATTTTTAGTACTATTACTCATATTTTCATGGCCCTCAGCCTCCAAAGAGATGGCTGTTACTGAATGGCCTTTCGCTGAAGCGGGTACTGAATCGTGTCTTTTGATGTACCGGTTCGCTTCGACCGACTTCCTAAAGTAATCGCCCTGTTGTTTCGTTTTATTCTGTCTCGCCATTTCCTCAACCCCGGTTTCCCGTGATTCAAGTTATGATTACGGCGCCTCTGGGGTGTTGTTCCCTGTGGCTGGCCTCCCGCAGTGGCGCTCCTCCGCGGACTTGGAGAGGAAACTAAACCTCTCTTCGGGAGAAAACGGGAGAGACCCTGTGTCTCGAGGAGGAGGAGGAGGCTTAAGAATGAGAGCCTCCTCCTTCAAGGGGAGAGCAAATGCGACGTGCGTGCCTCGGAACGAAGACGCCCTCTCTTTCTCTCCTCTCTCCCGTTCTCCTTCGATCCTCTCTCCCTCTCCTATCTCTCTCTTTCCTCTCCCAGGGCTGCCAACCTTCCTCATTTACCCTGGCGTGTCATCATTCAGCATTGACTGCCCGGGAAGTATTTACTTGAATGTATCCGGAATTTTGGTTTTCAAGGAATAAACCTATTTACCATTTCTTCAATTGGTTCACCGCCGTATTTAAATCGGTTGCGGCATTTAATAATGCAAGAGAATCGAGATGTGAACGCACCGTCCCAGCATCCAGAAGGTCGTGGTCTCGAGTCCTGGTTCTGGCGTGGTTGTTACAATTTTCTTCGGGTAGATGGTACAATGTGATCTTAGTATTTGGGTCACCAATGAGTCAACACCTTTACGTGCATTTGGAATCATGCGCACCAAACGTAAAGAACGCAAGACAGTTCAAGGGCGATTTGGTGGTACATTAAAGATAAACGCTATCGAAAGTTCCC